>JABFEB020000033.1:21865836-21879882 GCA_019775895.2 Stomatorhinus ivindoensis
GGGTTTGTCCCCCCCCCCCCCCCCGCGGAGCGATGGTCCCAAAAACCGCTCTATCTGGCCTTGTCCTCATCCATCTCACCCCCACCCCCCTGGTTTCCGTCCGGCTCGGCGCCCAGCCAGGTCTGTGCCACCTGGGCCTCTATGAAGCCATCATAGCTGGCCCTCGCTGGCATCTGCTCCCATTTACTGTGCAGATAAATAATGAATGGAGAGCGGCCGCCGATGGGGCTGCGGACGGATCAAGCTCAGCAACAAGGGGAGAAATTAATGACCGGGGGCCTGGGATAGAGATGATAAAGCAGGCAGGCGGCGCAGGGAGAGTAGCAGCGGCAGACAGGCAGTCCGGCGCATCTTTATTCAGCACTAACTAATCAAACAATTACATTTGCACGCAAAGCACATTCACATTGGCTGGACCATGTGCGATTTCCAAATGACCACGTCGCCGTTCCCTTCATAATAAAGGCATGGATCTTGGCACCAACACTGCCTCGCCTCGCCACGCCGCTCTCACGGCCGCTAATCCTGACCAGCTGCTGCCTCCCTGCCCCCGCGCCGGGATTTCCCGCCAGGTAACGTGGCCCGCCAGGGGCCCAGCCTCATCCCCACCATTGTCTCCGCACGGTCACTGTTCCCCATTGATAACCACTGAGGTCTAACAGCAAATTCTCCATGCTGGTTCCAGCTCCCGCTCCCTCCCCGGCGTGTCGAACACACCAGCGCAGAAACACAATGTGAGATGCGCAGACACCCCCAGCGCAGGGCATGGAACTCACTGATAAGGGGCTCCTCTTCAGCCCTGGCTTGCTACCTGTCACGTTGGAACCATCTTCAGAGGCAATATGCAAATCCGATGACCTGCTTTAGTTGTCACTCGCTTGTTACTGGGAGGTTGTTCGGGACGCGAACTGACCCTTAAAGCTGAAGTTGAGCACAGTGGAGCTAAAGTGAGAGGAATCGGCTTGTGGCATCCGAGCCGGCTCGCGTATCACGGACTGCAGGGAGATACCCAAGCCCCAGGGCCGACTTATAGACACTCTGCGCGTCTCAGTCAGTAGCACGGCGCACAGTGCAGAGCTTTACCGATCGATATGACAGGGGCCTGGTTGTTGACAGGAAGGATGGTGATGTTAAGGTCATATACAGGAAGGGATCCGTGCAGGGGGACAGGTGGTGCATCTCCATGGCAACAGCCCTCCACAGCTCCAGCCTCGCCGTCCGACACGATTAAGGTGACGGGGTCGGACACAGGACGGGGTCCGATCTCACCTCCTGCGGGAATTCAGAATCCATGAGAGGTACGCCCGGACCAGGTCAGCTTGGATGAATGTCGTGCTTTACCTGTGTGCGTGTTTGCCTGGAGAGTTCAGGTGAACGATTACCTGTGTGCACATAGAAGATCAGTTCCTGGAGGACGTCCTGCTGTGTGAACTTGTCCACCGTGACGCCGGCCCTCTGGATCTCCCCCAGGGCGGGCTCCCGCGCCAGCATGTAGGTGAGACGCCCGTCGTCGCTGTCCGCGTCCGTGGCGAAAAGGTTCTCGTTGGTGAGTAGCACGCGGCCCCCCTCCTTGCAGGTCAGCCCCGAACGCAGCCCCGAGCCAAGCAGGGGTGGCTGGTCATTTATGGGAAGGATCTTTACAGGAAAGAAAAGGACAGATCTTACAGTTCCTCAGCTACACCTTGCATGGCACTTAATCTCATGGTAGATGTTTAAGTCAACCATAGTGGATATTATGCAGTTTTGCAACTTTATCAAGTTATAGAGACATCTGCATGCCATTTCCGCCTGATACATGATAGAGACGGCCTTCCTGGCATCCAGACTGGCACTGGTATTTAATCCCCTACCCAGTTTCACAGCGTGGCCAGGTAGAGCCACGAGAAGCGGCCAACTTGACCTCTTAAGCTTCCCATCAGGCCCACGTTGACGTGGGTGAGCGACCCGGGTGTGAGGAGAGGTCGGGGGCCACTGGCGTGTGCCCAGTCGCCAAGGTGTTACCTGCACGGGCAGCCAGCCGTCAGCGGAGTTGGTGCCATCTGTCGCCGTGAAGCCGATGGCATCTTCCAGGGTCTCGCTGTCGTCATGGATGTATCTGCAACAAGAGGAGCTCCAGTGTGAAGTCCTGTATGTACCTTTACGCGTCCGTCTTCTTCATACTCAGCCTTTGCCGTGCATCTCTGTGTGTCTATGTGTGCGGGGACGCCCCCCCACACCTGACCCGGAGCATCCGCAGGTCCTGCATGGTGAAGCTGTCCTCCTCCGTCAGCGGTACTCCCTGCACCTCGATCCTTCCGTGCTCAGGTTCCGTCCCCAGCCGCACCAACAGCTTATCCCCCCGGCTGTCCACGTCTCGCACCAGGATGTGCTCCTCCGTTAGAAACGCGCCTCCTCCCTCCTCGAGTCGTAGGAGGTTGACAAATATCTGAGAGTGACAGTGACAGTGACAGTGACAGAGAGCACCTTCAGTGACTCTCACGGGGGTTGCTTTCTCATTTGGGAGAGTTAAGTGACCAGGGCAGCTCCTTCTGATGCACGCCGCCTCTTCCTCCTCCACGTCCCCTTCTGGAAATGACTCTTTGTGATTGTTCTCCCCTCTGCGAGCCCATTCTGGCCATGTCTCCGCCAACCCATGTTTCAGTTCTTTTGCTCGACTGTTTAAGGACACTTCAAAACTAGCAGCAGAATTTCAACATATGTATTGACAAACTTTGGCGATATAAATTCACGCAACACCTGCCCTTCTCACATCTTTTCACATGAGGATCTGATCCTCATTTCACAGTATCTGGTGCAAATATCTGGAGTGTTGTTTCCAGCATAAGTGTCTATGAGGTGTCATTGACGCAGAATGACATTAAATTTTATTTAAAGATTTGCCCACATGCCAGAGTGCCTTTTTGGGACAGATTAGACAAACACAGTCACACATACATACCTCAGGAGGCTGATTGTCCACTGGCATAACTGTGATATTGAAGACAAGGCCGCTGAGTGCGCCGCCCTGCTGGTCACTCACAGAGAAAACAAACTGCACAAGGATGGGGTCTGGTCCGATGTCTTCAAGTGGAGGCATGTACCCCACCTTCAGGTGGTTCACTGCATGCTGAGGAGACAGGTTGAAAGCCTTTCACAGCACAGCAGAGGGCGATGCCGAACCGCAACCTTCCAACTGCCTAGCAAGTGTAGGGCGACAGGGGGGCAAAGGAGGCAGCCCAGAGGACAGCAAAGGGGGCAGCCTGCAGGGGGCAGCAAAAAATCCTAGACTATGGGCAATTCAGAGACGCCATAGCACTTAACTTCTCCAGAGGCCAGAGACAAAACCCACACTTTTCCTTTAGTAGAAACAGTAAGATACGGTCTAGTAAACAGGGTGACGCCCATGACATGCATCTTAGGGACTGTGGCACATGTGGCACCTCAGGTGTCTCTGGTTCACATACCGGCCACTTTTACTACAAGTATTACCCTCCTTGAAAACCACAACTCAAAGGGATCTGTTTTCATATTTATTTTAATCTACTCACAGGATGGGCACTTGGAAATTTAGCCCCAAAGAAGTACAGCTTCTGACATTTGGGAATCACTTTAACGTGTTTGGCGAGTCGTCGTGCGCACAGGAAGCATGCATGCTTCTTTGGAGAGCTCCACCGAGGCTGGCGGGGATGCGGAAACTTTCTGGCCGTTTTAAAGCCGGATGCATCCTGTACAGAGTCCCTCACAGGACACACACACTGAAGGCGGCTTTAATTCACCCCGGTGTATGAAGGAGACCCAAGCTAACCCATAGGAAACCAACAGATTCAGATTGGGGGGGGGGGGAGGGGGGAGTTGGTGCAAACAGCTTGAGCAACAGAACAAGGATTGATGTAAAACCATGCAGGTGGTGCTCGGGCTTTGAGGTCATTCACACTGTAATATAGGCTGCATTGCATTGCATACTCTGGTGCAGTTGAGGTGAACCTGTCACTGAGTAACAGAGGGAGTTGGTGTGAGTGCCCCCTGGTGGCCTGGAGTACTGGCAAGGGTGCAATGTGACTGAGCTACTGAACCATGTCTGTAACATATTTTAACTGGCGTATTGGATAGATTGAAGAATAACTGGGAAGTCAAATGCACAGGCAATGCATAAGTTAATTAACTATTACACAGTGTTGGGCATTTCAGGTCCCGCAGCTAAAAATCCAGATTTTGTTTCTATCAGCCAGTTGAGTATCTGTGACTGTGACTCATTATGTTCAGCTGGTTGGTAGAAACAAAATCTGGATTTGTAGCTTCTGGACCTGAGATTCCTAACACTTATAATCATTTACTAAGGAAAAAGTAGAAGCATAAAGGACATTGTTTCTATCTAAATATCAAATGTGTTTCGGTTTGCAGTGCTGAGATGACAAGCTTGAGCATTACTCAGAGCAGAAACCTCCACTCTAGGCACAAATCACTGTACTAACTGCATTTGCTGTATCAGCTTTGGGTACCTGAGTGAAAGTCTTCAGTACTGGAAGAGCAGGGCCCTTCTTCATGGAGAGCGCACTGTCAGCATAGAAAAGCCTGCCAGCATCTGCTAACCTGTCCAAAGACAGCACACAGCTTATACACCCTTGATGGGAAGCGTTAATACTCCAGATAGCATTCATAAAAATGTACGTAAGTTTACTAATATTACTTGCAGGTCCCATCAGGACAAGGGGCTTACAGATACATGGATAGAATAGCAATGATACTAATATACATCAGACATCCAACTCAAATATCCAAGAAGATGAAGCTGTTCAGTTCTGTGAGTCAGTGTCTGGCCATAACTCAAAGCCCCACACAGCTAGGTCTCCGCATGCTTTGGCCTAACACTGCACTAAGCGATTTACCAGGCAGCTGTGGGGCTGAAGCAGGGCCGGGTGATGGAGTAGGTCAGGTCTGTGTTGGGGGATTCTGGGTCTCTGAAGTGCAGGTGGCTCTGAGTGAGGTGGATGACCTCGGTCTCCTTGACCGTGACCGAGCGAACGACGCCGGGAACCTCGTGTGGCAGCTGGTCCTTCACTGGAGAGACGTGAACCACCACCGTCTGGCAGGAGGCGAGACGGCAAAAAATCTTGATGAAGAAGCAGGTTCTTAAAAGTACACAGGAAGGCCCGGGTTACCGCGGAGATGCATTCCTTAAGCCCGACTTTGAGTCGAATTTGTAGGTAAGTCAGAATAATAGTACAATACATAATAATAATTATTATGCGGAAATAATAAAAGTAACT
Organism: Stomatorhinus ivindoensis; assembly: GCA_019775895.2. Taxonomy (NCBI): domain Eukaryota; kingdom Metazoa; phylum Chordata; class Actinopteri; order Osteoglossiformes; family Mormyridae; genus Stomatorhinus; species Stomatorhinus ivindoensis. The sequence continues at coordinate 21,871,083 of JABFEB020000033.1, forward strand.
ACATACTGTACTATACTGTACTGTGCCTCAAGCCGATTAACTGCTGAAGCAGTTCGTGTATTCCTTATTACGAACCATTGTATTTAACCTGAATTTTTTATGGAATAGAGTTTCTGGCAGTATGTTTTCACGTATGAGTTGTCTGTAAGTTGGATGTTCTTAACCAGGGGACAGTATTTCATACTCCACTGTTGAAGCTTGTCTAATTACTTTTAAGAATGAAAATAAGTCATTTCATTCAGGGCCGAATGAAGCCGGTGTGTCCAGGCTGGGGAACACTCACATGTCGTTGGGATAAGTTTGGTGGCTGGTGGCTGTCGGAGAGGATGAAGTCAAAGGAGTCTTCAAAGACCTCGTCACCTAGGTGTCTGTAGTAGATCAGGCCAAGGAGAAGGTCCCTCTGCAGGAAGCTAGTCACCAGCACTCCTGAGCGATAGCATCACTGCTAACATCCATGCATTCCACTCTGCTTCCCCTCCAAATACTGCCTGAACTGCTGATTATTTATAACCACTTATCCCAGGTCACGAGGGGCCTACAGCCTACTCCAGACAGAGGGGTACTCCATGGGTATATACAGACAGTCCCCAGGCTGCCATCGAGACATGTACCCTAAGTCTATCTAAGTCAAATTATGTCATATATGTATACATTTTACCTTTCAATGCATATGAAATACTTACGAAATGCATAATAATTTCATGAGTGTCATAAATTACTGCATACATTTGTCATTATAAACCATTCTGTTTGACTTAAAATTTTAATACAATGGGCTTTATAGAAGTCCGTTCATAAGTATGACGCGGACAATTTAGAAATGTCATTTACCCTAAATCAGGGGTCTCAATCTCCAGTCCTGGGGGGCCGGAGCCCTGTGTAGCTTAGTTCTTTCCCCCTTCCACCACAAATGATTCAGCTCAAGAGCTGTGTGGTAATTAGCACAAGGAGGTGAATCAGGTGTGTTAAATGAGGGTGAACCAAAAACTGTGTAGGGTTCCGGCCCCCCAGGACTGGAGTTTGAGACCCCTGCCCTAAATGAATGTCTTTAGACTGCAAGAGGAAACAGGAGAAACCCATACAACAAGGAAAGAGCATGCAAACTCCGCAAACACAGCAGAGATGGGTTTCAAACCCCCATCTATGGAGTGATGAAACAATAGCGTCACCCACTGGGCCACAAGGCCGCCCATTAACCGAACATAATAATATTGCCTTTATAACTGGTTAACTGATGCAGGAAATGAACTTACTCTGTAGCCATAAGCTCTCATACTTTGGCATGTCTTCTACATTGCATGCAGCAGATTTTGCAGAGGAACAGACAGGTCACACTGCACACTACCTGGAAACTGGGGAGATGACCTCCTGAGGACCTCGCCTGCCCGCGGGGCTGTAAGTATCTGGTACAGGATGTAGTCATCACTGGAGTCCAGATCTGAAGCCAGCAGCATGTACCCCTCCAGCAGGAGCGAGCCCCCCTCGGGCACCTCGAGAGCCATGTTGTTGGTCAGGATGGGGGGAGTGTCGTCCTTGGGGAGGATGTTGATGGGGAATCGGTGCCGGATGCTGTGCTGGCCATCGGTGATGCGGAACACGATGTGGTCGCGGGTGCTGTCGCTGTCCGAGTGATGGTACACAACCGCGCCCTCGTGCAGGTCACGCACCTTGAACATAAAACCTTTCCCACCTAACAGGTGGTGATCGAAAGACCTTTGGTCAATCAGGGATTCCTCTGGATTTGTGGAAAATGCAAAGAAGTGATGCATACCATCACTAGCTCATGTACAAATAATGTAAGTTACAAGTTTCTTTGAACCAGACACGGAAAGTTAATATCCACATTTAAAAAAGAGATATTTTAAATTAGTGACTCATTGGTCAACTTTTACACATATTGTGGAGGATACAAAACTTAAAAAACAACAATTTCTGTTCTAAAAGCCCCCGAGTTGGCTGTCACTCGTTCTGTCCCCCTTTGATATAAACAGAAAGAAAGATGGCCTTCTTCCCAGGCAGGGGAGTCGCGGCCCAAAGCGAGGCTGGACCGCTCCCGCTTGCCAGAGAGACAGAAGGACAAGGTCGCCAGACAGATTGAGTGATGGATAGTCTCACTATAAACCTAATTAGCAATTTTACCAAGGGAAATTGCTGTAAGTCCAACAGAGAAAAAAACACTTGGTAATTGGGCCCAAAGGTGGCTGTGGGCATCAGGCCCAAAAATATAAAGTCACTTAATACAGGTACCAAAGATGGAGGACACAGAGTGGAGGTACAGGCTGGTTTCCATTTGGCTGAAGGTGTCGGATCAAACCTATGCTGACTCTCCCTAGCGTAAGAGTTCCAGAGGTCTGCGGTGAGCGATTCCCAGTCCCTCCCAGAAGTCCTCCACAGACACCATGTGGTTCTGGAGCAGCAGGCATTAAAAAGTGAATTGATCAAGGCTACAGAGCAAACAGGTGTCTAAAAGCAAGGGGGTCAGCCAGACATTCGGGAATGGATTTTGCTGCCCAGAAAAGTCAGAAATCCATGTGCTTTTGCAGAGACATAAACAACAACTATGGGAATGGCGCAGTGTGGATTTAGAAGAATCTGTTGTTATTCATTTGTGAGAAGAAATTGGTCTAGGAGATATCAGCATGGGAGCTACGATCACAAGCAACAGCAATCACTCCATATTGCAGAGTTGGGTCTATTTTTTCTCATTTAATTAGCAGGTTTTGATTTAAAATCATAAGGCAGGAAGAGGAAATTATACTCCTCGTTGAAAATTGTTGTGTAAACGTGAAGAAATTGCCTCAAAGAGTATTAATGACTTCGTCCAAGGAATCAACGATAGACCAAACAGTGCTTAGCTCCCTGCCGACTGCGACATAAGAAAAACATATCGCACATCTGGCTGGGTTGGCGTAGCACTGGGAGACGGCTCAGGCCTACGCAACACGCTCCGCTAATGGGCCTCGTCGAGCAGCGAAACAGAAGGACATACGTTGCCTCTCTCGGATGGCATCCTCGCAGACGGAGCCCTCCAGCAGAGTGCCAACAGTGTGTTTTACACCCGATTAGCAAACATGTGCATGCCACTCTGCATGTGCTTCCCAAGACGCGGCACGCCCCCAGATGAAGCCGCAATCCTGCCATCCTGAAAAGGTCATCCGAGGGCCACTTTTTTGTAACCAAATTCTTCCTGCATTTATGTTGATTCTAATGTTCTTTCTCTGTATCCGCAACCTTAGCATGAAACCTATTTTGTCAATGTGATAATGGCCCTTTACTGAAGTCAATCGCCAGAGTGTTCAGTGAAACATGGAAATTGGCAGAAGTGTTCTGCCCTGCCGTAGCTGTGCTGGCCAGTGGGTACCTGCCTGCTGTACTGCCTTGCAGCCCTTTACCGGCTCTCACCTCGAACACTCAGTTGTCCATGTAAAGGGCCTTCCACTGCCACCAGGTACACCGTCCCAATGTTGTCACTGTCCACAATTTGCAAATTCTCCCAGGTGATTGGTCTGGATTGACCCTCCAGCAGATCCAGGCCTGATAAACAGAGCAGCGTATAATGATAGTCTATGAGAAATTAACTGTGCTGCCTTTGAGCCTCTCAGAATAGCTGAAACTGTATATGCAGGGTACATGAAGACTATGACAAGCAGGAAAATTCTGCCAGATGAAAACACTTATACTGCATCATATTAACATACCCATATTCCAGGAGACACGAGGGGCGTTTGTCTCTGCCGTCCGTATTGAGAAGTGAACCATAATGGCAGGACTAGGGACAAATGAACTGTCGATGGCTTGGAATTCTACCTGAAGAGAATGGAAGGGTATCACTGCAAGTGAATCATAAGAAGGCCTATTATTTTTTGAATTCTTGGACTAAACAAATGATGAAGTAGGCAAACACCCTTTAGAGATAGTTTGCTGTGGTTCATACCTTGATTAGTCCATTGTAGAACCTTCAAGGCTCACAAAGTTTTGACCATGAGAACCATCACTGAATGTCCACATTTCACAACTTTCGAATAGAATACCTCATAGTTCCTTCTGCCAGTGTGACTGCAGTTGGGGGGCTGGTAGGCGATCTTCATCTCGTGGAGGTCCTGCCAGGTGAAGGAGGTTATTGGTTTGGTGTGGTCTTCTAAGTGCGTGATATATCCCTCAGCTGGGGGTTTGGTCACATTGAAAACAAGCTGTGCTTGCGGAGTCTCGTCGTCCTTGGCGTCGAGCGCCGCCGTGGTCATGGGGGTGAGGATGAACTGGTCCACCTCCAGGATGAACATGGACATGAACGCGGCATGGGGAGGCTGGTTTTGTAGGGCGCCCCGGATCAGGACTGGGATCCAAACACTCTCAGCCTAGTTCGCAGAGACATGGATCACAATGAAATAGTATTATTATTAACATTAATAACTATGTTATGTCACAATGGATCAATCTGTACTATGATCTATCCATCTATTATCTAACGGTTTTTTAACGATTTTTAGTTTTTTTGCTTTTCTTGGATTTCGCACTGTCTATGCATGGTAAGAGGTTATAGATGGCTTTCACATGTGTGCAGCACTGATCTGTTGCCCCCCCCCTACCTCCAAAAGAGCCCTTGAGCTGTGGTCCCGTAGCTCCACCCTGATCGGGATGTAGTCGGTCTCGGGGGAGGGAGGGCTGAGATGCTGGTACTTGAAGTGAGAATTAAGAAATTCCTCGCAGTTGACCTTCAGGAAATCGACTTCCTTAGCATTGTGGGCACAGGGCTTATTTCCGGAGCATAGGAGTCCTGTCTGCCTGCCTGAAAAATATAATTCATCGTCAAAGCAAACAGCAAAATGCAATTTACATATGTTCGAAAAACGCTTTAAATGTTAGCTAAGGACACAACCTAAGCTGTGGTATTTGTACCACTTTGTATCATGGAGCCCAGCACAGGTTAAGCACAGTTGTGTAGAGGACATTTTTATTGCCCTGATAAAAGCAGCATTCCACTATATGGACTAAAGCTTAGTTATATGAGGATGTGTGGGCAATAAATTCTGTTGTGTAAAACATGATCAGCTTATTTTCAGGTGACTGGGCACTGAGTGTAAATTCTCACAATGGCTCACGATGGCTGTTGTGCTGGCTCAGTTTACAGCACCATAGCCTCACAGCTCTGGTCCAAAATTTAGAGACTGGCGTTTAATTTGTCTCAGTATATTTGGTCTCTAAAAACCCAACTTGCCTCTTCTGGGCCCAGAGTCCGATGTCGGTGTGTGCTCCATATCCGTCATTGGGACTGTGCTGATGGACTCGTCTGTGACCAGTCGCCCAAGTGCTGGCATGTTAGTTTCAGAAGTGAGGAGTCTGACGTTACAAATATATCCCGGTCTGTTCTGGAATGTTAGAACTCTGCTGTCCAAGGTGTTGGACAGGCCGTAGAACTTCTGAACCTCCAGAGGCACGGTCCCAAACTTGATAAGACTGTCGTGGGGCTCCACAACCCTGACCCTCACTGACACAGGCTCTATGAACGTCTCGGAATCTGTAAACCTTGGGCAAAAATAAAACACTGGTATCCATAGACAGAAACATTACCCAGAAGAAGTCGTGCATTCTTGGTAAAAAGGTCTGAAATGATCACATTTCTGAATACTTTGAAATTAAACAAATGTATTGATGAAGCATCACTTTCTGGACAAAGCTGCAAAGTCTTTTGACAGTGAGAGGTGAAGCACAGGACCCATGACCCACCTATAGATTCTCAGCATGACCGTGTCCTCCTGCAGCAATGGGCTGCCATTATGGGTGTATTTAACTTCATCTGGTAAGAAGTGGCAGTCAAAAACCTAAGAAACACACCAATATATTTCTGGTATCATGAATAAAGAACATAACTCAGTCTGCCATACCATGCAGGACACCACCGAAATACTCAAAAACCGAATTGTCCTTTGCAGAGAAGTAGCGAGACATTCTGTGCACAGTGACAAAATGTCATCTTACATTATATAATTTTATACATGTATGTATTCAAGGGCCCCTGTACAGTGCTGGCCCCCTGAATGTGTCAGGGTATCCCTGTCCCCCCTGCGCCCCTAACCCTTTGGTCTGTTCTGATGGACCCTCGTGGTTCTCCTGCCTACCTGGGGAGTGAACACGCCCACTCTTTGTGTCACGGGCTCGTTCATCACCACCTCCACCTTGCAAGATGTCACGTTATATTGGACATCAAAGCGTAGATCCTCGCCGGTCACGTAAACAAACTGCCCACGACCAACCTGCAGTCCTAGATTCAGCTGGACAAGACTCTGTGCCCAGCAGAGTGGAAGGAGACCAAGCAGGGATGAGAATCCCCTCCAGAGCAGGAACATCTCCATTCCGGCTCTGAAGGTAGATGTTCGGTATGAAAGGTGCCGGGACTGATAAAGCTTAGAAGGTCAGACGTGGGATTAAGATTCCTTTGGGGGGTGATGTGGGCTATGGATGTGTTCCGTCTTTCCGCCGGATTTCTGATGAATTTAGTTTAACGGCTGCATGATCAGAAAAGAGGCAAATAAGGAACAAATAATACTAACAAATAATAATAATCTATTAATATTTCATTCTTATTCCAAGAAACAGCAGGAGGTACTAAACACAATCTGCAAGTATTTTTAAATATCATTTATTGCATATTACTTTAACGTGCAATAAATTACAAAAAATATTAATCCTGTTTAATTTTCCTGTTACAAATTGACACTCTTTCTTTCATTTCTTCACACTGTTTTCTTGCAGGAAGTAAAGGGTTAAACTGGATGACCTCAGGGGGGGAAATGACAGGAGGATGTATTCTGTTATGGTCCTGTCACATCCTCCCCCAAGGACGTACATTCTGTCTTTCAGGAGCAGAGGAGACATACAGACCAATATAAATCTGCACCATAATACCAAGATCGGTCTTTCATGGAATTGCAAACATAGAGCTGGTATTCGGTCTGTGTCAAAAGTGCACAATGATTTTTGGTAATTATGGGTCATTCTAGTTTAAAGGAAATTACCCCCAACTATTCCATATCATCAAAATATTTCCCTTGTATTCCCATGTTACCAGCTGAAGTCTATTTTGTTGTGCTCATCTGCTTTCTTCATCACGCCAAAGGCGTCATCCCTAAAAAATGTCAGAAACAGTGCAGCACATTAGTGGAAAGGCAAGGGAAAATGTCCAAAGAGCCCCTTTCACCAAGCATGATGTGGGGTGATGATCTTGCAGCTCTGACCACTGTCTGTATTGCCCACGTTCAGTAGTTTGGCCTTCCTGCTCTGAAACAAACATCTGGCTGATCTAGATTCCAGACTTCCTCTCGCTCACAATTAATCAAAATTCAAGCTTGTTGTTCTGAAGGCTGCAGAAACAGGACATTAAAATTCCACAATGTCCTGAAGAAACAACTGACACCTTTTCAGAGGCAGCTGTAGATGAATCTCTACTGTTCTGAGAACCACACTGCAATAAGTATGGAAGGAAAGAAGTGAAAGAGACAGACAGGATTCAAATACTTATCTTTGCTCTTTATTTAAATGCGTGGCTGTCACCCCCTCACCATCCTAAGGTCCTGCACAGGTTTTTGCTGAAAGTTTAGCTGGCAGGAGCAGAGAGCTGGGAGAGAGTGAGGGGTCTCAGATCACATACCTGCTCCTGGTGCTGTACTTGCGGCCTCCTGTCACCCACTCCTGCTCACTCTCGCGTAGGAGGAATCTCCTTCGGCACGGCCTCCTGCCCCCACCCCCCAAGACTGCACGGTGACTGTTTACAGTCCGGCACCTCCTCGCAAAAAAGGTGGGGGAGTGGGCTGCTTTGGCACAACAAAGCAAAACTAAGAAAAAGGCAACTGAAACAAAAGGAACTGGGGTCTGGGTGACTGTTAGGGATTGTCTGATTGCCAGACCATTACAAAGAAGAGAGAGCCACGAAGTGGGGGGACGGGGAGGGAGGGAAGGAGATGGGGGAAGGCAGAAAGAGAGAGAGAGAAAGCTGAACCCCCAACACAGGAAATGTGCGCAGCAGATCCAGGAGTTTAACTTTTCTGTGGCTCTCCTGCAGCCTCACCAGCCCAGATGTTTGCATGTACTCCCCGAAGGAGCCCGATCTCGGGCTGTGCTGCAGGCAAACTGAGGAGGCCTGACCCCCAGCGACCCCCAGCGACCCCCAGCGACTGGCACCAAGATGAAAGAATACGAGCGTTCAGGTGTTGAAGCAGGAACAGGGAGAGGGGGAAAATGACATATAATCAATGGGACAGATGGGGACACGCATCTCATACAGCATCACCTTCTAACTGCCCCAGGCCAGCCTGCAGGACTAAGACATACCTCTCTCCTGCTGGGCAGCCCTGTTAAGCTGTGGGAAATGTGGGGCTGCCCTCTTCACCTCTGCCGCGGCACCCCCTAAGTTCCTCCGTTATGCTTCCGGAACCTTCCGCGGGGCTTGGTCCACAGCTTTTAGTGTTGATTCAGCTGGTGCAGAAAGAAGGAACAAGAAAAACATCTGACCTGTTCTAGGTCTCTCACCGGGTCGCGTCAGCCTTACCTTCAAACTGAAATGGCGTCTCTAGTCTGGCTGACTGGCATCAGTTAGAAAAGTCCTGTCGTCATTATGAAGTCCCTAAAGATCCATGTAATTACCCTCAGGGAACCTCTGATGGGCCACTCTGAAACTGAAGCACTGAGTTTATTTGTCATTAAATGATACAATATAAACACCCTGCAGTGCATTGTAGCTCAGGATCTAATAATGCTATGGATTTAATATTGGGCCAACTACTGACAGACCATGGGTGTCTGCTAT
>JABFEB020000033.1:21880771-21906523 GCA_019775895.2 Stomatorhinus ivindoensis
TGATAGAGGCGTTGTCTGCCTTTGACGATGAGGAAGTCCGTGTGTGTATTCCACGTGAGGTCCTCAGTAATGCGGACCCCGAGATATTTGAAGTGGGAGACTCTCTCCACAGGGGTTCCGTTGATCTGGATAGGGGTGTAAATTTGCTCTCCTCTCTGTCTCCTGAAGTCGAACACCATCTCCTTTGTTTTACTAATGTTCATGGAGAGGTGATTTGCCTCACACCACTTTGTTAGACCGTCCACCTCACACCGGTAGGCCCTCTCGTCATTCCTGGAGATGAGTCCTACCACCACTGTGTCGTCCGCAAACTTCACAATGGAGTTAGTGGGGTACCTGGCCTTGCAGTCCGCGGTGTAGAGGGAGTAGAGAAGGGGGCTCAGTATGGGAGGGAATAAAAACGTGGACTGGCTGTGGGTCCCTAAAGACCGGGTTGGTGAAAACAAATCATTGAATACTAGCTCACTGGCTAGTAAAGAAGCTGCATGTCAAACTGGATTATTTGCTGAGCAAACCAGTTGGCTAGTAGCAAAAACTCTTAAATTCCACCCCTGTCAAGGTGGTTCCATTCTTACGATTACATGATTGTGGGTATTAGCATATTACATGGGACATGATGGGATGTGTCAGGAACGAAAAGTAGAAGAACAGAAAAAAGAAGTCGGCCATTTTGGTGCCAGCATGAGAACTCAGGGTACAGATCAGGCACCAGATCAGGAGAGGGCTGCAACCGGGCACAGAGTTGGGCATCCGATGCTGATGGGTAAAGGAAAACAAACCACTACAAAATCAGGTTGTTCACCGCACCACCCTTACAAGGGATAAATTAAATTACTGGGTTTCACATACTCACAAACAGGCATAGACACGGAGCAGCCCCCCACTCACACACGTACTCAGTGAACAGTAAGCGTTCAGTGATTAGCGTCACCGATGTAGGGCGGCACATGGGGCAGAGCTTGGGGCACTCAGCTGTCAGACCCCATTAAATGGGTGCTCTGTCCAGTCAGGAATGTGCTGAGGCATGTTTAACAAGACACTGACACAAAACATGGCCACTTGTTCTCTGCCTTGATACGGCTTCTGGCTCAAATTAGCCTCTTGTGGCTTCTCCAGCTGAAGGCCTTCTGCCGGAGCCATGATTAGGCACACTGAGGTCTCCTTCCCCTTCTGCACACATGCTCAGGGCCTGCTCAGCTAGTGTATGTGCTGCTTTCACACTGCAAGACATTTTTTCAGGAACCAGAACGTAATTTCAGGACCCAGGAATTTTTATCGTGTTCACACTACAGGAACTCGGCTTAATTGTATTTACATTGAGGCAGTTCTGGAATTCATTTCTAGTCCCTTCTCCAGACTAGCTACTTTTCATTCCAACCTAAACTACTGGAGAGGGTCTTACAGTGATAACTTGTTGATTGGTTGACCACAAGCACTTGTGCTAACTTGGAAGTTACGTGGAAGTACGTGGAAAAGATATAAAATCAGCAAATCTTTTCATCAATGAATATCTTTTTACTTGTGTCTCCGTAGTTCTGCTTTGGAAAATTAGATCGAAAACCAATATACTTCCCTCTAATATCACCAGCGCCAGGGGTGAAACTTATCAGTACTTACTAGTGGAATGACGTTCTTTACATCGTTCTTTATTATGTGAAAAACTAAACATAAATTGAATCCACTGGCCCGTTTTAATAACGAGTTATAAAAATGTTCATATAAATATTGTAGTGCTGGTGGGATTAGCGTATCCCAGCATGCCCGCAAGCCGTGTATATAGCTCCTGTGTATGTCTCGTTAGAAGTAAATGTCTATGTTTAGTGTAAACACCTGTTGCTCCTGAGTATCATGTGTACCCTTACCTGCATTGTATGTGTAATCCTGACGTGCTTTAATGTTGCATAATGACCTACCGTGTGTGAACCTTCCCGTCTGGTGTGTAACCTCCCCGCGTTTCCGTGCCATTGATTGTCTCTGTTATTGTTGTTTATTGTGCGCTCCTTATAAGGAGCAGTTCTGTGTAAATCCGTGCCTCCTCATGTTTATTCGCTGCTGCCACGACGCCTTGGTCTGCCTGGCACCGGAATATAAATGAAAGGACGTGTCCTGTTTTGATCGTGATTCATCTCCCCAATAACTAGCAAAACAAGTCAGTTATCCTGTAATGTTTTGCTGTTGGTTCCATATGAAATTATCCGGGAATTTTAAGCTACAAGCTTTTTGCATCTCCCATGCTTATTTACCATAAAGGTCACAGTTCCTGTTTTGTGGTGAGAAAATGACGCATGACCGCAGCCAGGAGCTACAGAAGGTCCTGGTCTACATAGCCCAGGAACTTGGAACCAGGAACCAGGTGTGAAAGTGCCTATAGATTTTTACTGAGACACCCCAAAGACCAAGTTAAGAGATAGCAAAACAGTACTGGATAGCCTTCATAGCAAATTCCAGAACTTATCCTTACTTTGTACCCTCTGCTACCAGGTTCCAGGCCCTCTGTGTGACTCTGTAGTACATAAGTGATCGAAATCTGGATAGATGGAAGGATGATATACCCTGTATTTTCATTTAACTTCCTAAGCTAAGAGAATTAGACCCATCTTACAAAGCAGTTCAATTTCTTTGTCATCTAACTTAATCCAACAACATTACATTAAACTAAATCAACACAGCTGCATTCCAGAAATAACGCTTGGTATAAATTTTAGTTAATGTTAAGTTTTGTCATCGTATCTGAATGGACACAGTGACGGGGATCATGACCTACTTTTAGAATGTCTGCTCGCCGCTGCTGCATCCAGACCAATTCCTTTTGCCCCGTGTCCGCTGAGTTGCCCAAGTATGCCGCGATTTTGGCCAGATGCCCACTGACACCCAGTCCCCCGGTCACACATTCTGGTTTTCCCCATATATTGATTCAGATAATTTGGAACTTTGGTGTGAAAGTGTCTATAGATTTTTACTGAGACGCCCCAAAGGCTAAGTTAAGAGATCGCGAAACAGTGCTGGATAGCCTACATAACATTTTGTTTGAATAAAACATTTTGTCTGCTCTTTGCATTTAGCAAGATGAAAAAAAACAAGTATGTTTCAGCTAGGTTTAATTTTTTATGTCATTTTTTGTGTTATTTCAAGCAACTGATTGTTGTATTTTTCAGAATTAATATTCCCTTTGGCATTTGTGTGAGATGGCTGGGCTAAAGGTGGGATAATGTTTGAGGGTGTCATCTGTTGTATTACACTTTTCATTGCTAATGAGACACAGAATCTCAGCATCACTGTGAATTGCCAAGCCCCAATTAACAGCCATAACGGCATCCTCTTATGCATCGTGAGAGATCATAGATTGGAATAAGATGTTTTCAGGGGTTTGGTACCAAACAGTAAAGCTGGACCATGTGCATTTCCTGAGATTACCTGAAATTGAAGTCAAAGTTTTATCACCCAGGACTTTTCGGATCAAAATGATGTTGCTAACGCTAATCCCAAACGAACTATGATTCATGTGGCCACTATTTTGCTTCGGTTAAGCCTTTCTTCAGTGCCTTATTCAACTCATGCTAGTCTAATTCATGAACGCAGGGCATGGACCGTGGCCTATGTGAGGCCTTTGGTCATGGAGACGAGGTGAGGACACTGGTTTTTCCTGTAACCTGAACACAGGCCAGGCGAGGTTAATTATCCTGACTAGAGTGAAAGTCACAATAGCACAATAACAAACCAACCTTAACGATCAACATAAACTGGATGATTACAGAACTTTCACAGCAATCACAGCATTTAGACACTGATCTTAATGACCAGAGGGCAATGGTCAAATTTGTCTTTCAAACAGATGCTTCCGTTTTTTTGACTAAACACCAACAGTGTTGTTACTCCTTGTTCAGAATGTGCAGGTGGATCACCAGTGTCTTACATGTTCACCCCTCATACCAACACTCCATTCTCATGGTTCTCTGTCATCAAACCTGTTTCACCTCTCATTTTTAATTCCGTTTATGCATGTATGTATTTAGGCATCTAATTCACATAACATACATATCTGTTAACACTGCCTTTCTACATGCTGGAGTATTGGCTCTGTGCCCTCTTTATTACTTTTTCTGCATATTCATATAAAAGCATTTTCACCCCCCAGTCTGAATTGCTGCCATGTGTTTGTTAGGTTTTTCGGGGAATTGAGAATGACCTGTCGTTCTCTCTGCCACTATGTTTGGGTTAATTAGCTGCCACTCAGTAGATGAGTTTTATCAGATCAGCTTGAAATCTCACCAACATCAATAAGACCAATAAACTGAATTTTTGAGGACCATCGATTGGATTTTTAGTTTGTTTATATGCAAGAACATTCTTATTTAATATGAATTATAGAAGGAAAAATGGTTACATTTATATTTATACAAAGTGTCATGGTACGAGGGACGAAGGACTCTAGGGCAGATGTTATAAAACTAATGGGGTTTATAACGAACTTAAATGAACAGAGTCTGGAAAAAAAACTGGACCACAAGGGATCCAAACTGGAGGACTGGAAATTAGGAAGGATACCATGAGGGTTCAACGTCAACGACTGGTCAGGGGAACCTAGGACTGGGAAGCATGTATATACTAGACTAATGAGAGAGCTAACAAGAGGCAGCTGGAAGTGATTAACATGAGGGTTAGGAATGAGAGATAAGATAAATGAGTAACAGGTTTGGCTTGTTAGGATTGTGATAGGGAGGAAGCAGGAGAATCTCGTGAACATGGCGGGCAGGACGTGACACAAAGGCTCTTAATTCATTTATTTGTTTAAATTATTTATACAAAGGCTCATTAAACTAGCAATGGTTGACATGCAGTCAGAGGGTAAGAAAGCTGTATGCTAACAGGGATCTGCTGCTATCCAGTGCAGTATGAGCCGTGCTAAGGAGGGAGCACTAGCACTGTACACTGAGCACATCACGTCTACTGTCATGACTGGGGGACTAAAGGGAGGAACGGATATGAGGAGGGGGTGGGCTTTCGGCCGCACCTCAGACAGCAGCAGGGGGCAAGGGGGCTGCTCGGAATGGACTGGTGGAGTGGGAGATCAGGGGAAACAAACTCCTCTGTGACTGCAAGTCGCCACTCATGCAAATGAAAGAGGGTTTGATGCAAACCTCCCCAGACCGGCCGCTGATGTTCAGGGCTCCCGAAAAGGGCAGAACTCCCTGGGAGAAATAACACACATTAGCTGGGTGCAGAAGGGGAAGGAGAGCAGAAAGCAGAAGAGGAGAAGGGCAGGGGACCTGGGGCTGGGGGGGGGGCTTTGTCCTAATGAGAGGGGTCGGAAAATCCTGAAGCACAATGCATTATCATTTACACATAATTAGTTTGTTTTTCCACTTGAGAAGAGAAAGTGGGTCGACAGTGTCTTCACTGCCTGGGGGGGCATATCTTCATGCATTTTCACTCAACTCTGGCCATTCCTTGACATTACCACCCCCTGCTATATGCACATTTAACATCCCCACCTACACACTTTGTCTACACACTGAAAGTCCACCATACAGGTCTCAGGTATACCCCATAAACGCCACAGAGAACATTGCAGGAGTTTGTGGGAAAGGAGGAGAACATGTAGCTGATGAATAGTGGTGCTGCATGCTTTCATCAGGTGCCCAGGAGATCCAGGGGGTCTCACAGGGATGGGGCTGATGGCACATGGGGGCCCAACAAGCAGGCCCAAGGGAAACACAGACCGATAACAGCATGTGAGCACTGTTATGGAGACGATGAAGGTTTAAAGCACAACATTATGACAGCATGGAGTTCAGTCAAGTCTACAGTTGTCTACTGGAAGATCCAAGGTAGTATTTGATCAATATAAAGTGTGCTTGATGCAGGAACTCTAAAAGTACTTAGAAGTATCACAAATGCATATTATTGATGGAACTGCTGTTTAGCATAGTGTCTGCAGCCAGGTTGGACATATGTGTGGACATGATGTAGCCAAAGCAGATGAGTTGCTAAAAGGCCCTGACCTGTCGGAAGCATGGCCAGTGTCACTGCCTTCAGTGTGGGAGGCCGGAGACCCAGGGAAACACAAAAGGTCATGGATCATTATCCTTGGATCATCCATCCATCTTCCATAATCGCTGATCCAGGACAGGGTCACAGTCAGCCTGGAGCGTATCCCAGACGACACATGGCTAAGGGCAGCAAGGCTTGGATGATGAGACTCTACCCTATAACCTTGGAGGTGTGAGGCTGTGCTGCTATCCACTGAGCCCTCGTACTGCCGATTTGTTAATGTAAACTCTTCCAGTTTTAAATTATACCCAGTGAAGTGGCATAATTTTTACTACGCATATCTGTACCATACACAACCCACAGGAAATTAACTAAAAATGCTAATCAAGTAATTAGTATCAGGGTGGATCCTTTGCTGTTTGCTAAGTTACTATAATCTTTTTTTATGGCAAGGAAATATATTTGCCTTTTATTACACACTTAACTTACAAAAAACATTTAATACAATAATGTAAAATAAAATGTGAGCAGGCTGACAGCCTTTGATTTCATTTAACTTAATTTAGACAAAATGACCCAGTTTATAAATATCAATATGCATCATACATCACATGTTATATAGTATATATATATATTTGGGCTGGGAAATGTATTGCATTAACTCTTACAGTTAACTCATAATATGTTACTACTTATTTTATCATGTTAACACAGGCAGTGTTTTGCTTACCCATATCGTAAAACAGTATGAGCAAAGATTTTTAATATTCCTTCCCGGTTGTAAACAACGTGAAAGTTTAGGTCATGACATTGCACAGAATCCCAGAAATCAAAACTAAAATCAAAATATTCACTGTATCACAAAGCAGGATTTGTTGCTTAACTGGATAACATGTCGGATTTAAAGTATTATTGGCTAAATGTACGTAATCAAAGAAAAAGTCCATTTAAACTGGTGTATCTTAAATCCAAGCAAGAAATCCTGCTTCATGCTACAGGTTACTAATATTCTCTGCTTCATTGTGTTAAAAAAATGCCAGATGGAGAATTTAATTTAATTTAATACATGCAGCCACTCTATTTTCTTTAAACAAATCTGTATTTTTAAATCCTGGTTTAATTGTGGTTCTGCTGACAGAGGCAACGCTGAGCTGCAGGTTTCTTCCCGGTACTAAGACAGCAGTACATAAGAATTAGGTGAAGCAGGAGAGACTGGGAACGACCAGTAACCAGCCAGGTAGAAGGCAGAAGCGACTTTTTAATGCCAGAGATGACTGTCAACTTATCTGACAGTCTGTCATGAATCGGAGGATGAAATCGGGTGACTTTCAAAAGGAATGGGAAACATTAAGTGAAGTGCAAGCAGGACTGAAGTCCCATAAAGGAGGGAAGAAGCCCTTCATTAATGAAAAGCAGTGAAGAGCCAGGCTGTAGTTTGCTGACTTACGAACTTTCAACTTACGAACTTTCAGACATACAAACGAAGAGGACTGAGAGCCCAAATTGTGTTCACTGGGCTCCTGTTTCCTGTCCGCAACATAATTTTTTTTCTGCACGCCAATTCTGGGTAGTACAACTTCTGACCACTACTCCCGCCGCGTAGCAGCGTAGCGTGCGTACTCACAGCATCCTAGTTCTTTGCACTTGTGTATACCCTTAAAAATGATATTGAATGACGACTTACGAACATTTCAACTTACGAACGACCGTTCGGAATGTATCTCATTCATAAGTAGAGGAGCGTCTGGATATAATTCACAGACTTACACACTTAAATTGTGTACAATTGTATATATTACATATATTTAGGTTCAGGTACACTGGTGGGGGGGGGGGGGGTTTCATGTTTATTTCTATCTCTGAGAGACTTGTTCCCTCACGTCAACCCTTTGGACAGGACAGGGCAGGATGGGCAGAGAGGGGCGGGTGGTCAGGGTCGCCTGTCTCCCCCAGCGATCGGCGAGGCATTGGGGCAGTAGCTTTGAGTTAGGAGGCACTGCTGGAAGTCTCTTGGCTGCGGTCCTTCCTTCACTCATCATAACTTTTTAAATTTGAATCCCCAGGACCACAGCTCACTGTTTTATTGTGCCTTTCCGACACTAAGTCTGAAATTTACTTGGATGTAAAAATTCTGGATTGAGGAAGTTTAGACCATCCCTACAGATTAATCACAGCTAACCAAACAAGTTTGTTTTCAGGCAGCAGGAGTAGCCCTGCAGTCCGTTTCAGGCTGAGATGTTCATGCCATGGCCGTCTCACTCTGAATCACATGGTCGGGGTCACATGGGCTGATCTCCAGGAAGTTCTCTCCAAGTTGCTCTATCAGCTGCAGATGTCCACGGCTCCCTCTACTGCCAGATTTCTGCTGTTCCCAATTCACTTCACCATACCAATTCCCATCCTATTTATTGTCCTCTGGACTTGGAAGCCCTTGTATTTTACACTCATGAAACTTGTTTCTCAGTATGTTTCTTTCTGTACAGTTACATTCCTCAAGAAAAGTTTTAAATACCTTGTTGCTAAAATGCTACAGGTGTGAGTATGTATCAAGCATCACTGAAATGGAGGTTAACCTGTAATCTGAGTGTGAGTATGCATCATACATCACTGAAATGGAGGTTAACCTTTAATCTGAGTGTGAGTATCATACATATCTGAAATGGAGGTTAACCTGTAATCTGAGTGTGAGTATGTATCATACATATCTGAAATGGAGGTTAACCTGTAATCTGAGTGTGAGTATGTATCATACATCACTGAAATGGAGGTTAACCTGTAATCTGAGTCTGAGTATAATCCAGTGATAGTTTCAGGAGTGTCTTAGAAAATTATGCTTGGCAAATAAGGAAAAACCTGGAGAAAGACAACTTACCTGAAACATCTCTGTGTAGGTATCTCCTGTGTAGCTTGTAATTATATTTTGTAATGGTAATTAGAATGGGATAAACTAAATTCATCTTTATTAGCTTTTGTCATTGTAATCACAGTCAATTAAAAAACATCATAGTAAAGCTACTTGTGAATCAAGTCATGTAAGATCAGCCAGTATTTACAGAGAATTCACACATATAGTAGACTATGGCCACCTTTCTTCACTTTCCTTGTTACTGTCTTCCAGTATCAGAGCACTTTCAGCTTTTGTCAAATGCATTTGGCACTGCATCATTCAGAGTCACTGGTTATATGCAATTTGCCTTTACAAGAAATCACATTTGTACTTACTATAGACACTGTATTCCAGGAGAGCTACTCAAATACCCGGAGCCTGTCCCAAGTATCAAGGCAATGGACACACACTATGAGAAAATCCCAGAGTACACCCATGTCAGCACGGGAGAACATGCAAACTCCACACACACAGATCAGAGGTGGGATTCAAATCCACAACCCCAGGGCTGTGAGGCCACAGTGCATCATGAATGGACCTAGTTCATGTTAAGTATTTATGAAATGTAGTGGAATCTGATTCTGGACCTTGACTGTACTAAATATAATTTGCCAGATCGACTGCTTGATGGTGACACAGATGTAGGCCCTCTGGGGCCGCGTTCGAGTCCGGGACCCGCATAGTCGGGCCCAGACTCAGCAGCACTTGTTAATCTTGGCTGGGCAACGTGGCCAAGACCCAGACAGCGTGGCGTGAGTCCAGAGTTCTGGCCGGATCCCAGTTGGTGCTTAATCACGGTCCTTGGTGAGCGTGACCCACTCTTTTCGCAGCCAGCTGACAACGGGAGGAGGAGAGTGCGGGGGTGCTGGGGGTTCCTCCCTTCTCCGTCGCAGGTGTGTGATCTCACGGTGGGGGGGTGGGGGGCGGTAAGGGCCGCGTAGCGGAGAGACGGGCCTGCCAAGACCACACTGTTCACGCGGAGGTTTCAAAACCGCTAAATGTGGGTGACCCAGCCATACAGCCTTATCTGAGAGACAGGTTCTGTTTCCGTTACCTTAATGACTCACTGTGGGGGGTGAGTGGAGGTTGTTTATTATGATGTGCACCTGTGTGTCTGAATACATGAGAGTGAGACAGGAACTGATTCGGGACCTGAAATGTAATACAATTAGGAGATCCACAGGAAGATAATCGAAAACCCGAATGACAAATAATTCAACGGCAGACAGGTATTTTGTCTGAAACTGCATAATGGCAAAGCCATGAAAAGCCAGGCATAAGGATGGCACACAGAAAACCAACATGAGTGTGCAGGGTAATGCGGGGCATCATCCTCTGAGAGGATGGACCATCCCTTTGCCAGTGATGTCTGATGTTTTCAGTGAGCTGCGCAGGACTGGACCCACATGAGGTACATACCGTCTGCAAGGACACGGCACCAACTGTCCTCTGTATAATATCAAGAAACGAACTGTGTATTTAAACTGCAATTTTAGACACCCCAGTGCTCTGCCCAGCACTGGCTACACAAAGCTGGGTGATGGGAATAAAAGATGGGCGATTAAAGACAAAGAGCTCGTCCTGAAGTTCTTGCTGTTTTGTGGCACGTCAGACTTGGAGGGGGGGACGGTTTAAGCAGCTAATACACCCCCGAACTCCATCTACAGCAGGGAAAAAAATAATAATTTGAGAACTTTGATGTGTAAATATGCTAATTAGTTTAGAAATGTCAAATTTGCATACATTTTCAGTGACCCCATCGCAATCTCCCTCGCAGCGAATGCTGGCATCTCCTCTGACAGCTCGGCCATTGTCCAGGCGCCCCGCTTTGCATATCGGAGTAGCCCGCCGTCACCGCGGGTTACCCTCCCCGCCCATCAGCGGATGTCAGAGACGACAGTGAGGCTGACGCCCAGTGACAGTACAGACAGCAGACTGACTGATGTGGGGGAGAGTTGAGGGCATACAGGGCAGCACAGGGAGGGACGGAGGGGCCTGGGCAACGCCTGCCCTGGGTGTAGCCAAACCAAAACATAATCATATCAAGAAATACTTCATTATGCAAATGGCCCCTTATTTACTCCACAAGTCTCCTATCCGAGTCGGGTGTCAGCTGTTCAACAGATTTTTGAGAAGCCCAGAAGTTTTCTGCAGTTCATTACACTTTAAAATACCTCAGGAGACCTTAAAATGTAAAATATGTTCATGCTTTATAAACACCACAGTTTCCTGCAGAGGTTGTACACTCTAATGTGACATTTGAACATTAAAATTACTTTGCAGAAACAAATACATATGATAAAATGTATATGTAGAATATATATAGAACTATAAATGTAAAGTATTGCTTTTGCCATGCATTTTACTTCAATAGATGCTAAATATAATGTTTATTACAGTAGTAGTGTAGTAGTGTAATAATTGAATTGATTTTATTTTGTAATTCAAAATTATACTGCACTAATTTCAGAGTTTTAAGAATCTTGTATATGTGCTTAGTTTTCAATATGAAATGATGTGTTTATTAGCTGCTAATACACCAATCTGATATACACTAAATGGAGAAAAGTATGGAGAAAAGTATTGGGACACCTGGCCATTACACCTACAGGAACCTTTATGACATCCCATTCTAAATCCACAGGCATCAATATGGAGTTGGTCCCCCCTCTGCAGCTATAACAGCTGCCACTCTTCTGGGAAGGCTTTCCACAGGATTTTGGAGTGTGTCTGTGGGAATTTTTGCCCATTCATCCAGAAGAGTATTTGTGAGGTCAGGCGCTGATGTTGGAAGTGAAGGCCTGGCTTTCAATCTCTTCTACTTCATCCCAAAGGTGTCTGATGGGGATGAAGTCAGGGCTCTGTGTGGACCAGTCAAGTTCTTCCACAGCAAACTCACCTTGCTGGTCTACCTTTATGGACCTTGCTTTGTACACTGCGGTACAGTCATGCTGGAACAGAAAAGGGCCTTCCCCAAACTGTTCCCACAAAGTTGAAAGCATAGAATTGTCCAAAATGTCTTGGTATGCTGAAGCATTAAGAGTTCCCTGCACTGGAACTAAGGGGCATAGACCAAACCCTGAAAAACAACCCCATACCATTATCCCTCCTCCACCAAACTTAACAGTTGACACAATGCAGTTAGGCAGGTAATGTTCTCCTGGCATCCACCAAACCCAAACTCATCAATCAGTAGGCCAGACAGAGAAGTGTGATTTATCACTCCATAGAACAAGTTTCCACTGCTCCAGAGTGCAGTGGAGGTGTGCTTTACACCAATTCACCCGATGTTTGGCATTGCATTTGATGATGTTAGGCTTGCATACAGCTACTTGGTCACGGAAGTCCATTTCATAAAGTTCCCAGCTTTTTTGTGCTGGGGTTAATGCCAGAGGAAGTTTGGAACTGCAGTTATTGAGTCAGCAGAGCAACAGTTTACGCACCATTCTCCTCAGCACCCTGCTGTTACTCAACGTGGTCTGAGATTCTGTTGTTCCTAAATGCTTACATTTCAACAGGGGATATCTAATTGATTTATTGCAAAGTTGGCATCCTATGACAGCATCACGCTTGAATCCACTGAGCTCTTCAGTGTCTTGCCTAGCAGGTAAGAAACAGCTGGTAACACAGGGATTCTACATGAGGTATCGAGGGGGGCGTGGCACACAGGAGGATCGACAAGAGCAGGGCATGACATTCAGAATGACACATTCTTTCACAAATGTTAGTACACCTGATTCTGAGGCTAGATGTTTGATTTTAAACGGTTGTGGCAAAAGGTCTAAATGAAACACCTGAATTGAATAATTAAGAGGTGTGTCCCAATACTTTTGTTTATATAGTGTGTGAGTAAACCAGATGAAGGGTTTCTGTCACAAGAGGTGTCCCCCTGGTGGCTAAACAGCAGAATGCAGGATAGTGTTCTTGTGCTGTACTGAGATCTTGAGAATAGAACGTATTACAAATAAGTCTTAAAATATACATGAACAATATATTATAAAATTTGATCTAAACCAGTCCCCATCAAAGAATTAACACAACGGTAGCTCATAAGCACTTACAATGTATTTACTTGATTTACATTTCTTGCCCCGTCATATATAATAAAATAAAGTAAATATAGGTCACACCATACCCAGAAGCATTGAATTTCAATCGCAGAATGGTTTTAATAATTCTAATAATCTAGCATTCTTGCCCTGGTAGTAATGCAAACCCTTAATTTAAAAAATGCATGAATTAGTTTGCCTCTTTTAAATTGACATCTCTTTGCAAAGCTTTAGGGATTACAGTAGACAAATATACTTCTTGTTAATTCGAAATGCACTGGGCAGTACCACAAGATCTCCCTGCCTTATATGTGTGTTTCTTTCTCAGTTCAGATTTCGGTTAATGAGTTCCCATAAAGAGCGGAAGCCTCCCTTATAGAAATACCTTCAGCTTTGCATGTCCCAGAGGCCCGTGGCTTTGGTTTGGCCATTAGGACCCTGATAAACACTTAAACGGGCTGCTCCCAAAGCCAAACCTCAGATTCTTCCCTAAGCTGCTCTTTCAGTTTCAGTTCTAAATACATTTCACTTTTCCTATTAATTTTACTCTATATTTTAACTGAAAAGGAACACCCTGCTAATTTCAGCAGAGTAAAATAAAAAAAGAAAAACTTCTATGTAAAGGTACAAAGCACAGGCTCAGCTCTCACTGCTGTGCCGGCACCACATATTATTGGAAGAGTAATTGGGGGTGAATATATATTTTGTAAAATTTTGTTACATTTATGTAGCGTTATAGCATTGCTCGTTTACAAGTTGTGCAGTGCTGAGGACAGTCGGAATGACTGAGTTAATAGTCAGACACTCCTCTGAGGTCTGGGCAGCTCCCTGACATATGTGTTGTTTAGACACGTCTCAACCTAACGTATCTATTATACATAACAGGGAAAAAGGCACAGACGTTGCCAAATGGGGTATAGATGTCAGGGAACAGTGAGGTCTGCTGCTCTGTTTATTCAGTGGTTTCTACCAGAATCACACATACGGGGGCTGCACAGACTCACAGCACAGTTTGGCGCAGGGGGGAGGCATGAGGCCCAGAGAGGAGGCAGTGTTGGCCAGATCCGAGACCCTGGCTGCGAGCTGGGGGGGGGAGACAGAGAGCAGATCTCACTTCTCAAACACAGACTCGGAGCTCGCTGCCAGATGACGGTCGCAGCCAGGCTGCACGCACTCAACGCAAAAACCGTTTTGTTTGTGGTCTCACTTTGAGGCTGAAAGAGAAAGGGGGATGGGGGATGGGGGAACGGGGGAGGGGGGGCACCATGCGCTAAGCCAGGAGGGTAGCGAGGCTCATCACATGGCTCTCTCATCTGGAACACAAGCTAGTGACAGTCCGGGCCACTGAGCCAGAGATGCTGCTCATTTCCTAGGGCATGCTAAGGCTGCCAATGAAATGTCTCCCTGCAGGTTTACTTCCTGTTATATTCTCCCCGTATGTGTTTTTGTTAGCTGGAAATGGTTAACAAAAAGCTGGACACATACTTCCTAATCTGAGGGCACACCCTTGCTGGAAGTTGCAGAACATATGAGGGTGTGCTTTAATAACAAGCACCAGCGAGTGATGGACAGCTGTGGATAACTGACCCTGGGGGGTCTATCGTCTGTAATTGTTAATTCTTTGGAAAATTAAAGCTCAGGATTGGGAGGGATTAACAGCAGGGCTGTTCCAGGTGAAGGCCTTGAAGTCGCCAACACATGGGCAGAGAAGCCTGAACTGATACCAGCATCCCTCACAGGTCAGAACAATATGCAGAATGAATGTAATAACAGCTCAGAGGCCAGTCTCCAGGTGGCGTACAATAATCAGGAGAGTCATGAATCTTCTGGTGGGGGTGGGTTAAGTGCAGCCTGTAGACTAAAGTCAGAAAGGTTGTATGGAGTAGGAATTCCAGGTTTGAAATGGCGTTATCAAGCCTTCCACATTATCTTCAAACACTTCACTCTCTTGCATATTGAAAGGCAATGGTGATGTCATCCAGGAGGCCTGGCATGACATACACCTTCTATGATATTCTTTATACGGAATCACCCTTACAGTGCTTCCTTCCCTGTGAACAGGTACACCTGGGCACAATTCTTCCAGGCCCATCTCCCTCTCTCGTTCTGCCTCTTTCCCTCTCCCCGTCTGGCCAGCTCCCCCGCCATCCGTTCCTGCTGTAGCAGATTGCCAAGTCCCCTCTCCATGCCACACATCAGTACCCAGCCTGCTGTACCCAGCCTGCTGCCTGCTCCCTGAAGGATGGACCAGCACCTGCTGATGGCACCGGTTCCTCCCGCTCCCCCGTCTCCTGTCCTGCTGTCTGCGTGAGCTGCACAGCTCCAGGGTAAGGCACAAACCACGGGGATGCGTGTGTGTGTGGGGTGGGGGGGTCCGGGAGAGACCCTCATCTCCTGCACCCCTTGCTTGCTCTTTTGGGTGAACTGGCTCCAGGTTCTTCTCCCCCAAGCCTCTAAGCTCCTAGTGCTCGGACCATATGGTCATCCACCTTCTTCCCTGTCCTTTTGTCATGGTGGAATTACAGGCTGGCTGACCTGAACGAGGTGAATTTGGTATAAAAGAAGGCAAAAATAATAACACTGGGAGCATGAATACAGCAAAAGGCGGAAAGTCAGCCATGGCCGACAGTGAGCAGCCCCACGCCGTGATTGGCTGATGGGTCATGTTAGGGTATGATGATGCAGTCACTTATTGTGGTGAACTGGGCACTCAGGCCTGCAGACGGGGCACGATCTGGGCAGGGACACTCAAAAAAGGCAAGAGCAATCTTTGACACAGCTCCCAGTCCAGTCACTTCCTGCAGCTCTAAGATCTTTATCTTGAACAGAATAAAAAGTGTAGATCCATCTTAAGGAAAGACTCCCCCCCCCCCAGCCCCATATGAGCCAAGAAAAATAAATCCTGATTATTATTGCTGCTTAAATTATTCATTGTCGTCCTGCTTCCGTGGATTTTGGTTCAGAACATGAGGCATCGAGCTGCCAGTGCTATCTGCAAAGATAAAAAAAAACAAAAAGACACCCCTCCTCGCGAGTCCAAAATGTAATTTGGATCACGGTTCAGGCTGTGTTCTGTGGGCTTTTAGTAATGGAGCCAAGGGCCAGTGTTGATATCCTAATCAAAGGGGACGCTTTGGATGGGAGACCAAGAGGAGAATGGAGCCCAAGTCAAATTCAGCTGGGACGTGTGCCACCTCAGCAGCCCGACAGGACAGATTTACGCAGGTCTGTGGAACCGGCCCTGAAGTAGGGCAGACGTGCCTCTATGCTTGTCATCTTTATTACTGGACTACATTATTCACCTGAACTATACTTCTTTAAGCAGCCATAACTGTTACAAATAAGTACCCTTGTCCTAGAAATGAAATCATGATACATCAGGTTGTGCACATCATCTCCTCTTTCGCTTGCATAAGACTTTATATATTATCTGTACTTCCAATCTCCGCAAATGAATACCTTGAAGGTTTTCAACCGTGTTGCTGAATGGAGAAATTTTGCGCTGCCTAAAACCATCCGGACTTTAAATATACCGAACGACAATAGTTCCAAAAGCTGAGCTTCTTTAGATCTGGATGGTATTCTTTGCTGGCAGTTCACTATCTGTGCAAAAATACAGCTTTCCAACACCCAGCAACATCTGCTTTAGCCTTAACCATATCTAATTTCTGGATGTTTTTCTTATTCTCAAGAAATCCCGTGATCCCGCTTTGTCCAGATCCAGAGAAATCTGAGCGTTGCATCTGGCCTAATAAGTGTATCCCAGCTTCCACTGATAGGAAGACATATGCAGACAGGGACTTGCTGATAATTGCTGACTTATCACGTACCATAGAACTAGATTTTCACAGGGGACTCCTTAAAAAATGAAGACCTGTTTATGACACTAGTCAAATGCTGTGTGTTTATAGTTGGAATACTTATGTGAGACCAGACATGCTTTGTGACAGCATTGGTACCATTTACACAAAGATAAAAGTCTGTCAGGACAGTGTGATGCCTCAGGGACAGGCAGCAAGATAGTTAAGGTCTCCTCACGGATAATAGAGTTAGCTGTGCGCACTTGACAGCCCTCATTAATTATCTTGTTTAAGCACTTACATAGCATCTGTCTGCACCACCCAATGACAGAAGCATGAAGTCAGAGAATGGAAAGCAAGTCTTTTATAAGCTTCGGTTCAGGAGTCTCTGAACTGTTATTGGTGACACCAAAACCGAATCCCTTGTGGCCAATCAGAACCTCACCGCCAATTCTGCCCGAGAGACCTTCTCCAGAGTCTCTTATATCATGTTCAAATCAATGTTAATATTGACAGCACATTTTGATTCAGTTTTAGTCTTAGTATTTGATGAAAATTGATTCAGTTTTGTCATATTATGTCATCTGATTTAAAAAATCAGACAACAATTTTTAATGAACAAAAAATACAGGATATTTAGTCAATTAAATCTACTTTAGATTTTAATCAACTTTAGACTTTTTTTCAGTGTTCACTTACAGACTGGTCTAGCGCTATCCTCTTTACAGATTCCTAAGGAAACATCTGTAGAGCTGTCATTGTGGCATGGTACTAGGTTTGGACATGAGGTCTGGTTTGGGCACAGGTATAACTGTTATTGTATATGCAAAACATTGTCAATATGTAACATTCCACTAATTATAAAATTGCTTTAAATGAACTTTAAATATATATAAATATAGATAAATGATGAAATATAACTAAAACCAAATCCACCACAATAAAATTTGCCAAGACTAGGGGACGCCTTACCAATTTTACATGGTTTCTAATTAAACCCTTCATTTATGAATAATTTTCATTATTGTTTTCATCAATGAAATTAACACTGGTTAGTGTACACGTTTCCCATTCCTTAATAATTCAGTTTATTTCTTTCTGATTTGACTTCCCGAAAACTGAAGAAAATACAACTATTACATCTGAAAAAAACCAATCATGGAATACATGGCCTGGGTGTGAAGCTGACTCTTTAGAAAAGACAAGGTTTAAAGTAATTAGTATAATTATAAACAGTTACTAATGATGGTGCCCTCCAGTGACACATTAGTCATCTCCATGATTATTAATTACTATCAATATCCAGCAATCACCCTGCAGTTTATTCCGTCATTAACACTGTGCAGGAGTCTCCTGCTCTGGTAGGGGGGCAATTTAGGGCCCAGGATCACAGAGACCACACTTTTAATGATTAGAAATATCCTCATGAGTTTTCTCACATCAGAATCAGCAAGTTTGCCAAGTATGAAAAGTACGATGAGTTAGCTTTTGTGTAGGTGGTGGTATGGGGTATACGATGCAATCAAGAAAACAAGGGTTATTACTGTAGAGAGAGTCATGTGTAACAAGAATGAGACTTTGAAGGGATCAACCCAACAAAAACGTTAAAAATGAAAATGAAAGGATCCGTGCTGACGAAGGAGCGTAAATATCACCTTTGACTCCTGAGAGTATGCGATGCAGGTAACTGAGAGGGGAAAGGAGACACACTGTGATTTATCTGCAACACAGAGAACAGGAACAGGAGACTCCAATCACCTTGGTCACCTGACCTTCCTTCATGAGCCTATGAAAAGCCATTTCCTCTACCATGCAGTATTCTAAAGAGCTTTCCCTGGAAGGTATCCACCTGGAGGACAGCGGTTTCGGAGCTGAACTTCTCATGACTTTGATCCAGTATCCAGTCCAATTGAAGCTCTGGGATGGCATGGGAACCATGCCCCATAATCAGGATTATTTGACACAGTGGGATAAACATGAAACACAAAACAGGCTGCATATTATTACAGCTGATTTAAAAAGTGGACAATTTTTTTAAAGGTTTTTGTGATGTAAGAAAATGATGCCACAGTAAATCATTTTAAAACTTTTCTTACCTTTAACGTAACCTATAACCGGTACAGTTCAATTGAAAAACAAATCTGAAAAATACAAAAAAAGTTGAGTAAGTTGGTTGCGTAAGTGTGCACACCCTTAAAGTAATATTTTGCTGAAGCACCTTTTGATTTAATTGCAGCATTTGGTGTTTTTGACACACCTGCCATCAATTAAAGTGACTGTAATTAAATCCAAATGAAGTTTAACTGCCCTAATAGGATTTTCCTGACATTTACTCAGTTGCATCCTACAGCAAAAACCAAGGTTTTCAGAGAGCTTACAAGCATCAAAGGCGTCTCATTGCTGACAGGTATGTGTCAGCTGGGACGTCACAGAGAGAACAGGATCCAGTCGTGCGGGTATCAGTGAGAGCTTTAATTCCAGGAAAGCAGGACAGAGGTTCAATGAATTGGGGGCAAGCAGGGCTCGGTCACTCTGTCTCCCCGTGGGGGGTGATCGGAGCGTCGGAACTGGAAGGGGCAGGCAGGAGTCAAAGTCAGGGTCCGTTCGAAGGTTCAAAGCCGGGAAGATCCGTCCAACAGCTAAGCACAGGACACGACCACACCGGGGCAGGGGAAACGTGGACAGCCGGGACAGGCAACGCGGGACAATCAGGGTGGGGTTCTGGGCTGGGAAGGCAAGGGAGAGAGGCAAGGTAAACAGGCAGGGTACGGACAAGCGGGATGACGCGGGACAAAGAAATGCTTGGTAATGGCTTGATACATCAGCGCAACATCACGGAGTGCTGGTGTGCCCGTGGGGTTTATATAGGTCAGCTGGTTAAGACGCAACACATTACATCTGTTTGGTCCCGCCCCTGTGGGCGTGACAGTATGAGTCAGGAGAATTGTGCAAAACATTTCCACAACATTAGATATACCATGGAACACCGGGCAGACTGTCATCAAGAAGTGGAGAAAATATGGGACAACAGTGACGTTACCGAGAACTGGTCGTCGCTCCAAAATCAATGAAAAAAACAGATGAAAACTGGTCAGGGGGGCCAACAGCAACACTGAAGGAGCTGCAGGACGGTACTAGCTGTGTACTACATGTGACAGCAATCTCCCGTATTCTCCATATGTCCAGATTATGGGGTGGGGTCACAAGACGGAGGCCTTTTCTTACAAAGAAAAATATCAAGGCCAGGCTAAATTTTGCCAAAAAGATACATCGAAAGTCTCCCAATAGCATGTGGGAAAATGTGCTATGGTTACGATGAAACCAAGATTGTACTTTCTGGCCACAATTCCAAAAGGTATGTTTGGCGCAAAAACAGCACTTTGCATCGCCAAAAGAACACCACACCCACGGTGAGGCACGGAGATGGCAGCATCATGCTTTGGGGTTGTTTATCTTCAGCTGAAGGGAATTATGAACCAAAAACCTTCAGGTTTCTGCTAGAAAGGAATTTCACCTTTCAGCACGACAATGATCCCAAGCATACATCCAAATCAACAAAAGAATGGCTTCACCAGGAGAAAATGTAGGTTTTGGAATGGCCCATTCAGAACCCAGACCTAAATCCAACTGATTATCTGTGGGTGACCTGAGGAAGGCTGTACACAAGAGATGCCCTCGCAGTTGGAGAGATTTGGAGCATTTTTGCAAGGAAGCATCTGCAAATACTGCCAAGTGAAGATGCAGCATGCTGGTGGACTCCTGATAGACTGAATGCTGTAATTAAATCAAAAGCAGCTTCAACAAAGTTTAAAGGGGTGCACACTAATGCAACAAGTTTATTGTATTGTTTATTTTTATTTTTCATATTTTTCCCCCTAACAGATTTGTTTGTTTTTCAATTGAATTGTACAGGTTATAGGTCAGATTAAAGATGGGAAACGTGCTGAAATGATTTACCCTTTTTGCATCACAAAAACCTGCCATTTTAACAGGGGTGTGTACACTTTTATATATCCACTGTATATAAAAATAACCCAAAATAACTAGCAAATCAAGGGCAACCTGTAGAACAAGCAACATGTACTGAGTTTACTTGCTACAAAATCAATGCTTAACAATGCGTATGTTTTCTATTTTAATAGCTATAGAGTTTGTGTTTTGCGGTTAATGTTTCAGCCATGAAAAACTGCCCCTCTCAGTCCCCTCCATTTTTGAGGTGCTATGGAATGAAAATATGACTTTAACTTGGCATAGTTGGAAAAGGAGTGTTCTGTACATAGAAATGACGCACCATGGATCTCAAACACTGTTGTTGTCTTTGAAAAATAATTCCTGGATACGTAAAAGAAGGAAGTGAAATGGATTTTTTTTTCGCCTCACCTGTAATGATCTGTGTTGGTTCTGTGTGAGTCGGTGCAGTGCCTTACTGTAAATGAGCCAATCAGAGCAGAGCTCATGAATATATTAAGGAGTCCACAAAATAAGGGAAAACATTTGAGGGCCAAATTATAGGGATATAAATGGGCCTGTAAAACCACTTCTGGACATTTTTTGACCAAATCAAATTCACAGACCTTCTATGTAGGAACCAGAGAACAATTTGATAATAAAACATGCATTTTATGGAGGCTTTATGGTTATGGTTACTCTTTGTTAAGGAGTAAATCCCACTTTGCATATGGTAAATGCTTTTATGATCATTCTTGCTAATCTTCTGAGCTTTTCCCTCCCTAAACCTCCAGCCTGCTTCCACTACCCATGCATGGTCACAATCACTTTGATGACCCCACCTGACCCACAAGGGTGAAGGTTCCAGTGTTACAGCTAATCCGGACCCATGACATCACAGGTTAATATTTTAACAGGGTGATCCAAGACCTGGCCGAGAAATGGGAATCGGGAGGATTGCGTTTCCAGGGTTTGGGCCAACGGTGCCTGTCATTATGCTTTGGCCTCATGTCCCAGCTCTGGCCCATTCCAGCAGTCACCACTGGGTCATGGGACTTGAGGGCCTCTGGGGAGGCGGCCAGGCTCTGAGGCAATGCCCTAGTCTGCTGGGTCAGAGCCAAGCCATCTTTCAGGCTGCTGCGCCTATATGTCCAGCACCCAGGGAAGAATCTCGCTTGGGGGGTATTTTCCTGCACCCGTCTGTGCCCCCCTCCCCCCACAGATGTTCAGACTTTGCCGTTCCCCGTGTCTTGCAGTTCTGGGAGTCACTTGGGCCCATGGGTGTGGGCCGTGAAAGGTGTTCCGTTGCGTGATACCGGTATCACCACATGCGGCGGCTTCCTAATTCCGTCTCGCGGGAGGCTGCCGCTCTGGGCCAGCGATGCTGCCAGGCTGCCCTGCATGTCTGTTAATCTCAGAAAGAGTGCGAGGACAGGATGCCAAGCGCAAAACGTGCTGCAGATGGCATCACTTTTTGTTTTTCCCCCTCTCTTCTGGCTCTTCCTCCTTCAGTCTCGCTCATGGATTTTACAAAGAATGGGACAAGGCACTAAGACAATGAATTGGTTGTCCCTGCTGGTAATATCACTGTCCTACAGACCAGATGATGCGTGTTAGCACCCACATGCACACGTACACACACCCACGGACACACACCGTGCATTACCCCCCCGTTTGCCGCAGGTTGAATAGGCTACACGCGTTGGAGCTCTGAGAAGGACATCTGCTGGGGTTTGGAGAACATATGTCTCTACACAGCTTTCCCACCCAAAAAAATCTGTAATGTTTCTCCAGTAAAATTCACAATAAAGATTTTTATGTTGGTATACTTTATTGATTCGCAGTCTAAGTGAATTTCAGAGAAATCTAGCCTTGATGGGGGGCGTGTTGGCTACGAACGGAGATCCTGGCATGGCTAGCCGTTGCTTTGTTTCTGCTACCGGTGACAGGAGGGCTTCTGCATGTGCCTCTGCTTGAAGGTTCCTCCTGCCTGTTTCTTCTTCAGTCATGCCATGATCCGTCAGACACAGAGATAGCCCATGACTTCCTGACATGCGGCTAGCATAAAAAGCAAACGAAGCAGTCATTTGCAAATGTTACCCGTCCTACATGAACAATGGCATCTGTCCACCGGCAGCTGCCATGACGGTCTTCTGTGTATGTGTGAGGTCACTGATGCAGTTGGATGGTTTTAATCATCACTTACTTTACATGCGAGTGTCCTGCTGGCAGCCCAGGAGTACGTGTCCCTTTACACACATCCATCCATCCATCTTTTCATAACCGCTTGTCCCATTCAGGGTCTGGAGCTTTTTGCGGGAGTCTACGGGCGCAAGGCAGGGAACAACCCAGGACGGGACGCCACCCCACCTTGACACACATTTGTTTCGAAATAGGATTCATGCTTCATTCAAATGAGTAAATGTCATTATTATGGTAACGATGAGACAGGGTGAATCATTCAGCGTATGATAATACGATAATTATAATGATCAGGTTGGGAGGCCAAGCTCAGCATGTCTGGTCACTGCACAGCGGAGTCCACGCGAAGGCTGTTAGCAGGAGGACAGGATTCATGGAGGCAGATGGGTCGGGGGTGCTGAGCCTCGTCGTGTGCCGACCAGATTAATTATGCTAAGCTGCAGCAAAGGGAGCACGGTGCAGCCACTCTGTCCTCATCAGCAGGTGGCGCTGTTGCAACACACGGCGCCTAAATGACAGTTATCACTTGTCAGGGGGTCCTCACGCTACCCGGTGACCATTCCCAGCTCTATGTGTCATACTCGCTTAGGGCCTCTTAATTTGGGAGCTAAGGATGCTTAAAGCTGACACACAAAGCCGTACCCAGCACAGTACGGTAGGCAGCTCCACCTTCCTGCTTGTATAGTGTAGCATCATGGCCTCAAACCTCCAGAGTCGTGGCTTCCATTCCTGCCCCCAGTTCTGCTGGCCCGAGTTCTGCTGTGGGTGCCTTTCCAAAAGCACGCAGTTTGGTGAACTGGTGTCTCTAATGTGCCCCTTGTGGTTTTGTGTGTGTCTATGTGTGTGTGTGCATGTCTGTGTGTGTGTATGCGTGTGTGTGACTGTGTGTATATGTCTGTGTGTGTGTGTGTTTCTGTGTGTGTGAGCAGGTATACCTTACCTTATGGGGACACAATGTCCCCACAACATGATGAATACCCCTTTTTTCCATTATAGGGACCAGTTTCCTGGTCCCCATAAGGGAAAACTCAATTTAATAAAAATCTGTGACTGCAATGAAAAAACTAAAAATGCAACTCTTGAATTTTACTTGGTTACTTATGGTTATGGTAAAGGCTGGTTTGGGGTTAAGGTTGTCATAGTTAGCATTTTTCCTATATAAATGAATGAGTGGTCCCCATAAGCATACAGTATGTTTACTTGACATGTGCGTGTGTGTGTGTGTGTGTGTGTGCGTGTGCGTGTGTGCATGTGCATCCCATCCAGGCCCCCCATGATCCTGTACAGAATAAGTGGTTATGGAAAACAGATGCATAATTAATTAGCATGATTAAGAAGAAAAGTGTGAAAATGGATAAATCACCTTCCATCTCAGTCTGGACCTTTCTCTCCACATGACATAATTTATGGCCAACCAGTGTCCCAGAGAAAACCATGTTGGTTTGGACACTTTAAAGTGCGTATCGTGGATGCTCTGTTAGCGTGTCACATTCCCAGCATGCCAGAGACTCTCTGCTTTTGTAACCATAACCTCTTAGGTTCCCTCTGAGTCAGTTTAGGAGGCGACCTCACCTTCAGTTCTCCGCCCGTCCTCCATGTCCCTGTCCCACCGCCTCCCACATGTAACCCCACCCCCGGTTAATCCCTCACTTGCACATTTTTCTTTTCAGCATGTTGTCTTGTTGACCAGGCCCGCTGCCAAATCCACACCTCGCTGTTCACCTATAATGTTATTTCCCAATTAATGTCTCCATTCATCACCGGGCCTCAGCCTGAACCTAGGTTAGTTTTCTTTCTGGAGCAGAATTAGAGCCACGGGCTTTGAGGACGCTCATTGTTTTCTGGTTGAGTGTGAACCTTTAAGTGCCTATAGGGTTGTATAAACTCATGGGATATTTATCAGACAACAAGCCAAGCTTTTCATTACACATATTTTTCCTATTTACATTGGCAAAATCAAGGTATTTTTAGCTGTAAAAACAAATTTTACAAAGGCACTAAACACTCTTACTCTGCTGTCTTTCAGATAATCTGTTTAGCTCATTCCAAATCCCCTCGATTACACATTTTCATTCTGTCACCCTAAAAGGTAGGATAATTTGATCTGTTTAATGTCCCCCATCATTTTAAATCAGCAGATCAAAGTCTGCGAGAATGGGCAGCCATGGAAGATATCCCTGAGAGAGATTTCCCTTACGAATAATGTACAAATGGCATCTTTCAGGTAACCCACCCTGGGGACGCCGGGTTTTTGTGAAGTTCGGTTTCAGTCACTAATCCGTAGTCACAACAATGGGTCAATTGTGTGAGGAAAGAAATTTAAGATCCTCTCCCCTCTTAAAATCACATGCATTCAAATATTGACTCTGTTCGTTAAAGGAGCCATTTAGTGTCCTAATTATTTCCGCTACCGCTGATACCGACTTACACCTCATCTAGTTTCCTACCTTTCCTGCCTGTTTTTCTTGTTTTAAATCACTCTTTTCTTCAAACGAAGGAATTCCTAGAGGAAAAAACACAAGACAAAATCGGTCACTGTCCTAATCTGCTATCAGCAAGAAATTCCTTCAATGTAGGATTTGTTCATTTTCCCTCATTTCTGTCCATTACTAAAATAAATGTGATCTGATAAATTTTTATATAAATATTTTATTCATTGGCTTATAAAGTGGATGAGTGGATGAATACATAACTTTAAAACAAATATATCTGTGTTTTCAAATATATATACAAATATATCAGTTTTCCATTAAGGTACACATGCAGATCTGTAGCAAAAATTTTGAGGGAAACTGCATGTTTACATGCGGTACCATGGGAGACCTTTAGCTCTTTAAGAGCGGCTCATAGTACCACAATGCATCACACCTGCACC
>JABFEB020000033.1:21949473-21965934 GCA_019775895.2 Stomatorhinus ivindoensis
TATATATATGTATAGGCCTATAACCATACACGCCAACGTCGATACACTGTATCTGTATTTAAGGAGTTACACAAACTCTTGCAATTATGCTTAATGTTTACCCATACCTAAATTGCACAAAGCACATTTTGTATACATTATAATTGGTGAACACATTCATTCTTGCCCATTTTTATGTCACCTGGTGTTTCCTGTTGCAACGGGTTTGTTATTAATTAATAACAGTTTCAAGTTTTATTATTTATAGACAAATGCACTCGCTTGCACAATCTGTCATGATAAAAATATAAAACATATTTAACGGGTTTTTGTACAACTTTTGTTTTTGTCAGTAGGGCTGCTTTTCAATGGGAACTAATGCCTTGGGATTGAAATTAAACGTAAATGTGACGTCCAGCGCGCTCTCACACCTCTTGCACTTATACCGTACACTGCGCTGAATCCATGGATGCGCAGATTAGCTTCCCGCTCTATTTTGCTGAAGTGCGACGAAAATAAGGCGAAAATACAGTATTAAAACATAACCAATTACCTTCCCTTTACATTAATATAACAATTCGTTGCGGGAAAATCACCATTAGGGTCGATTTAATGATTTAATACTGATCTTAAATGTTGTTGTTATATAGGTTGATGTTTTAAACACCGTTATTTTGCAGTTTGCCTGTAATTCGGTGTTTTTATTCATGGGTGTTTATTGAGTCTATTTAAATTCCAAATTACTTGGCTAAAGCCCAGGTTCAACAAGAAATTATATTTCTCTGAGTGTCATGAAACTTTATACATCATCAGAAGAAATATATTGCTTTTTCCTTTTCAAAATTTAAATAGCATGCTGTCATTTTGATGGGTTATAATTTTATCTATGCTTAATTTAAGCGAAGCGACAAATCACGAGGTGCAGTTCTGTGGACCGAATACAAGACGCCTCGTTGGTGTTTAACCCTAACTTCACCCTATCTTAACTTTCTTATCTACCAAAGGGAAATGCTCGTGCGACTTATTGTTGCCCATATAGCCAATTTCACAATCCAGTCGTTTCCAACTGAAACACATAATACCTCGTAATTTAGGCGTTAAGGATGCTTATAAAACAGCGGAAATTTGTTTAACGACGATGGTGGCATCTATAGAAAACCCATATTATATCATATTTATAAAACATGACAACAAAAATACTGTTAATGTTCGTGGTCTTAACATGATTTATATAAATCTAAATAAAATTTGCCTTTTAATTTTGATTGGATAAATAAATTTGGTATATTCCATCACGCAAAACTTATTATCCTAAACCTCAAATAAAAGACGAACGTAGGGGGCATTACATTTAATATTTCATAGCCGATTTTCCAATATTTGGCCATTAACATTCAATTCAATATTTCATGTGACATCGATATTATACATTTTTATAGTCGTTTAACCATTACAAAAGGTACACACAAGAAAACGCGATTAAAATGGTTTCATAAAATATGTCACATTTTGCTTGTAGCATCTACTAAGGTTCCATTTACCTCGCAGACTTCAGTGACAGTTAAGACTGCCATGCTTTAAGACTGCAACTTTTATTTGACGTTCGGAGATGAGGGCAGGTTTGCAGTCGTGATACTGGACGCTCATGCTATTTAAACGATCAAAACCGTATTTGTGTCGCTGTACTATTAAGTTGAAGGAAAATTGTATTGTTTTGTATATTCACTTTCCGGCAAATGCATATTTTGTTACAACTGTAAGCCACTTCGTCCGAAGGCATTACGTCAGTCATAACCAACTGACTGTGCAGACCTGGCCGATTTAGATTAGGATTATAAAGTTCACTAGCGCCACAAATTCACCAGCGCCACGCTTAAGTAGTTCAACTACTTTAACCTCATCCTAAAGTGTCCCTTGCTTTAGCGTCGCGCGAAGAGCTGTACGTTTTAATCAAATAAGCCCGCAAAGCGGTCATTTTTAGAACTAATCCAGTTGCATATTCCTGATAGTGAGCAGCCTCTTGTGAATGTTTGCTTTGAGTTTGTTTTTTACTCTTTAAAATTAAATGATCGACCGTATCTTAATATGCCATTGACATCAACCTGGTTGTACTCGCAGGAAACACCTCTGACACAGGTTGCGTAATTCAATATATTTATGTATATAGGTGGGTGATCTGTACGCGTTCCTGATGTTGTCTCGCGGAAGAGGCTGAACTCTCGTGAATAATTATATAATGCGTTTTCTGTGTTTCCATAATTTAAGAACAAAAAATGATGCAGCGCTAAAGAAATAAAGATATGTAGTTTTTTCGGCTTTAAGTTGTTTTACCTTGTACCCAAGCTCTCTCGGAATATCCTCAAGTCCGTAAGAAAGAAAGAAAAAAGTAATTTATTCCAAGCATTTTCGTAGGTACCACTCTGTAGTGAAGTAACTAGCCATGCTGACAACCCATGCATCGTAGCCAGCCTACATAACGCTCTTTTTTTAATTTCTCGGAACTTTGAGTAAAAACTACAGACATTAACTTCACGACCGCCAGTGCTGTTCCGTCCCTCGCGTCTTCTTGGTCCAGTTTTCTAGGGCTTCCCTGGCATGGAGCTGCAGCTTTAAACATCTTTTTGCAGAACTTGGCAGAAAATACAGTAAAGGCGTCTCTTCTGCCTTTTTGTTTAGACATACATTGGCTGCGCTCGAGTGCAGTTTTCTGTGAATGGAGGAACATTAAGGGTGATCGTTAAAGGAACTCGATCGAAGTGTTATAAAACAAAATCTAAGTTCTATAAAATAAATATCTGTAAAGTCGTTTGCATACTTATTTACTCAAAGTAGCCAGTTAGATAAAATGAACATGAACAAAAAAGTCTCCGGGATTAACTGGTTATTGTGACTAAGTTCTTGTGAATTAATATTTTTACATTCAACATAGCATTTGCAGATTTTTTTGTCGTGTACAGTAGTGAGGAATGTGGAAATTAATTCACATCAAATTGTTAAGTGATCCATTAGGCCTATAGTGAAGTTAGTCTGCACGGAAAGTATATACCTAACGTATCTTTGCATGCAACGCGTATGTTTCAGTATAACTTTGGTAGTATGCATGGACAGTCGTGAAGCAAAGTTTCCCGAGTGCAATGCAATTGTATTAGACTCGTAATTCAGACTTAATAATTTACCGGTTCCGTATTGAAGAATTTGAAAATAAAATAATATGTGAAATGTGAACCACGTAGTTAATATTATGGCTTTCTGTGGAAAAACTGAACACCGATGAGAAATTTAGACGAATATTAACAAAGAAGAAACGATACGTTTCGTCAAATAGTTTTCAAGTCAATGGGGATTTTCAATTTTTCCGCTAACCGTCTTTCGAATATGGACCACGATAAGTAGTAATATTAAACCAATTTCCCTTTCATTTGTAGAACTAAGAGTATAAGGCGTTTCCATTTACACGATTTACAGCCCCACAACCTATCAAATGGCAGTCTTATAGCCATTTTGTGAAAAAGTAAAAGTGGATGTCGTGTTCTTATGTTAAACTAAACTAATTCCCAATACCTTCGTGTATGTAAAGTCAAAATACCACAGCAGATGACAATTAACTGAAAAAATGTTAGGTTTCACATGTTCCTGTTTTACGTAAGAAGGCACACAAATGTGCATTGTTTACTGATACAGTGCCGTTATGGACTCATTTAGTCAAACATCCATCACACGACATACTAGCACGTTTATTTCTGCGAACAAAACATAGAAGATAAAATTGTTACTGTCAACAATTGTTTTTATTCAATGTAAGGATATAAAGTTTGGAATAGAAGGTTTTCCTCAAAATGCCCACTGTATGTTTTGTATCAGTATATGCAGTTATAAGACATATCTGTAGGAGTCCACCCTGTTCAGTTGCCTGTCAAATAACTTCCCTTAGTCTACATGAAAAATAGTCTTCATTATACCAAAGCCTCTTTCTTCGCCATCTAATGGGCCAATTTAATCTAAGTACAAAAAGGCTTTACTTAATAAATGTATTTGTTTACTGCGCCATCTGGATACAGCGCTTCTTTGCAATGTAAACATGACGTTCATCAGGCACTCCGCGACTGACGTCCGCATGCGTGGAGGAACCAAGTGCCGCGGCCAATCCGAAGGTCGGCTGCGGATGTTCCTCCGCCAACAAAAAGCGCTTCAAGTTAGTTTACAAATCTCTAATTTTTTCATCCTATGAAAATACCGCACATTGGGACCAAAATATTGGATGGTGCCACAGTAACGGGATGAAAAAACTTAGGTTTAAATGGACATGTGTAGGTATGCCCAGTAGTCTATATTTTGGGCCATTCAACAGCCATTAAAAAGTAAAAGAAAAACGCGTGAATTATAACACATATGATTAAAAATGTGTTTAACAAAGTAACTTTTATATTCTGTTTTTTAAAATATGCATTGTTTGATCTGCGTAAAATGGTTATTTCAGTAAGAATAGTAATGAATCCATGTTCCACACCCGCTTGCGGTACAGGTTTGAGCTGATAATAATTATTTACTAATCACATTTATATATATATATATTTGTCATTAGAATATCCTTCCCATTTAGTTATCTATAACATATGAAACAAATGTAGTATTTCTCCATGCATTGCTAGACAATAAACAAAATAATTTGTTGAATATTTGTATTTTTTTAGATGTTTTAACCTAGAATATTCATACGATACTGCATTTGGGAAGAATAAACTCATAAATACATAAGGACAGTTTATTATAATTCTGGATATAGTTTTGAATAACTGATGGGCATATTGTACAGGCACATCCTAGGGCAGCCAACATGAGTCGCTGTATGGACCTCACCACTGCATGAAGAGGACCGCTACAGTTAAAACGTGTTGCCTTGGCATTATAACCTAGACACCAGCTTTATCTTCGTCTCTACAGTAAGATCGTTAAAGAAAAAAAAGTACAATACAAAAGCACAACATATCAATATGAATTTATATCAGGGACCAAAATATAAATCATATATCAGTTCTGACTTGGGCTTCTGTTTGAAGAATATTTGTATAAAGGGAGTATTTGCATTCAGTTTCACTTGCAACTTAGAATGTCTGTTGGATGTTTTAAAATGTACCGTCTAATTTAAATGCCTTTGATTTATAGTATATGAGTAACAATTTTCAGTGTTCCAGTTTAACGCAAGGTTTAATCTTTTCTTTTAAAACAAATGGGGTTCAATATAAAGCTTTTGAAATGTTTTATGAAGAAGTCCCGATTTTGAAACCACTGTCAAATTATCTCACGAGCCCTTTTAGTACCACTATCTCTGGCATGCATGTTAATACGTGCTCTTTTTAAGGCCAGCTGGAGAAGAGGAGGTGCATTTCATCCAAAACGATCTCAGATGTCACTCAGACTTCATTATCCTGACGGAGGATGCAATCATAGGCTGCGAAGTAAACAGCCAGGAGCGAGTACAGCTTTGGATTATAAGAGCGAGTTCTGGATCACACCAGTGTAACGACTAAAGCGATTTAAAAAGAACTTCAGGCTTGTCTTAGAACAACGCACTGTTTTCTTATGTTACTTTAAATTCTTTTGGGTTATTTTACCGTTTGTCGTATTTTCATTTAGCTAAATCTAAAACTAAGGTAAATTAAACTTTGTTTTTTCTGATTTGTGGAATTAAGTCTTTGACCACCTGGCAGCTATGGATAAAATTAAACCCAAGTTACGTTTTACTTATTGTTATGATTTGAGATATCATATTCGTATTTGCAGTGGCATCTCATGAATAATATATAGTGGTCCAATTATTAACTTATAAGCAAATTGAAACATCGAATTCAAAGCGAAAGGCCACCCACTTTTCATGTTAAAACTCGGTATTAACGGAACAGAAGATAATGTTTAAATTTAGCCAGAATATTCTGAGCTCATAACTTTACATGCCAGTCCTACGTGACGTACGAATGACGTTATTTAATTGCCATGAGTAAAAGTTCAGCATTTTAAGTCGTTTAAGTAAGATTATATTGGGGGAAGTGTTGTATATATAAGAGCTGTATATATAAATCTATTCCATATATTTCCCAAAATCAATGAATTGACAATGACGACAGAATATATTTACTTTGTCACGTGGAAGTTGCTGACATATAAACTACTCTGCTGGAAGCCATGCGTTATAAAGAGTTGGTAATTAACTAGAGAATGTATAATAAAGTTTCTAAATATTTTTCCTCTTTGCACATCTTCCACGTTGCTTGTTCAGTATTGAGCAGTATGTTGTGTAGCAGAACTCTCCAATTAACGCATAGAAAACATGCAGCAGTCAGCCACAAGGGCACGACAACATGGCGCAACTCCATCCCCGTGCGGTTCCCATTCCGAAATATTTAGCCACTGCACGAGTCTGGCAGCATCCATCGCCTGCAGACATAAATAAACATGTAGCATTTATGCAAAAGCATTTATGACTCGGTAGCCTCCTTGACCCTGTGAATGAAATGAGCATGTTTTCATTCAGAGTAAACTCATACGAGCGGTCTCTGCTGTCTGGAAATATGTAGGCAAAAATCGCTGCGGACATTTCGCGTTTCTCACTAAAACCGCTGAATCTTGCCCCACCCGTAAAGCGAAAACGTAAGAAAACATGACAGAAGCAACGACTACCGTTATAGGGTTAAATGTTGCTTTTTACGATAAAAGTCACTTCTGATGCATGATCCTTATCTAATTTGCAATTTTTACGTTTTTTAAAAATCGCACACAAGAATGCCCCTTCTCTCCTACACCGCGATGCACGTGGACGGAGTACGCAGCGGTTCTGCAGCAATATGTACGGGAGAGAAAAAAAACTTCAGTTTCCAGCACTGGAGCGACAAGCGGACTCG
Source organism: Stomatorhinus ivindoensis (assembly GCA_019775895.2). NCBI lineage: Eukaryota > Metazoa > Chordata > Actinopteri > Osteoglossiformes > Mormyridae > Stomatorhinus > Stomatorhinus ivindoensis. The sequence goes on from JABFEB020000033.1 coordinate 21,956,349, forward strand.
ATCGCTGCTGGCAGACGCCTCTACTAGCTGTGATTTGCCAGTATGGTTTGGGTGGGGAAGAGATGGCGAGAGAGAGAGAAGCGGTGTGCCTTTGCCGCTTGGGTGCTGCGTGGTTACTATGCAAATAGCAGCGATTGCGGAAATAAACAAGGGGGGACTCGCTGAATCGATTACAACTTCTGCACAAAGTGTAACAAACCGAGCAAAGACAGCTAGAGTGTGTCTTGCGAGCCAGCCGGCTTTGCCAAGCTTGGATCGCTGTCAAAAATCGAGGAGGAAAGAAATGTCTTATTGCCTTTTTCCTATTTGGGATTAAAAGAGTACGATCAGGAGCAATTATTCAGCTTTTAGCCTATTTCCTCTTTTCTTTTTACGCTTTTGGACTCGTTTAACCTGTTAAAACAACGGCAGCAAGTTTTTCCACCTTTAAAAAAAATTAAGCAACAAACGTGGCTGAAAAATGAAGCACTTCGTCTCAACATTTTAAAGTTTCTCGTGTACACGTTGCATGGCGATGGTACGTGCGAATTTGCGAATGAACCGTTCATCTTTTGATTTAAGTGCAATCTACTAAAATGCAAATGGTTCCTTTTTAAAAGCTAAGGAACGAAATGAAATGTGTTTCTGTCAGACGCGTCTGGAAGGCTGCGCTACGGTCCGTAACAGTGTAATGTCTATTATTTAGCAAGGAAGCTAGTGTTAGTGCTGCAGCTTCTGTAGCATTTATTTATAATTTCAACAAGCTTACATAGAGAGGACGAACGGCAATGCCGCTAGCAGTCCAACGGAAATCCTAGCATTGTGGACAAGATGGAAAATTACCGGGCTCCTGCCCGAAAATAACACAAGGCTAAAAGCTATTTCTGCAGGGAGTCCGGTGATACCAGTCAACCTAGCAATACGGAGAGTTGACGCCACCTCTGGGGACGGCTTTATTGACATGCATTTCGTCCAATCAGATAGCCATTTGGCTTTAAATGCCGGAGCACTGACCAATCAGATATACGCGTATTTTTCCCCGAACGCACTGACACAGACCCACAGACCTACGAAGGGGGTGGGCCGATATCTGTAGCAGGTTAACCGAACTACACGGAATATATCCTGCGGTGCAGCCTGTCAAAATACAGGAACCTCTCTCTAAGTTGGAATAGCAGGGTTTTTTGTTCTTCATTGTCTATTTTGTTAATCAACGAAGCATATCGGCCAGGTTATTTTGTCAAACAATTATTATGCCCATTTAGCTAGAAATTAATCAATCCCTTTAATACTTAGTGATATTTTGGTACTTCTCAAATGTAATTCATTCCGTCTGAACGATTTTACACATTATCAGTTGCAATTTATTTTAATTTAGGCTTTAATTTAATTTATATGAATAATTTATACATATACGAACATCAGCGTATACGCTGCCATAATTAAACATGCTGTTCATTGTTTATATCAACAACATTAAAACGCTGTGTAGTTGATTTCCGCTAACGTTAAATTATGTGAATCCAAAACATTGTAATATATATTCCAGTATATTGAATCCCATCATGTTTCGTGCAGCTTAATGAAAAAAACATTTTCTAGCAAAATTTCACAGGACTGTTTGTTTTAGCTTACATGACACAACTTGAACATGGATTTAAATTATTGGAAAACTGTCGTTCATCAGTTTGAATGAGGTCTTCTACGTGTGAAAATCAGAATTATTGTTCTCAAATAGTCATTTTAATATTAGCAGCTTATGTTCAAAATACAGCTTCTGTCAGAGGCATTGCATATTCCATCAAACATCAAAGGGAGACTGGGCTGGTAGTACAGCGGAGGCGCAGAGCGTACAAAGGAATACTTAACGGAGTTTACTTCTCCGACCATTTTCTAGAGGGCGCACAATTGACTTCCATTCACCTCTCACGTTCTTGCTAAGAGCTAACAGTTGTTCAAGATTAAACTAAAGCTCAGTGCAAATTGTTCATAATTAACACATTTATTTTTTCGTATATCACTGAAAAATTAAACTAAAAATACTTAACACATTTTCCTCATTTTAGCAAATTTATAATCACCTTGATATAGTTCAGATATTCATGGACTTAATGAAATATTACTGCCCAATAGTGTGTATGTATATTTAACCAAATGCGCATGTGTGATACTTTCTGGAATAACACCTCATATTATCATTACTGTAAAACAGACATAAGACACTATAAAAGTCGATAAAGGGTAGGCCTACTATTAATATTTTATTTTGCATATTCTTCACGACGTATTGCGATGACAAATCTGCTGCAGTCAACAACATATATAGAAACTAGAGAGATAAAAAGGATATAACTCTGGAAAATAAATGTTATCGTTTGGTGAAGAAGTTATAACGGTGGCATATCTCAGGCTTTACATCATATTATTGCTATTATTTATATTTTATTAATGATTCATATTTTGTCATGTTCTTATGGGATTATATCTGTTCTTCTGAAGTTGAATCATAACGCTTCTCTTTTCAGTGTTTCTTGTCATCATGCAGCGTTTGCTCATGGTATTGGAAATCGTTGAGTTGAGTATGCGTGTCACGGAGATTGCACTTATTTTTCTACAGTAAAAATGAAAACATCATTCTGGATTATAGTGGCCGATATGTTAAGTGCTGTTGCGTCTTCGAAATGCTTTTAAATACAACCAGCAATAAATTCCACGTGTGTAAGACATGACAGAGTATAAACCGATGCATCATACTTAGCTGATACTGTAAAGAAAATAGCACTGAAAAGGCAATAGCTTGTTTAGACGCAGCCTAATAATAGAAAGTTAAGCATTTGTACCAAAGGGGCGGTATATTCCCTATCAAGTGTGTAAGCTGCTTGCTCACGCTGTCTGTATCCCTCTCTTCCTCCTCATACACTCTCGTTTTTGTGTTTTCTATTTCGTATTAATTTTTATTTTGCCCTGTTGCTGGACAGACGTGCTGTACGAGGCTGCTGATACTTCGCGAACTGCTTTAAAAAGGGTCTGGCATAGCGCTCCGGCTGGAAAAAGCCATTACGTGACGGGGCAGAGACGCCCGGGCTTGTGACTGGAGCGCTGTACACCCTACTTGTAAACCTTCAACTTTTGGATTCACGTGCTTAATTGTTTTGCGACGAAATGAAATCTGATTATTAACTTAGATTGTAATATTCCTTAAGGTTATATCTTTCATGCTGGATATTTCTATCGGGACAACACTTGACGATGTTTTCAAAATTTCCCACCACATAAAAAGAACGCTGTTATCAGCTTTTTGATTTCTACTTTGGATCTCACAGACCATAAGCATGTTGACTAGAAGAACCTGAGTTTTTTCCCACTTGGAGCCGTGGATAAAAGTGAACTGTTTAGCTAGGGTCGGACACAGTGAAGAAGACTGGGTTTATCGTCGCCGTGCTTTGGACAGACACGAACCCGGGATTTCTATTTAGCTTCTGCACCATTTGGAAAATATAACTAAAAATAAAACAGTAATTGGTTTTTGCAATTAAGCACGCTTGCCTCTTTCGGATGCTACTACTGGCTTAAATTTCCTCTCGCCGCTTTAATTCGCCCTAAAGCCGACGGACTCGGTGCAGAGTTGCTCTCGCCATAAAGCTGTCCACATGCCTGCAAATGCTCGCCGCTTTAAAAAACGTCCGGTTTGCCTCCACGAAGAAGCGCAGTGCAGTTTAAACGCACAACGAGAGACTTGCATCGTGGAGTGATTAACTGATCGATATATCTTTTCTGCCGTTCCTGCGTGTTGATTATAGACTATCCGATCTCGCCGGCTGCCGATTCTTCGCACTTCGCTTTTTTATTCCGCAGATCTGCGTGCTTCGCTTCGGGACATTACTCGGTTGTCGATCATGCCCCTGGTGAAAGTTAGGCGCACCCCGGCGAAGGGGACCGATCCGTTGCTTTAACAGCTGAGTACAGTAGATGTGAGCCGTGTAACTCGAGGCGGGGTTAAAGTTCAGATCTATGGAGCGGCGGAGCGCTGCTTGCACTTCGCAGAGTTGGAAATGTGAAAGCAAGAAGCAGGCTTGATTTTTTTTCCCTCTCTCCCTTCTCTCTCTCTCCTTTTTTTCTTTTCACACACGCACACATACACACTTAACATATACACTTACACGCATTCACCCACACACATCACTTAACACAGGCTACATAACACGAAAAAAACAGCTATAGACACAATAACAATACAAGCAGAACACAGGAGACATGTACTCCCCGTTATGTCTAACGCAGGTAAGTGAGCCTTTACTCTGTAATTAACAAAATGTGCTGCATTTGGAATGTTTCCCTACCCGGGGCGGGACAGCGCTTATGTGGACTAAAGCATTACTTAACACAAGAAGTAACTTTGCAATATGCATTGCTGGGCTGACAGAGCCATCCGTGCCGACTACCACATGGCGATCGGTGTAGTCTGAGTCCCATGCATAAGCACACACGGATTTGTGCCTAGAATTTTAGTTTCTGCTGTATAATGTCCGATGTCAGATGGTATTGACTTAGATGACTATCCTGGGAAATATGTGGTATTTACTATATAAGACGGTAAAGAGTCAATTAAGCAGTAACAGTTGTGATAAACAGGTGATAAAGTTGTGAAAAATGTTTAGTGTAATAGTCTATAATTCAGCCTTTCATCACGTAACGTTTAATATTTAAGGTTTTGACGGGTTTGTAATTCTGTAGTGTGAGTCTTGTGGTTTTCCGCTTCAACCCGGTATTAAATCGGCTTATCTGCGGTTCCTGTAAAATTAAAACACTGCAGTTTTCAACACGTTTTGCCGACTTGTCCGGGCACGGTGCAAGTTGCAATAATGTAAAGCTTACTTAAAATGTTACTGCTTTTCCTGGATAACGTAGTCCTCAAGGGTCTAGCAAGTGGTAAGCCTCACGTATATGGGGAATAAGCCGTAACCAAAGTGTATTTTAAAAACAGTTACACTATGCAAATGCTTTCCGTATAAGTGGGATTACATTAGTTCTAGATGTGGTCAAGGATCTAGCGGTAATCTGTTCAAAATGTAAATGCGCACCATCGAAGTCGATTTTTCCTAAATCAAATCTCGTTGATTTTTGGCGTTAAAAGTGCGTTTAGGAAAGTATAATTGTACGGTACGAGATTCCGTGCCACACTGCTCCATATTTAGTCATTATTATGGAGAAAAAGAATAACCACTATGTTGATAAAAGTTTATTTTAACACCACCGTTGTTGTCAATGTCAAAGGCCTTTTAGCAAAATAACGACTGCTGAGTACATCTTCATTTTCAGTACGTTTGTTTGCTTAAGACCTGTCGTGTTTTGTATATTTAAAAACCTTCACGAAGTTTGAGGACGCGAAAATAAATCATAGCCGACGCGACAATCGCTAAAGGGACTCGCCGTACAAGTAGAGGTAGCCGGTGTCAGGCCCCTGTGTCCGGCTGCCCCTGTGCAACTTCGAGTCCGGAGGTTAGCTGAGGTGACCACACACGCAGCACGCGTTAATAAATAAATTATATTACCAAAAACGACTTGAGTTTATTATTAGTAATGTTGCATCCCAGGGACTGTATCGGATCACACAGCACGGGTCAAATATGCGTTTGATGTATAAACCTTGTATAATTAAGCTGGTCATTGTCGCAATACAAATACACTTTGGCCTGTTTGTAAAATCTACCCCTTTATCTCTCAACCGCATATTTTGGAGTGGGTCTGGGGTGTTTGTGAAATAAGAATAAAATAGAAAAATAGAATAGTTTATGCAGCCTACGTTAACTTGATGCTCACTAGTGTTATGTAAACCAAGAAATTACTACTTCTCCAACTGAGGTGTTTTTAGAGATAATTAAACGAATTAATAAAGCATTCGTTTTATGTAGATAAAATTATGGCTTTTTTATAGTTTGTAATCTGATCATAGGTCTGGTTCTTTGCATTGTTCAGTGGTTAACATATTCTAAGTCAAAAGTGAGCATTCACTTTGTTCTAAATATAGATCAATCCAATATTACATTTTAGAAATTAGCTGTTGCCTATAAGTTAAATGTCCCCAAAAGAAAATATAAATACAACAGACAATAGGCTGCTTTAAAAAGCTGCCAAAGAAAGATGATTGTGATTAAAATATTTGGAAAATGTTAGTGTAACTTACTCATTGATCAAATATTGACGGTTGTGACTTTTTTTATTGCCCTGCATTTCGTAAGATTTAGAATATGACTTATTGTAAAGGTAGCACTATTTAAAAAATAAGATATTTTTGAAGTCAGCACCAGATGAGTGTCTGCTTCCAAAACATGAATATGTATCGCCAGAAAGTTTTTGCTAAAATCGTTAATAAAAGTATTCATATTGCATTGCAAGTCACAGCACATTTACATTTTTTTAGGTTATAAACTCAAGGACTGAGCAGAATGTAGGTTCTCTGTACATTGTTTACAGAATGGTCTAATATTTAACCCCGAGGTAGGCCCTCAATATATATGAATATTAAGGTGGCTTTTTAATCAATTAAAATAATTTCAATCTGCAGCTGTTGCAGGGTGATTGTTGAAAAAATGTTTTGTGTATTTGGTTGAATTTGAAAGTCAGCTTGACAGCGGAGTGTATAAGATGAGAGTTGAGGCAGCCGCTTCGTCAAACACAACGCGGGAGACACATTGTACTACTTGTCAGATGTCTGTTAAAACATTTTCCCTTTTTTCCTTAAAAAAAAGGGGATTTATCTTTTTACGGTTTGTGTTGCGGGAGCATGGAATATTCCGGTGACGACTTGATTATTCCTCACAAAGGCCCATGTGACGTGAAAGCAGCAGTCAAAGCCTCGGCGTCTGGAAGCGGGGCTGGCTGCGGCGACGGTGGGCGCTGGGCAGGGGGAATGTTTTAACAGCCTCTCTGGGTCTACAAGACACTTTTTCTTTGGCCAAAAGTCCGCCTGGCATTTGCACAGCCAGCAGTCAGTGACACAAAAACCCAGGAGTCTGCCGGTATGTTTATAATACGTCTCATTTAAAAGTTCTTGATCTGAGTTGGCTGTCAGCTCTCTCCCCTACATCGGTCTGTTTCTGTGTAAATACTACAGCGGGGGGGGGGGGGGTCGCCTGTTTAGTTAGCCCTGTGTGTCGCAGAGCGTGTCAGCGAAAGGGGGCCAACTGTCACTGGTGTTTAACAGTTACAGCTGTTTATGGAGGGTCTCAAGGAAGGGGCAGTTTGCCACCGGCGCAGATGCCGTCAAGATGTGCTGCAGAGTTTGCACATAGACGTTAATCTTGCAGGCCGGACTGCACGTGACCAACTCGTGGTGCCCCACCTGACCCAAGATGGGGGGCGGGGGGCAGCAGATCCAGGCTCTGGGGGGCTTAAGCCTCGGCCTTCTGCGCTGACGCACCCTTGAGCATTAAAATCATTCGGAAAAATATCGCTGATATTGATTCCGCGTTTCGGAGACATGAACTGCTGGTGAAGCAGCAGGACGCAAAGTCCGCAGGAGAACTACAGAGAAATTTCACTGCGCTGGTTGCTTGGATCTGGATTGAAGTGAAGATCTCCGTTTGATTAAATTGATGCAATTGCATTAATGACTGAGAGCAGCGCGTTGAGGGTCTACGTTTTGCGAGGCTGTGTTAGCTGTGTTAACTGTGTTGGTGCTTGAGCTGCCAGGACGCCATACCCCGGAAACCTCAGTACATTTGAGAAATCCGGCACTGTAAGACCTAGACTAGCCTGTGTATGACTGGAAGGCATTTATTTTGCATTCAGCTAATAAAAACCTCAAGTTGAAATCAATATATTTTAGTAGGTGTGTACCCATCAGATCCATTTAGCTCTAGGTGATTTACAGTTTACTTCATTTGAATTTATGCTCCACTATTACTACAGAAGTGTATGTGGTCACACCAAGTTAGATTAATGGTCTGCCCGTTCGCTGGGCTACTAGGCGCTTGCGGCAGGCTGCTCGTACTGCGGACGGCCTGGGATGAGGTGCCACGGGATTTGGACGAAATTCAGCGTGTGGGCTGCTAGGCCAGTGACACTGGGCCATCGGTCATGACACATAAACGTGTTTTTTTTTTGTGATTATAGGCAGATCCCCAGAAGTGGGAAACTGTAACGTTAGAACTCAAAGTTGGAGGTTAGAACTCAAAGTTGGAGGTTAGAACCCAAAGTTGGAGGCAGTTGTTCTTTTAGAATTTATACCTGAATTAAATTTGTTATCCCTGCTACCCTACAGCAAGTATGAAAAATGGATGGATGGATCTTATTCTGGGTCAGTCTGTGTTACAGGCTCTTTCAGTGGTGTATAAAATCTAAGAGGGAGTGATTTTGCTGGTTGCTTTTTTGAGGCTTGGTGTTATAGGGAGACACTGGCTGGCAAAGTGTTGCTCCTGCTGCTTCCCAGTGAACGTTTCCCACCACAGCACTTGGGATAACGAACCGGATTTAAAATCCCATTCTGTGGCCGGCACTGTGTTTTGTGCTGATAACTTCTAAGGGTTAGTACGTCATCTACCGGTAATTATGTATTATAATACTTGAATGTATTAGCTTTATGAGAAAATTATGAAAGACAATGATAAATGAAAACACGGAATTGTTAATTTCTCGCTTAATATTTTTTTACACGAGGCCCATCCAGAAGTTGAAAGCTACTTTCGACTTTAGAAGTTACCCAGTGGTATAAATGAGCGCAGGTTCTTTTTAGTATATACCGGGGTTATTTTTTAATGTCGCGCAGCTGTGGTGTGTTGCACGAGGCGTCCTGGGAAGGATCGTTTGCAGAGTGCGCAGACAGAGAACGGCGGGAAGAGAAAACCAGGGGAAAAAAAGCAGAAAGAGAAGGTGGAACCCAAGTGTTAAATAACATGGGAAGAGATCCACAGAAATCTCCAGTTTATGTATTATCGAATGCCTCCAATTTCGTTATACATATTATTACTATTATTATTTTTTCACGTTTGCGTTCTGTTCGAGCACCAGGTCTGTTCATTCGGTCTCTGTGTCCAAGACGCCCATCCACTAGTGTGGCTTGTGTTTGTGCCTCGATGCGTCAGAGTACCGGTTCAGGTGCCGTGCTCCAGTCTTGCCACCCACGTTATTGCCCATTGCCAGGGGCTCGGTTTGCACAAATTTTGGAGTGGCACCGTGGGCACACATTTCGGGTGCTTTGTGCCGTTTAGCTTGTGCTCTCGTCGAATGGAAGGCAGCAGATTTGCTCATCGCCTTCATTCACGCACTTGCCGCAGTATGGCCTGTTGTTGGGGAAGCGACGGCTAATTAGTGCTCCTTCAGGGGACCTAAACTTGCCGCATATATTTTTAGGGGTCTGTGGCTTCTAATAATTACATAAATATCCTATCATTTGTGTTTGTGAGTGGTTTTATATAGACCTGCATAGGTTTCTTTGTTTGTACATGAATCTGTATCAAGGCTTTGTTTATATTTTCATGAATTTTTTGAGATGGGGGGGGAATTGACAGCGTGTTTACAGTTAAGACGCCTGGAACCGCTCAGGGTTCAGATCCCGCCCACGTGTGGCCGCCAAGCTGTAAGTCGGGGGGGGGGGGGGGTTCTGGTA
>JABFEB020000033.1:21966034-21977843 GCA_019775895.2 Stomatorhinus ivindoensis
CTGGTATAGCAGGTGATCACGGGGTGACGTGGCAATGGCAGAATCAGGCACTGGGCCCTCAGACCACCATCCGTCTGCTCCTCAGGTCCGACGTCAACAGACGGGCCAGTCAGCGAGGCACAAGCCACAAATAGAACGGCTGTGTGCTGCGTGTCTGCCTATGAAAACGTAAAAATAGACAGCACCCAGCCTGTTATTACATCCTCTATCTTGGCAGACCCCCACCCTCTGAACCTCCATCCCCATTCTGCGGACTAGCATTCCTGCCAGATAGCCAAGCGCTGGCCTAGAAGTGCAGCACTTCGCACTCCGCTTTATGCTTCCTTGGGTAACGTCACAGGGTAAAAAATCTCAGCGCTGATAAATGTTTATCAATGGCTGTGTTTGAATCTGCTTCATTGAATCGAGTGGTATTAATAATGTGCGATTAAGGAGTTATGAGTATAGATTCATTAAAATACCATTGTTATTTCTGCTTGAAATTTTAAAAACGATGTTACAAAAATGTTTCAGGTGTGATTCTGCAATTTTCAAAATGTCTGACATTCATTTTTTGAAGTATATGTACTTTAAGTGGGAGATTATTGAAAAATTAATCCCTTTCTGTGGCTCTGTTCTGTCCCTCCCTTTACCCCCCACCTCTTGCTACCTCCACGGTCGCAGGATGAGTTCCACCCGTTCATCGAGGCCCTCCTGCCGCATGTGCGCGCCTTCGCCTACACCTGGTTCAACCTGCAGGCGCGCAAGCGCAAGTACTTCAAGAAGCACGAGAAACGGATGACCAAGGACGAGGAGCGCGCGGTCAAGGACGAGCTGCTGAGCGAGAAGGCCGAGGTCAAGCAGAAGTGGGCGTCCCGGCTGCTGGCCAAGCTGCGCAAGGACATCCGGCCCGAGTTCCGTGAGGATTTCGTGCTGACCGTCACGGGCAAAAAGCCGCCGTGCTGCGTGCTCTCCAACCCCGACCAGAAGGGCAAGATGCGGCGGATCGACTGCCTGCGGCAGGCCGACAAGGTGTGGAGGCTGGACCTGGTCATGGTGATTTTGTTCAAAGGTATTCCCCTCGAAAGTACTGATGGAGAGCGCCTGGTTAAGTCGCCGCAGTGCTCGAACCCGGGGCTGTGCGTGCAGCCTCACCACATAGGAGTTTCCGTAAAGGAGCTCGACTTGTACTTGGCCTACTTCGTACATACTGGTAAGTCCTCACCGTTTCTGCTCCTTTTTCCCCAATCCACTTACCTGTCGTGTTTCCCTGTTGCCCCTGACACCCCCCCCCCCCTCCCACACCTGGCGCTGGGGCACGATGACGTTTTCACTCGTTTTGGCCGGCGGGGGTTCGAATTACGGCAGTCGATCCGAACTCCAACACAGAAAGAGAGCTTCTTTTGGGGAGAGAGGTGTCCCTTTCCTCCGGTTCAGCCTAGAGAGAGGAAATCTCATAATGAAATTTTTTTGGATGTGGCAAGGGATTAAAAAAAAAAATACACTGACACACAGCGCTGTAAGCTTGGTCAAGTGCAGAAAGCCGAGTCCTAAAAAAAGATCCGGTGTTTTTATTTTTTTTTTTCATAAAAATAAAAACTTCCCAGCACGTTTTTGGCGTGAACATGCAGCCTGGGTTGGCACGGCACTGAAAGGAAAACAAAAAGAGTCTGCTCTGCTTTTTTGTATCCAGACACAAACTTTTCTTTTCCCTCCCCCCCCGGCAGCAGGTCCTTTGTTTCGCTCCGCGGTCGCCGGGGCAGTAGCTGAGGGAAGGGGGACGTAGCGATGCCAGGTGCCCCATGGTGGCACGCCTGCCCTGGCTTCCTCCAGGCCCGTTCGCCAGGAGTCCGCACCCACGCAGGTCGCTGTCCTCACACAGAACGCTAATTATCCCTATTATAACTACTTGTAGATACATGCAAATAAATTATAGTCTTTTTCTTCGAATTTATTCGTCGGTGGTAAAATACAAAGGAGGGACTCTCAAAAAGAATATTCTGTCGGCCAGCTTAATTCTGAGGTCCTGATCAGTTTCGTTTGCAGTTACTTTAATTTAAGTGCTTTATTTTAAACTTCCTTAAACTTGCTGTAGAGTAGCATCAAAGACATCCGCCAGCATGCGTTTACTGTGTCGGACCCCGGCCTCTCCTAGCATCTTCTAATATCCGGGTGGCCTTCTGTATCAGAATTTGTCATTCTTATCATTTTGTTAGTATTCAGATGACTCCTCCACCGGCGTGCTGCATCTAAATGTGTTTCGCAAAAGTTTTTTTAAATACCACTTTTTAAATACCACCATGCGGCCATTTATAGAATCGTCAAGCTAAATAAGAAAAAAACAAAAAATCACACAGTGAGGCAGCTAGATCTCAGATCTGCAGCGTGCCATATGTCCTGTGAATGCTTTGGAAGGGCACTGCTGTTTTATCGCATTCGTATCCATGGGTAACATATAGTAAACTGCGGCTTGCATTGCTAGCGACTCCTCAGAAGTCCCCTCGGTAAACAGACTGTTCAAAACAATACGCGAAATATCTTCTTAATACAAAACAAAACCCAGGTTGTTGTTTCATGATGGGGGCTGAAATCAAGAGATCAAATGTAGTGCTTCAACTGCAGCTTCAGTGATCTTTTGAAAATGGGGAAACATTTATGCTCCGCGATAAACGATTCTGTTATTTTCAACTAGTCCTTGCAGACAATTGCCGCACCCAGCCTTGGAGAGCCAACAGATTTCTTCGATACACGGAAAGTTTACACAATAACACACATGCAAAAGATGTCAGTTATTCAGACAGATAATTAACAGGGCCGTCAGACTTTGCGTCGCATCTGGTTTGGTTATTTTCAAATATGAACTTGGCTGATTTCACACGTTCGCTTCAACAATAAAAAAGCACCAGCAGTGTCGTTACAACAGACACTACTGTAAGGATTATTTTGAGCATTTCACATAATAATGAAGGGGATGAATAGTGGATGTCCGTTTGGGAACACAAAAACAAACCAGCTGGCAGTGGTTCCAAAACTTGTTGTCAAATGTGTGGTTAGTTTAGTGCGGGAGACGGGGTCAGTGAGAATTGATGTCAATAGCTAGCTAGCAGAAACCCCTAACCATTCAAATCACTCTAGCGTAGCCATGAGTGTTTTTCTCAGTCTCTTTTTGTTTTATTTTTTTCAATTTATTTTGAGTGCACAATTGATTCTTTTTTCCCTGGCAAAGGGCAATCACTTACCTGTTCGTATTTTTTTAGTTTCGTAATTTTTTCTCTTCAGAATTTCCATATGTATGCCAGGTATAAAACAGGGTTTATATAGGAAACCTTCATTATAGCTGTAAATATTTTCTGTATCAATGATTGGTTTGTTTTCTGCAAGTAAAGGCTATTATGCACTGTGCAAACTTACATTCCCCAAGGGTTGTGTAATGTTCCACATTTTAGAACTCTGGATTTTATGTAGACAAAGTGAAAACTTTCTCATAATCTAAAACTGGAACAATAATGCAGTACTTTTAGTGAATATACAGTGTGTGCCCTCTTCCAGAAGCTGATGTGTCCCATTCTAACTTTAAAAGTTACCATTCTAGGTAACTCATGCATTGGTGGGTAATTATATATTCTGTATGTACAGTGCTCACAGAAAGTCTTGGGACGCTTGCTTAATTCTGTGAAATGTCACAAATGTATTGGTTTTGTAGCAAAAATCCTTTGACAAGCAATGTTTAACATATTTGCACATATCTCCTGGACAGACATTTTCTTTTTATTGTGTCATAATTTTTTGACTTGACTCATTCACTTCTGTTCATGCTATTTTGCTATTGACTGCAATCGTAGTCACTGGCTCCCAAAGGGAAACTAAACACAAATGTTTGCTGTTTTATGTTATTTTAAAGGTGTTACTAATTGAAAGGCACCCAGTGAGATTGCCTGTCAATTATTTTTTCACTCAATAGCTGTTTTACAACTATAATTTGGATGTCAATTTATTGCTACTTTAAAATTAATACGTTACTTAAAACTACTGATTGTTTCTAATGAATGAAGTAATGACTTTTTTTTATAAAAACCAATAATTTTGCAATATTTTTACGGAATTAAACAAGCTTTCCAAGGTTTTCTGTGAGCACTTTATGAATACTTATACAGATATGATAGATAATTAAAATTAACATACATATTCCACAAAGGGCTGCACCAAATAAATTCTCTTTTAGAATCTGATTATCTTACCAAAAATTTCTGCCAGAGATTTTACACAACCAATGATTTTTACAGCTGAAAATGAAAAAATTTATTTCCTTACAATTACGATTTTATGCTGTGCTAATCGAAAGAAAGGGCTGAGTGAATTTAACATACCTTTTTAATGCAATTTGTGTTACCTAAGCTGCCGTTTATACTGCCTTTCAAGCCCACATCAGCGTGTGACACTAAGGAATGTGTTTTACACTTTAAGATGTTTGATAGCTTTTAATCTCGGGTATAACATAAAGCGAGTCTCGCCTACTTGTCGTCTTTTTATCGGGGTCTTTTGGGGGTTGAAATAACGCCAGGCCTGAACGGAGAGGGCTGTCCCCAGCTGCATGGGGGTGTCAAAACTCTTTTTCAAGTGGTAAGCAGTGGCCAGGAATCATCCCCCCACCGCGCTCTCAGAGAGACACAAACCATTGTAAGGCGACTGGCTACATGGTTACATAGCTTGGTTACAACAATTTGCTGCCAGACCTTGTCACCACAAGGGTTACCACCTTGTTTTATTAGTAGTATATATTATTAAAGACGAACCTTCTTTTGCCAACAGCTGTCCTGTGTATTGGTCTCATATATATTGTATAAATATTCAATTTAAATATAATACGATGCATATAGGTATTGTTATATAATATGCAGCTAGTATGACATATGATAGTATGATAGATACTTGAGGGCGCCGCCGTTGCCTTCGCTTCCCTGCTCTTGGTCTGGTGTGGGCGCGTGGGTCGTCACGAGAGGGGCAGGGGTCTGCCCTTTCTGCGCGGCGCGCGGCGCACGGCGGCTTCCCGGTAGCATCAGTTCGGCTCAGGAAACTTTCCATTAAAGTGCTTTGAAAAGCATTCGCGAGCCGCCCCCCCTCGCCACAAAAAGAAGCGGCCGGCACTGAAAGTGTAATTATTTAAGCGGGTTTTTGGTTTCCTGCGCTCTTGCTTGACTGCGAGTGAAAGTGGGAAGAATGGGAGCACAAAAGAGAGAAGGAATTAAGCGCCAAAGACTTGAGGTCCGGTTTTTCTCGGACGTCGCCCCGCTGCTGGGTTAACCGCCCCGCTCCACACCACGCCGCCCCCCGCTGCCCGGTCCTCTGGATCAGGTTTCCGCTTCTGTCTTATTTAAAGCAGCGGAACGCTTCAGGATCCCTCTTGATTAAAAGGTATCCTCGGAGCCGCTTACCTCACGCTCGCATTCCGAAGGTGGGGTTCTTCTGGGCGGGGAGGGGGGCGCAGTAATTAAATTTATCTTTCCTGTCAGGGCAAAGGGTAACGGGAGACTGACTCTCCTTTCCCTGCACTCCTTTAAAATCAGAGAGATGACATTAATTAACAACGTTATTTATTCGTTCGGCATTATTTCACGATATTATCCACCTGAACGGATCTGGTGAGTGGGATGGGGGAGCGGGTCCCCTCGGTGTTACCCCCTTTGACATTGTGGCTGTGTGCAGTGTGACTGATGATGCAGCAGAGTGCGTAAAGTTAAGGACTCATGGAGTCTGAAGCCGTTATGACAATAAACTGTAGTAGTTTATGCGTATGAATAAGATAATAGCTGGCAACAGGTCATAACGTAACATAAAATGGATATGGTATTTCTGTGATTTTTCGAGGAAAAACTGCACACAACACAGAATTTTTTACACAGTGGAAAGTACCAAGTGATACCTAGCTTTCTATAGTGATGTTTTTACTGCTGATCTGATTTATAGTTTTGAAAATATGGAAAATATTCACTAAAGTTCCCCCTTAGGAAAGGATGGGTTTCTGGAGGCTTCTTCAGGTTATGCTGCTCTGTATGTTTTATATTTAGTATGGGAAATATAGGTCACATGATTAATATGAAATATACCTATATGTGTGTAAGGTAAAAGGTGGATTGGTGAATTCTGATTTGATGAGGGCCAACATAGCGCCACCATGTGGCCATCCTCTGCTAAATTTTATTTCAGGATGGAGTATGTACAGTATGAGACTCTTTGTAATATCGTAATGACGCCTATGATAGCAAGCATTGATATCGTCAAGTCATTGGTGTGATCTGATTGGGTCGTGTAAGACATGATTTGGTGCACGTGTAGACCAGCTGGTTAATGAGAAAAGCCCATTTTCACAATGGGCACAGAAATCAATATTTTGAGTGATGTGGTGTCGTCCGGCTGTTACGTGTGATGCTTTTATGTCTGCATCCAAACGCCCGTGGGATGCTCCAGGGCTCAGCATCATTGAAACGGTTTTCACTGCTCGTTAAGACCAGAAAAATGCAGCCTCTTCATTCATTGGTCCCCTCCAGCCTGCCCCCAGGCTTATGAACAAGTGCATTTTTATAGCTTGATTTTTCCCACTACTTTAAAAGATTAAATAATGTCACATAGGCTTTGAGTCAACGTAGGACTCTCTTCTCGGCGTCTGCGTCAATGTCACACCATCTTCCCTGTGTACCTCCTTTTTGCAGCCACTGGACTGCTTGTTTTGGAAAATTCTTCCAGAATCGCTCAGAGTTAAATACAGTGCAG
This sequence comes from Stomatorhinus ivindoensis, assembly GCA_019775895.2. Classification (NCBI taxonomy): domain Eukaryota; kingdom Metazoa; phylum Chordata; class Actinopteri; order Osteoglossiformes; family Mormyridae; genus Stomatorhinus; species Stomatorhinus ivindoensis. The sequence continues at coordinate 21,972,782 of JABFEB020000033.1, forward strand.
GTCGCTGGCCCAGGCCAGCCTCAACAATAACCCTTTGCTCCGGTTCTACTGTGCAAAATATTTTATTTTTTTCTGTTTTTTCTTTATTTGCTCCTTTGCTCCCATTTTTCTGGAGGGGGAGCAGCAGATTGTTGCCAGCTTCACTGCCAGGGACGCCTACGGCCGACTGACGGCATCGGGGGCGAGGTGGAGGAGGATGGGAGCATCATGTAGAGTAATGCCCTGGGGGGTACGCCTGGTCTGTGCCCTGCGGTGCTGCCTGTCGCGATCCTCCCGGACGCTATAGGTCCGGCGGGTTCCCATTCCCGATCCCTGTAGCTGTTCTTGTTCGGCTCACACGGTGAACGGACTTGTTTCTCACGCTCGCGGTGAGACCAGTCTCTGTGTGCAATTCTTTGCATCGACACCCCTTTGCATCGACACCCCCTTTTTCATTCAGTCTTGTCGTGTGTGACACCCTTCATTTTATTAACGGCTTTTGGCTTTTGAAGATAAAGCACGATTTTTCAATGAATGTAGAACATTTAGGGTTTTTTTTTAACCCTTATGAGGACTCAGTTAATGTACATAAAATAGCAAAAAAAATAATAATTTGTGTGGAGACGTGAAGTAATATGCCAGCACTCTTCCAGCTGTCAGAAGAGAAAATAGTCTCGCCAAAGTAATGACCTCCAGGTTCACCCCAGGCCTGTTTCGGGTCTCTGTCAGCACTTGGAAAAGGAGACCCATTTCCCTTCCCTGGGCAGGGCCCCCTCGACCTCCATCTAGGCCCTCTGCCAGCCGGCGGGATCGCAGCGGTGGGGGGGGGGGGATGGGGTCAGGGCTTAAGCTGCCAGGGTTGTGACCCTGTGCACGAGGCGTTTGACCTCTCTGATAAACATCCCTTCTCGTTAGTAACTAGTGAAGGGGATGTGGGTCGGGGACGGAGACTCCCTGTCCTCAGCGCCACCACATTCACTCTGCTCTGGTGTTTTGACAAAGGGTGCTGACGTGATGAACTCGGCAGAAAGATCAGCGTGTTTACATATTTTGGCTGTTCACGCCAAGTGTCGTTACTGGAAATGGCACGTTTTAATCTTTTTTCACGACTTTTACGTCAGGAACAGTGTGTTTCGGTCGTTTGGATGGACCTTTCCAGCCGGCCCACCGTGTGCAGAGGCTCTTGCTGGGGCCCCGTTCGGCATTCCTCTCTGACATGTATATAGTGTTTACCTCAGCTGACCTCAGCCGGCTGCACCAACGCATCTGAAAGACACCCTGCCCGTCCGTCCCAAGGCTCATGCAGAGATTTACCGTCACCGTCTGCTGGTCGACTTTGATGAAAAACACTTTCCGGATGCTAGAATTTTGGACGCAAAAATTTGGGGTCGTTTGTTCCTGCAGTACAGAAACTCGTTACCCCTGCAGCAGAGATTTATTTCAATCCACGGACTGGAATGCAGCATTTCCTAAATTCCACTTCCTGGGGGCTGAGCCTTTTGTCCTGTAGGTTCGTAGGTGAGATTCGTGGCAGATGGGTGCACACCGTTGCTTTGTGTCCGGGGGTGTGTGGGGTTCCACGTGGCCCACGCTGCGGGTCGACCGCATCACCGATACGCACCGCCCGCCTTTTGGCAAGTCTCATGTTACAGACGTTTTGTATTTCCCATCCTTTCCACAGGCCCGAGGAATAACAATAATTTGGAGTTATTTAAGGCGATTGTGGGATAAACCACAGTCTTTGTTGTGGTTACAGCAGTACACACTGTGGCTTTCGGGCACTCGTGTGTGCGCGCTGGGGCCCCGCCCCCTCGCCGCTCCCCGGAGCCGCCCATTGGCGATCGGCTCGCGATGCTGTGCAGCGGCAGCCAGCGTAACACGAGAGTGACGCGGCGGTTTCGTGGCACTTTCACACGTGTGGACGGCATGCAGGCACACGCACACGCATGCAGGGCAAGTGCTCTCAAAGAGGGGAAACGGCCAGCCACACCGAGGCCTGTTTCGTCCATCTCCCTGTCTTCCATATAACAATGTCAGAAATTGTCCGTGCACTGACTTTGGTCACAGTCTTACCTCAATTCACATTATGAATTTGATCCTGAAAAATCGAAAGCGAAGCAAAAAAGTGCAAAGTGAAAAAAATGTAACAAACGTGAGAAAAACACAAATCGAGAAAATCTGTCAAAAACTTATTTACACTATTTTAAATAGAAAACGCTGTAATGTGTTTTCAACCCAACCTAACACCTGACGTAATTTTCTCAAATATCAGTAGAACAATGAAAGTAGCCTTTATAACTACCGAACACCAGTTTTCAATAAATAATCTATAAAATAAAGTCTAATGAATCTCTGTTGGCCCAGAAATGTTGATGTGTAATATTCTCAAATTATAGCATAAAAAAATCACTGCCTGATCTTTTTTTAGTATATTCCATGGCGGAAAATGTTATGTTGAGGAAATTGGTTTGTAGATTAACATTCAGCACTCGTTATGGTAAAATAAAGAATTAAAGTAAACCGATAGATTGCTGTATTGTTTTCCTAGCTACTGTATATGTAGCATAAATACCTCAGTATTAACTTTATGTTATGTTCAAATCTTGAAATGGTGAGATTAAGTAGATGGATGGATCTGGAGCCTTTTTGCACTGGCCTACACAAATCGCGCACTCTTTACCCTGCTGTCTTTGACTGGTTTTCCAGTTTGATAATAATTGGGAGTACATTACCACATGCACGCATGTCACTGGCTTTGGAGCCCGTCAGGCCCCGTGACAGAGCATACGCTGGAACTCTGGTGTGCCATATATTATGAGGCGCGACCTTGTTTCCAACTGTTTTTTCCACCACAGTTTATCGGATTAAACAAAGCTGATAAGATTCTCTGAAGTGAAATACTTTGGTTTTATTTATTTATTTTTTTGTCAAACAACGTCACCCTTCTGTGGGTACATCTCGCGCAAACCTGATTGCGCAGCAAATTCAGGTAATCCGTTTAATGTCTATTGTCAACACCGATCTCTCTCCAAAATCCGTTCAGATTCACGGATTTGGAGCATAGTTTCAGGCTTTGGTTTGGAGGATTTTAGCAAAAAAAAAAACAAAAGCAACATCAACAATTATAGCACAGAGCAGCTCCACATATAAGACCTTTGGCCATATTTTGCAGATCAGTCCCTCTTATTTGAGAGACTTAGCAGATTTTCTTTTTTCTCCTTATTGTTCCTCTTTCTGGAACTGCTTTACCCCTGCAGACGTTATTCGGCATGAGATGCGAGCACGTACGTACTGCGCCTTTGCCTGCAACAGCTCTTTGTTTGGCCCGTGAGTCTTTCAGATAAACAGTTCAGGAACGAGACAGAACGGATGGTATGGTGGTGCCGAACCTGCGCCGTCCGGGCGTGGAGCGCGTTCTGGGCGTGAGGGGACATGGGTGTGGCCGGACCCCATGATGGTGTTTTTCATCACCTCTGCATTAAAGTAAGAGCAGCATCTTAGCAGTGACTGAAGGCACCAAGCCACTCCATGGTCATTTTTCTAAGCCTTGCCTTTATGTGGCTATTGGGCCCTGCAGTACATTTCCAGGAAGCCAGAGTGAAAGGGGCCGATAATTGCCCTTTTTGACCCCTTTTGATTTTACCCCTCTCTCCCGCGGATGGCTATGAGAGGTCCCGCTCCGGGGTGTTGAATATCCTACGGGGGTATCAGAGTCTTTTAGGAACAATACGGGACCCTAAGTCTCTTCACCCCAAATGGGTTAAACCATATTAAACTCTGTGGGGAGATCCGTTCCTAATGGCCCGCGCCATTGAGCCCGTACAGGGAGTGGACGTTTCCAACCACTCCTGAACACAGCTTCGACCAACTCCTCAGAATGGATCCTTTGTGCCTCTCCGTCATTCAACAAGAGTGCTATTGTCTTAGGCCCCCGCTAGCACGGCGCTAGCCACTGCGCAGCCTGCATTGTGCACACCGTGAATCTATTGGAGCTCGGTGAGGACTTCATTTGAATCGTAGGCAGACGGCTCATGTGCCCCCTCCGGCTGAGGGGGGGACCCCCGTTAATCATCTGATTACTTTCAGGTTGGATGCAGTTCTTTATTTTTTTCATGGGGCGTAATCAAGGCCAATTGGGAATTTTTAAGGATGGGGGAAACCTCGCCGCTGTCACACATGCGACGGCTTAAGTGCGATGTTGTGCAATGGGTCACCTCTTCCCATGTGGTGAATAAACGTTTTGTCGTATAGACAGAGAAGTGGGGGGGGGGGGGGGTGGACTGAGGAGTGGGAAGACAGAGCTGAACTATCAGCATCTCTGGCTTTGTTTAAATGTCAGATCTCTCCCCCCCCCACACCTCTTTGTTCATCAACTCCAAAAATGCAGCGTGGGTTGAGATTCATGACTGTCTTAACTGTGGCACTCGGTGGCTGGGTTTCTTAAGGGGCCCTCAGACGCCCCTCCCCAAAGCTTCTGGAGTAACACAAGCACACGGGAATGCCGCCACCCCCATCTCCCCCCCTGTGCTGGGCTGTGACCCTATGGTATACAGTTTGGGAGCTTTTCTCATAAACGACCAGAATCCCCGGTTGCCTTTCCTGGCGCAGTTCACTGGGAAAAAAACACAAAGACAAAAAAAACACCACATTTTACCTGCCTGGCATCATGCAGGAAATAATTTCTGGGTGATATCTTATCTTTTTGGTGTTGCAGGAGTCTACTGCTGGTACTGCAACCGGAGTGTTTGAGCTCTGTGCCAAAGTCAGGGAGAAGGAGACTGACTGGGATAGAGAGAGAGAGAGAGAGAGAGAGAGAGAGGGCTTGGTGATTTGGGATTGGGGCACCATTGTGCTGGGAAACCATTTGGGATGGAATATAAAAGAATGTGGAGACATGAAACGGCACAGCTGTGACCGTCTGTGGGGGAAGCTGCTACAGATGGCGCGAGAGGTGAAAAATAAACTGCCGTATGGCTGGTAAAATATAGAAGAAAGGCCTGGGCTTTGTGGGAGCACTTCTCACGTGCGGTGTGTCTGTGTGTGCGTGTGTACGCGCCGGGGGGGGGGGGGGGGGGGGGCCTGT
>JABFEB020000033.1:22067339-22089010 GCA_019775895.2 Stomatorhinus ivindoensis
GAGAAAATATTAGTTTGTAGGGCGGGACAGGGCGGGGCATCTATGAGTTATACGCTTAGACCGCTGTGGCCAAACAAGCCCCCAAACCGGCGTGAGAACTCGCAGGCCTCTGGTGTCTGCGAGATTTATGCCCCCGATCCATTCTGAGATTAGCTTAATTCATTATCTGCAGAAGGGGGGGGGGGGGGCACGCAGAGAGCCGGCTCATTTACGGCCGACCACGCGATCGGAGAAACTTCACACTAAAAGACGGCGCCTTCCGACTGAAACGCCGCCTATCCGGCAAGCTGGGTACCTCTTCAGGCATTAGCTTTAGTTTTGCGCAGAGGAAAGAAAACTTTACTTCATTTCCACCCCCAAAATGAGCGATTTGGGCAGGCAAACACCCACAGCTATATTCAGCTCTGTGGATCAAAGTGACATTGACGTGAATGTCAAATGGTCAAAATACAGTCATGGGAGCCTCATAAAAACTTACTGATGTTTTTCTGTGTTTGGTGTCTGTTACATCCATCCATTTCCCAACTGCTTTCCCAATACAGGGCCGGAGGGGGTAACTATTGCATTCTTTTCTAAAAACAAACTGTCAAAAAAAGTGAAGCCCCTAAGTGAGTCAGTTTCGGGGGCAGCTCCTGATGCTTTGGGCTGTATCAGGCTGCATGTGGCTAACGCTAAATTAGGGCCAGATTGGCATGTTGTTTTCCCCGCAGTTGCACTGGACACATTAAAACATCCTTCAGCCAAATTTAAATCAGTTCAATGTTTTTCCAGACCCACATGCCTCAGTGTAAACTTTGGGATGGGGGCGGGGAACACAAATGGCCTGGCTTTTCCTTCTGTCAGGCCTCCGAGTCTCAAGGGGGGTTGGGCTGCACTGAGATCCCTGGGGGAACATGCTGCAGTGCCCAGTGGAGCTGCCGGCCGGCCTGCCGGCGAGGAACTACCTCACACACAGGTGGCAGCGAGCATCTACAGTAGCGTGCTGTCAGCATGCAGTAAGGGTAATGGGGTACAATCAGAGGCGGACATTTCAGGTCCAGAAAGTAAAAATCCAAACCAGGATTTCGTTTCAACCAACCAGTTGAGTATTCTGTCTATAATCAACTGGTTGGTTAAAAGAAAATCCTGGTTTGGATTTTTACTTTATGGACCAGAAATGACTGCCTCTGGGTACCATTCACATTCCACCTAGCCCAGGCGTCTCGTTATATCAAAGGCACAGAGCACACACAAGCACATACTCCTGACCTGCAGTCCCTCAAATCAAACTGAGTCACATGCCATAACTCCCCTCTGGCCACATGCTTCCGCCAGGGTACATAGGGCAGAAAAGCCAGTGAGGTGAGGAACCCATACCGCCTAGATCCTTTCCTGGGCTGCTCCTACTAGTCCAACCCTCTTCACTACACACTACTTTCTTACGATTAGCGCACTGTTTCCCAAACTGGTCCCCAGAGACCCACAGTCAGTCCACGTTTTTGCTCCCTCCCAGTTCTGGACTGTCTGGCAGGGAGCAAAAACACGGACCGTCTGAGGGTACCCGAGGAGCAGGTAGGGAAACACTAGCTTAGCGTGCTCTGAGCAGACGACTATTACTCTTCTTGGAAAACAGGCTAAACGGGCCATTGTCAGACAGACAACAACGTTAAAATACAAAATAACTGTCATCACTAAAAAGTCAGCATCACATTAAACGGGGTTTTTACTGTTCGATGAAAACGTGCCCATGTGCCCATACTCTCCAGTGCTGCTCACCTGCATGGAGATCAGCATGAAGTCCACCAGGCTGCCGATGCCACAGAAGCCCACGGTGCAGAACTTCAGCAAACCTAGAGGGGAAAAGCAAGAAAATTCCAGTTTTGGGGGGGGGTGCATTTCAAGTCTGTGCTGTAACATACGGTGATTTTTAAGATGCAGCTATGTGTGCCGTTTGCAAACGTGAGAATCGAAGACGTTAAACAGGACGAGCGCTCATATACTGGTCCTGTTTGTTAAGAATCTCTTCCTAACTAAAACCTGCATCACCCATGCAGATCTGCCTGTTTACAACATTGACGAGTCCTCCAGTTCCCCTTGTACTTCTAACTCCAACGCAAGCAGAGCTCCCTGGCTGCCGGCCCCATCCTCCGGCATTAAGGCCTGCTTAAAACGCCGCTGCGCCCGTTCCTGGGCCAGCTCGCCTCCTCGCTTTGTCACCGCCGCAACAGCGTGCAAAAAAAAAATCCCCCCTCGACCCACGTTCCGGGCACCATCTAGATAGACAAACAAAATTACAATCAATTTACACGGGGGGGGAGAAAAAAAAAAAAAAGCTTCAACCCCTGCGAATGTAACGTAATTACAAGGAATTATCATTAATATTCCTGCAAATTGGCCATTCGGCAATGGCTCCGCGACTGACTGAAGTGTCCATTTAGAACGAGCTGCCATGCGTCTGCGCCACAAAGCCGGGCCCTCGCAGCCCGGCGGCCAGCCGCGTCTTAATGGCTTAATGGCACAGCGGTGCCACGGCTCGCCCGCTGCCAGGCAGGGCCAGGTGCTGTGCCGTGTGGGGACCGGGGCTGGCTTGCGCCCGCACAGTGTGAACCGCCATTCCTGTCCCTGAGCGCCGGAAACAAAAAGCCCTGGGACAAGGGAGGCCTTTCATCCGATGGGGCCTTTGTGATCTTGCAGGTGCTTAATTAAAAATAAGACCTCAATCAGAAAGAAAAGGAGGGGAAAAAAACATACATGCTGCTTCATGCTTGACTTCAGTGTTTTGATGTATTTCCCATTTACCGACTGAGTGCCTCTGGGTGAGATAATGGTGGCATTATTCCGTTCTTCACGGGAGGAACCAGCTCCCTTCACTCTACCGGGAGGGTGCAGGGCACAGCCTCTGCTTTTTAATCCCCCACTCTTTCACAAAGTCGCTTTCCCAGCCTGGGCCCCCCGAGCCCGTTTTTCAGCCCGATTTCACGGAGCAGAAGGCGAGTGCTCCGTTGGGCCCCCCCAGGAAGACAGGGCAGGTGAGCTCCTGTTCCTGTGGTTTACAGGACGGGGCTCTTGTTCCCTTAGGTCCCAATGAATGATGCAGAATAATAAAATGCCAAACCAGCCATTTCCTCGCCTCACTGTCACGCCACGTTGGGTGTCCCTCCCCATCGCCTCCAAACGGGCGACACACACCCATTCGCGATCAGCATCCCTAGTGGATAGTGCAGAATACCCATCCAGCATACTGAATCAAGTTAACAAAATGATCATGGATCTGGAGAGGACACGACCACCTTTATTCCAGCTTTTAACTGTAAAAAAAAAATAAAATGTGTTTGAACGTTTGTGAGGACACAATGGAAAATTGGATACGGTTTTATGCGAGTCAAATGTTTGAAAAGCTTGTGTGCTGTGTGCTGATGCCTTCCACACAAACACTGTGGCTTTCCGCGATGATTTTGCAATGTTGTCATGCCATACCTCATTATCAGCGTTCCTCTACATTTGATGCAGGTATGGTTGGCAGTTGTCATTAATAAAAAGGGGAGTTTTATGTTAAAAATGCTGCGTGTGTTTTGCTTGGAAACACACCTCCTCCCCTGCCACACAAGGGCGATGCTGCACCTCCGTGTTTTAAATGCTGATTCACAATTTAAATTAAAAGGTATTTCTGCACAGAAAGCGACCGACGATACTTTTGGAGAAGAGAGAGAGAGAAAAAAAACTGTAATTGGGAGACTGAAGTGGCTTTTCCCATGAAACAATGACAGGATATTCTGTGGCAAAACCTGAGACGGTGGGATGTTGCAGTTCAGGCCTACCTAAAGCAGGGTAGCCCAGGTAGAAACGGTCGGCCCCCAGCCAGCCCAGGAAGAGAGACAGGGCCACCGCCACTTTGTACGAATAGCCGTTCCTGAAAGGCAAGAGAGAATAATAAAACTGTGCTTAGTAAATATTTCAACAATGTCAGCCATTTCATTGAAACAAATACTGGAAACAGGACATACACATTTCGACAAGGGATACTTTTGTTGAATCCAACTTCCTCCCCACTGAATTTAAAATGTGTCTTGTTGGGAAGGCGGCAGGTGACATTGGGGGCTGGCTGGCATTCCACTGAAACCACAAGATGGATTTCAATAGGAGACAAATGAGAAAAATATGTTTTATAAAGTGCGATTTTCTATATACGTTCCATTAATAAAATGACACTGATTATAGATTGTAAAATCCCCGCCTCTCACAGACACATGTGCACACACACAGATTAGTACTGATCCCAGACTACTGGTTTTCACTTTATGTTTTCAAGAGGAACCCCTAATTCCCTTGCTAAAATTAAAAGAAACCTACTTACCCCAGGCCAAAGAGTGCTTGCAATTTTCAGGCTCTTGGGTGGCATCATCTATTTTAGGGTCTTTACACCGGTATGTGATCAGTGTTAAGGAAACTGAGATCAAACATTTGCAGATAATCATTTCAGCATCCCATGCAGAAACACCCACTAATGAGCTTTTATAAATGTACATATATAGTAGGCAAATCATATATAAACATATATATAAATTGTTGCCAAGACTCACCATTCAGAAAACCAGCCAAAGAAAACCCTCTTCAGAAAGGCCAGATCGTTCACCTTAAAAGCCCTCAAATAAACGTTCAGTACTTATTTGACTAAATGTGTACGTTGCATAGAAGTCAAAGAATCTCGACAAAATGACTTAATTAATCTAAATAGATACTTATAGTAAACTCGCTTCCCGTTATATTATTTTCTACAAACGTCTAGAAGTTCGTTTGGTGTTTATTACATTTATGAATATAGCTCATTTTCATTTGAAAATGCCTAAATCACAATCATTCAGAATGATCTATACAACTGCAAATTAACAATTTTCAGCATTTACAGCGGTTAATTTGGTTTGGTTTTTAAAATATATACAGTTGATACTGGTGTAGATAACGTTTACGATGTTTCTTTCAAATTGCAAGATATGGAATTCATATAAAAGACTTTTTCATACATCACGAAACTAAATTGCTAGCGGAGTTCATGTGCACCGTTTAGATGTATTTAAGCGTGTATCCAAAACTAACGGTATTCTTCTTTAAAAAGGGTATGCATCACAAATAATGTTTTATCCAAATCAATAAAAACTCGACTACCGGCATACTCACGGATGTCAGGTTGGTAAAAATTAAAGGACGTTTTCACTATAGTATTAAGCCAGTCTGCTTGACAGGCCAACAAACCACGTCGCTCAGGCCATAATAATGATTTACAGCTCGATTTCTGAACCTCGGAATGAAGGATATTGTCCCAGGCGTAGGTTTGTGCAGTCTTCCACTTCGGTCGCTAACATACAATTTAAATTACAATAAATTAAACAGAACAGAAAGAGCTGGAATTTGGGGAATAAACAAAGCGACTTCCTCCAGTAAGCCGCCATATTGGCGCAGTTTCCTAGCCACGTGATCGATGAGAGCCGCGTGACCTTAAAGGGACCGCGCCGCGCCGACCGTCAGACCAGACTTCTAAGTCAGATTTCCACCTGTAAGAATGCCGCTGCTAACTACAGCTAGTAACGCACCGCAAAACATGGCGACATAAATGTCATCCGTGACAGCCAGCTCGCGTTAAATGTGACTGCGGGTGCCTTGTCACAAAAGGAAAGTTTGTCAGCTAACAACAGGTTAGCTCGCGATCGGTTAAGTCCATTTCAACTGACGTTACCCCAGCTAGCTAGCTTTATTAGTAGGTGGAAACCAGAGCTGATCGAGATGTTGGAAGCGTTTTTGCCTCCGAGTAACTTACAGCGTGCACCTGCTGGTCAAACGAGATTAATGGATACGGCTAGCTCCCCTACCGTCTGGTAAATAAGTAACTTTAGCGCAGTTGGTTAGCAAGCTAAACCGTTATCCGTTACCATAGTGACTGTAGTTCGAGGCTCATTCTTGCACGACGCGACAGCACTTCCTGTTTCAGGTGAGGCGTGGGCTGTTCACTTCCGTCGGACAGGTAAGGATCGGCGAGCTCGGCAAATGTCTGCCTGCATGTTTTCTGTCTGCTTCATACCTGAGTGCGTATGTGCGAGCCGCAGCTGATGGGCTTAACGGGGTAGATTGTTAGCCAGCTACAGAAATGTACTTGTTAGTTGCGGGCGGCGATCTGCGTTGAGCAGCAGACTGGCTAACCTGTAGGTTATCAGGTGGATTAGACAACCTGGATATCATTTTCAGATTTGTTTATAGATACCAATTTGCCAGCGGTGTTCTGTTTAAAAAGTTACGTTATTAAATATTTGCCAATGTTTTAAAAAGTACTTGTATAATCAGCTTTAGTTTAAAAGTATTTAGAATGTTACTAGTAAAACACATTATATTTGCTAGAACTACACGGAAGCTGGATTGTTTACGGAGAACTGCTTCGTGTTGTCATACGGAACTACAGTGAAGTAACTGCCTCTAATGTTGATTACTGCCTGTAATGATATGATTTTTATTCATCGGGGTCGTTATGATAGTTCGGAAATGCCTTTGTTGTACAGTTACTGCACCGAATATGTTTGTTTATAGCTATGATTTGTCTTGCAGATTTTATCACATCTGAGAAAATATCACTGAAATGTATGAAAATGTTCCCACAGGTATGCTGTAAAATTAATATTAATTAATTCTATTTATATCATATATTGGGTCCTAATAAATTCACATCTGTAGCAAAGTGACCCCTCTGAACCAGTTACTAATGGATGTAATGTGGAGGGTGAAATATATGGCGAAAGGGTCAGCACTCTGCGTTTGTCTGGTTTGTGCAGTATCTGCTGTGGAGCGGCAGCGGGTCCTGCAGGCGCTCGAAAGGCTCCAGGCCAAGCTTCTCCAGCGAGAGGAGTGGACCCACAGCGAGCGGCTGGGGGCCCTGAGCGACACGCTGCGGAGCCCTCTGCTGGGTCACATCCTCACCCTACAGCATTCCATCAAGCAGCTGAAAGAGCAGGTAAGCTATTGATTACCTGTGACCATCTGCAGGTTAGGGAGAGAAGGTAAGGGGTTTATTGAGTTTTGTTTTAAATTGATTGATACAGTTCATGATCCAAATGAAGATACTGGCAGGAAGCAATCTTGCGTACTCCTGGAGATAGACAGGTGGAGGTGAGAGTGTGCACTCAGGCGTCCTCAGTGACGGTGGATGTTGTCATAGATCTGTCAGCTGTTAATATGCTCTTGGTTTGAGTAACTGCCTTGTCAGGGATGTATTGATGAAATGGATGAGAACTTGCCCTGTCAGCCCAGGCTAAATAAGCTGAAGACTGATAAGTTTACACTCTGTGAGTCTAAAGGTCATTAATACATTACCTGTGTGATGCTGTGACACATAGCAGAAGAATGCACTGATTCCCACCCCTAAGCTCTCATCCAGACAGTTTTGAGTGCTGTCTGTTTCCTGATTCTTTTTTCACTCTTTTCTGATTGTTGAAAAAATGTGCTACAGTTGAAAGAACTTGAAACAGTCACTCTTCTTTAATTTGACCGTGTGCTTCCATTAATTTGCTTGTGGATTTTTGTGTATTGTATGATTTTAATTGTCATTGGTATGTTGTTGTTATAATTTATTGAAGGACTCTTACTTTTTTAGGAAGTTGGATAAATCCAATTGATAATACTAATCATTTATATTGCAATCTGTTGTAGTTCCTCCCCATTTGCACTTGTTTAGTGACTTATTTTTGTTCAGAGAGAGTAGTCCCTTTGGTGATATAACTGCAAAAAAGGTGTCCCATTCACAAACCCTGAAATGCCCCATCTCCGTTCTTCCCCAGCTGAACTGCCTTCCAGCCGACACCTGCAGCGATTTTAGCTTCTCCCAGAAGGGGCAGCTCATCTTCAGTGCCAGCCGGCCGCCCAGCAGCTTGCTGGGGGCTGCCCCAGGCTCACTGGTGTCCAATGGCTCTGGGCTCTGCCTGCCGGGCTGCATTTCACCCGAGCAGCTGCGGAGATGGATCCAGGCAGCAGCGGAGGTGAGCTGTCTCCTGTCACCAAAGTGCCACTTTTCCCAGCCAGGAAAGCAGCCTTTCACATTTTTAAGTGATTTTTCTACTGGCATAATGTAAAGCGACTTAAAATAATGCACGAAAAGATATTTTGGCCCACCCATATATTGATTGTTTTGGTGAAGTCATTAAAATTGGATTGACGAGGTAACAACAGGGCTGCCACTGGACATGATTGGTGCTGAGTCAGCCTGTTCTCCGCAGGGAAGGCCGACGGAGCAGATCAGCCTGCCAAAGCCGGTGTCCGGGGGCCTCGGTTTCAGTGTGGTGGGCCTCGGCCCCGACGGCGTGGGCGGCAACGGCGTCTTCATCCGGCAGGTGCAGCCGGGAAGCATCGCACACAGGTGAGCTGTCCCCTACAGGCGCCTCTCCCTTTACTTGTCCCGATGTTGTGTGCTGGTTTATTTAGCTGTTTTGCGTAGCTAGGCTGTATGGTTTGCAGCATGCATGCAGTTTACCAGCTGACACGGTAGGGTGTCCCGTTATTCAGTGCCTTCCACCTGACGGCTTCTTCTCCTCCCGTAGAGATGGACGGTTGCAGGAGAACGACCAGATCCTGGCGATCAATGGGAGCCCCCTGGATAAGAACGTCACCCAGCAGCAGGCCATTGGTCTGCTGCAGCAGTCAGGCGAGCGGGTGGACCTAGTGGTGGCCAGGGACCCGGCAGCCCAACGCCGTGCCCGTTTGCCAGGGCCACTGCAGTCGGTAAGGAAGCTTCAAGCTGAACGTGGAGGTGCCTGGATACTCTTCATGGAGCATGTGCTTTTCAGGATCCTGTGGAACAGTCCTCTTGGGCCTGCAGAATAAGAGATAATTATTATTCCTCCTGAGGCCTTTCTGTTTTCATTAATGCCCCTTTAATCCCTATGAGTGAGTGAGTGCCCGCAGTTGGCTGTCGGCTCCCCCATCACGCTAGTTTTTCATTCGCCGCCCCTCCAGAAATCAAGTTAATTGAATTTTGGTGCTAAAAGAGCCGGGTTGTTTTATCGCAGCTTTCAAATTTAAGTATCTGACAAGAAGGTCAAAAAAACAAAAAGCCACAAATATTCTTTCCCAAAAATATTTATCAATTATCTTTTTGGCAGTCAGTCATCTGATTTATATATTTGCGCTTTGTGAGAATGTCATGAAAAAGATTAATGAGGGACTTGGAAGAATCACCTATGAAATATCATGTATTGAGGCTGTAGCGTCTGTTTGCTCAGAGGTGTGACGGGACGCCTAACCGTCCCCCCCCCAAGCTGTACTTAGCAGTTTAATAAACAAAAAATGAAGGAGCTGCCCCCAGCGCATGTCTGTCGTGGTGAGGTCAAAGCCCGGGATTATTTTGTCCACTGAATCACCGAGCTCTCACATACACATCTGCTTTCCCACTCTGTGGATCCCAGGGCGAATAAACAGCTTCACTCTCTCCCTCTTTTCTATCTATAGCTGAGCTTTTACTGCGAAAAGCTGAAACAATATTTATCCATCAGGGTGCCGTCTTCTAAGCTCCTGGGATTTTGAGCTCTGTGCCTTAAATGGTGGATTTAGCCAATGTTACTTTGGGAGAACCCCATTTAACAGTCTCGAGCCTGACATTTTCACAGAACGCTGATTCCAGATTCTTGTAGAAATATTTTCATGCTAATTATAGTGCAGCAGAATGCTTAAGAAGAAGCAGCTCTGCCACGTCCTGCCGGGCTGCCCTCTCCGGGAGGGATAGGGCTTAAACCGTATCCCAGGCTGTCCCAGGAAGCCGTTCTTCTCATAAGTGGTGCAGTGGCCAGTGGAGAGCCACATCAAGGAATGTCTTTTTAGGAAGAACAGGGGCTGCCCATTGCAGTAGATGATCTTACTAGGGCTTTAAGGAGGAGGTGAGCACCTTGCCACCTGCTTTCAGCTGAGAAATGGTGTAAAGTTTACCGTAACTCATCAAAAGTCTGAGTATAATTTCATTCATACCTATACATGTCCACTGTCTGTGGCCGTTTAAATGTCTTAGAACTGTTTTGATTTTCTTTCCAACCATGTTTCAGATTCTCGTCATATTTCATGAACTGGGGGGAGGGGCGACGTTGAGTGATAATCTAGCATCTGGGTCTCTTGGGTGTTATTTAATATTTGTACTTTTCATCACAGCATTAGGGTAAAGAGCAAGGTTCCTTTCGCGATATTTCAGCTGCTTAATCGGCCCGGTTCAATTCTCTGCTCGTTTAAAAAATATTTTAGCTGTTAAAGCGGCGGAGCTTACTGTCACGGTGGGCGGGTCTTCAAACGGCGGCTGAGGAGGTAACAGGACGCCAGCGCTGGAATGTGTGCCCTTATCTCTGTAGCGGCTTGTTGCTCTACGCTAAGAATTTGGATAGGGACTCACCTGCCAAGGAGTGATGAGCGCTGCTCTTTCATTAGACGGGGAAAATTGCTACGGAAGTCACCCATCTGATAAGCAGGCTACCAGAGAAGGGGGCAGGGGTGCCCTGACTGATGATCATTAATAAATCCCAAGGAGACTTTGGTGATTTAGGTGCACTCATATATATACATGCTGCCTGTGATCTGTAAATGGGTGGCATAGCGGGAGGAGGCCCTGGGGACACTCTGACCCCGACTGATTAGCAAGTTACATTTCTGACCTTGAAGGGCCCCGGTTTTTAAGGACCTCTGTTCTCACGGCGCTGTGACCCAGTGGGTCGTGTCCAGCTCTGTGCGTAGCATATGTGGTTTATGACAGAGGGGCTCACTGCGCACTTGTCGACACCCTTAGGGTGTAAATGTGAGCGCTTGCACAGGGTCCCTGATAGACTCTCTAGGGTGTAGCCCTGCATCACACCACATGCTACCTTATGTGGGATAGGTTCTGCATCACTGCCTGCCTTATTGGATGTTACTGAAAATGAAAGCATGGATGATAATTTACTCATTTTTATCACCCTAATTTATCGCACGGTAGCAGGCGGTGTGATGGTTACGGACACAGACTTGTAACCGAAAGGTTGCTTGCTTAGCTCCCGGGGGGGGTGGCTTCCTGTCTAACCTTGAGCAGAGTACTTAACCTGAATTACCCCATAAAAATATGTGAATAGATGAGTATCAGTCTTGGTTACTTGGTGTGATATCCGTGATGAGCAGCGGAGTAAGAACCGAAAGGGGGCGTCCTCTAAAGGAGCAGTGTGGGGAGCTGGGAGAGGCAGCGGTGTTAGGGCGGCATCACGACTCCGTGTCTCTCCACTCCCACAGGAGCTGTGGGGCCACGTGGAGGAGATCGAGCTGGTGAACGACGGCTCCGGACTGGGCTTCGGCATCGTGGGTGGGAAGGCGACAGGTGTGGTGGTGCGCACCCTGGTGCCTGGCAGCGTGGCCGACAAGGTGGGTGTGCCCTCTTGCATCACCCCGATGGTGTTAAATATTCAGCTCAACAAATGCCGTCGTTTACGTTTTTTTAAATGTATTTTTAATTCGTATATATATCAAATTACAAGATAGCTTGACTTTAAACGCTTTTATAAATATGCTATGTGCTCAATGTAATAATAATATAGTATTATTATTCTATATGATGTAAGACAAGTCTGGTTGTGTTTGTCCTGTCTGTACAAAATGTAAAAAGACTTGTAGAGGAATTGCGATTCCCTCGAGAGCAGGGCTGTAAAGTGTTTAAATGCCGCTTGAGTGGAATGAAAACATAATTGAAAAAACCTTGTATCAGCTGTTATATAATAGCGGGGAAATATCCCTGTAGGTGGGTTATGCTCCTGCAGGTCCTGCCCTCCCCTGCGGAAGCCCCAGGCAGCTCCAGTCTGCTCTCATATGCCGCTTTCTCCTTTCTTTTTTGCTGTAGAGCTGTCCATTATAATTAACATTTGATTTGTGTGGTTTTTTTTTTTGTTGCATCTTTTTGAAGTTCTCCAGTTCACGCCAGCCCCTTTTCCACATGGAGCAGCCGGGCTTTCTGTCACCCTATAACCCAAACACGCACTGGCCCCCGCCTTCCGCCCCTTTTCAAAACTCCTGCTCCCAGCAACAAAACCCTCCTTGTTGGAAAGCCACGGCGTCGTGTTTCATGCATCAGCGGAGCTCACGCTCCAAAAAGCTGTCAAAATTGGCCTTTTGTCCCCTGTCCTCCTCGCCTCTGCTCGCCCCCTGCTGGCTGCCCCGCACGCACGCACATACACGAGGGGGGGGTGGGAGACATGTGGCCTGAGCGTGCTCGCTCGATGCTTTTGATGTCTTTGTTTTCATTTTCTGACAGATTGCTGTCTCCCCTCGAATGATAGTCAATTCCCCCCCCCCCCGGTTTCTTCCAGAAGTTTCCCTGCTTACAGTTCTGTTGTTCGATACCTCTCCCGCTTTTCTGCCGGCCTCAGCAGGCCTGAGGTGAATTCTCCATTCTCCGCCCAGCTACTGGCAGAGTGATACCCATGCTCGCATGTACCGATACTCTGCGTGTTTACTGCGTGACCAGAATGCATCAGGGCCGCAGCACCTTCCTGCTAAACTGGCTCCAAGACATCAGCAGAAATCCACTTTCTTTTACAGTGAGCCACACAGGGAGAAGTTCCTCTGAGAATGTCTCAATGAAGCAGCTTTACGTTATTCCCCCTTGTTCTGCCTGTTATCTGTTAACATTAATATATTATCTCTCTCTCTCTGTCTTCTAACATGTATTCTGGTCAGGGTCATGGCGACTATGCTATTATTACTAATAGTACTATTAATATAGTCTCAAGGCCAAGGAAACCTGAACATAGTGGGACTACTGTTCTTCATGCCAGTCAACCCCGTTACACCAGCGAAGAGAACATTTTATTTTGTTATTATTTTTTTAAATGTCGTGCCAAACCCAGGCCGCATAATTGATCATGGAGAATTTCCCGACCCGGGAATAGCGACTTTTTATTTCCCAAGTTATAGGTTTGCGGCGGCTGCGGCTCATCTGCAGTTTCATCCACTTAAGTCTCTGCCGTCTGATTGCGGACTCTGCCGTCAGCTGGGAAGTGGCTGTAGTGCTGACTGCGCTCTTTTGCTTCTATTTTGCTATTCAGTTGTATCAGCAGGATATCGGTCTTGATTTACATAAGGAGGCTTACATGACTGGAGTCTTTTAAGTGGGTCCCTCCACCGTCTGAACACCCTCTAGGCCCTCAGATGCGGCCTGTAGAAGCTGGGTAACCTCGCAGCGCCCCTGTCTGCCTTGAGAAACCTAAAAACACGGTGCCTGGTAACTGCCTGTAAATAGCACTCTGAAGTCTCATCCAAATGGATGCCAACAGGAAGTGGAAGATGCAGGATGTTTGGGGCACGGGTACTGCCTGGCACTGGTCTCCATGTCGCCTTCTACAGGATGGTCGGTTGCGCACAGGGGACCACATCCTCCGCATTGGGGAAACGCCGACTCAGGGGTTGGCCAGCGACCAGGTTGTGCGGGTGCTACAGGGCTGCGGGAGTCGCATCAGGATGCTCATCGCCCGGGACCCTCTGGGGGGGCCGCATATTGCCCCGCCGCCGCCCCCGGCTCCTGCCGTCGCCCCCGTTTCCACGCTGTCTCCAGTCCCAGCTCCCTCTCGCAGAGGCTCCAGGATGGTAAGTGTGATGGATGATGTTCTTTTTCAGTCTCTGTCTCGCGTCTGTTATCTGAACACGGTCTGCGTCCGTTTCAGCCGAACCTGGATGGGTATGAGATCCACGAGGTGGTCCTGAGGAAAAAGGAGGGTCAGAGCCTCGGAATCTCCATCGTGGGCTACAACGCCATGACCAGCGAGAGTGAGAGCTGCCGCCGGAGCAGGGGTGTGGGGTCTGTACCCCGGGGGGCAGGAACACCGCACGGGTGCCAGTGTTGGAGACCGCCATTCACGGTCTCTGTCCTGCTGCATTTCAGATGCCGTGGGGGTCTTTATAAAGCACGTCATTCCAGGGAGCGCCGCTGAGCAGAGCGGGAATATCCGGGTCCATGACAGGATAATCGCGGTAACCCTCTCCATCACACTCTAATTATAATTTATCCAGCTTTTTTTGTATGAGGGAGAGGAGCTGGGATGCTGAGTACTGGGGAGGCTCCATCAGGCATGTCATCGTGTCTGCACTCCGCTACCTGTCTGAATAGCCCTTTTCCTGCAGCTGGATGGCATCAACCTGCAGGGCTTCACCAATGAGGAGGTGCTGGAGGTGATGAAACACACCGGCTCAACGGTCAACCTTAGCCTGGTCAGGAAGATGGCATCCAAGGCCACGCCCAAGGAGCTCTCCCTGGATAAAGGTGAGTGGCAGTGCCCTGCTTACTCTGCCCCCTCCCCGGAAGCTCACCTCGGCCACCTCCCCTCACTGAAGACCCAGTACCCGCAATGTTCTGCCACAAAGGCTCTGGGAGCTTCAATGCGCACCTTGCTTTTCCATAACGCCTAATCTTTCCTTAAATGTCTTATTGCTCTTATCATAATTAACTTGTATGCAAATAAGGGAGCAAGCTTTTAATTATGCAGTGAGAAGCACCTACAGACAGTGTCTGCGTGACGTCCTGCTTGGGGCTTTCTATGGGAGAGTTATCACTGGCAGTCTGTGTTCACAGAGCTTCTTGGAAATCACCCCCCACGGGTCATTAGCACAAAGTCACCTCCCACGCTGCCCGAGGCTCGTCTGCAGAGAAAGTCTGCATGACTTTGTGTTTTGCCAGTTGGTTCCCAAAACTGTCCATTTCACACGTTCCTGCAGCAGAACACCTGGTCTTTATGAGCAGGTACCTGCATGGATGAGGCGAGTGTTTTTGGAGGTTGTCCCTAGGTTGGGTGCTGAGAGGACAGCAATCAGTATTAGTTTTTTTTTTTTTAATCTGTCTGCGTCTGTCCAAAAAACGAGGAAACGGTCGCACATGCCTATTGGTCGCATTGCCGCATGGTGTCAGTCTTCATCATACCGCACTGCACAGCACTGTGCCAACATCTAGCCTGGCGACGGTGCTCACTGGACCTCAGAAGTGTGCGCTGTTCTCCCGGCATCCGCCTGAGGGCGCTCTCGTGCTCTCTAGTCCACAGGGAGCCCTCCCGCGTGTCTCTGAAGAGGTCGTCCGAGGTCAAGGTCCGCTCGGATGTGCAGAAGGCACCCCCCACCCCTGAACTCGCAGAGAGCCCTGTCTCTGGGGTCAGGCCGCAGCTAGCCAGAGGTGAGACCTCGCTGTCTGCTTGACGGTTCCGCGGGGTCGCCGCCATCACCGTGTCGCCGTGCAGCCCTGCTCCTCTGGCCTCAATAGGTGATTGGTGGGTGTCAGCGAGGTGCTCAGAGCCGTGAAGCTCCAAGGACGAGGGCCCCCCACCCAGTCTCCTGCTTATAACATTATAAATAGGACACGATGCCAGAAAACTGCATCCCTTCACTACTAAATGAAACAGACTTATTAATGTGAGACAGGGTGATTCAGGTGGTTGCAGTGGGGAAAATTATGGCAGATGTGTGTTTGGGTGGTGGGCGGTACGGCTTTATCATTTAATGGAATCTGTGTTTTGGGCCGCAGCGTTTGCTGTAATGAGTAAGGGCCTTGGAGGTGCGGAGCGTGTTGACGCGCCCCTCCCCCGTGACTCGCGCATGGCTCAGGAGTCCTTCAGGGTTTGTAAGACCTGCCTGACATCGGTGCATTGCTGGAACTCAATGCGGGGTCATGGTGAGGCTAGGCTGTCACTCCAGATCCCCCCCCACCCCCGGCCCGGTTACTGTCACACTAGACAGCCCCACTGATATATGTATCGGCAGGGCAGGGCCGCCAGCGGAAGAACGGCCCGACTTGAATTACACTGCCGCCTAATTAATCCAGACGGGGCCCCTGGCTGCCAGGGCCTCGTATGCAGGGTTTGTGTTGCACGGGGCCACCAGTGACGGGCCCCAACGCTGACGGGCCCCGTGCTGGCAGCACATTGTGATCTTATTTCCCACAGTAAACTGAGATTGATTTTAAATAACACCCCTGCTGATGGTATAGCCTTTTCTTTTCATACTTAATATCAAACTGTTATGCGCTGGCCATTAGAGCCCAGCATGAAGGAATCGGTTTGCAAGGCTCGGCTATAAGGGCTTTTTTGGTTAAGGTGTTGAATTCTGTATCCTGTGATCTCATGATACTGAATCCACCTCACAGCCTCTTGTCCATGCAGCGCCAGCTCCAGTGTAACTTGTGTTTAAGTGATCTGGCCCTCAGGGTTGAGGGTTCAAATCCTGCCCCCGCTCTTGTGTGTGCGGTTTACATGTTCTCCAGGGTCACTCAGGTTTCCTCGCCCAGTACAGAAACTTACAGTTAGGTGTGTTTATCTATCCCCCTATTGGGCTTTTCCAAATCAAGCCGTACCACAAAGTCTAGTTGCAACGCGGTTCCAGCCCGCTTTGGTTCCATTGCAGAATGCATCAATACATCGCGATGTGCGATACTACTGATAAAAAATTCTCTATATTATTATATTATTCTATATTAATCTTAAGATTATTCATTCATATCGACGCAGAACACCAGTGTCTGCATGTGTCTGAGATGTTGGTGACACAACCAGGTTTGTTTGGTGTGCTAGTACACAGGGCCATGTCAGCGTGATTATGGCTTGGGTACGGCTTGGATGGTTCACAATGGAAAGCCATCAGTTTGCGGTACGGCTAGGGTAAGGCTTGGGTCTTGGTGGTAGTAGAAAAGTACCAATAGATGGCAGATCCAGGAGTCGCAGTGAGTCATAGTGATACACATACACAGAACCGTATTTTATATGGGAGGAATGTGGGCCATGCAGGGGAACCCAAATGAAGATGCAGATGCAGAGAGCCGAGGCTGGATCTGAACCCCGACCCTGGAGGTGTGGGGTGAACTCGACAGCCTCTCGCTCACCCTTTCGGCACATTTACTGCTGTTATTCTAAGTGTCTGCTTCGGTGTGTTGGAGATAATTTAATACCCGCTGGGCTTTGAGGTGCATGTGTGTATGTATCCCTTGATGACTGACCGTCTTCCCGTCTGAGCTGCTAACCCTAATCCTTCTTAGCGGTCAGCGTAAACACAGGGTGCTTCTCTGGAATTTAATCGCACTAATATGACAGGAGCAGATTGCCCCGCCCTGGCGGTGTTTGGGGTTCTCTGCCCCCTCCCGGGGCTCTGAGGATTGTGTGTGTGCAACCCACTGATGGACTGGGCGGAGGGGGGGGGTCGCTATCACAGAATCCCACTGGCATCAACAGTGGTGATGTTTTTGTGATTTGTAATTCGCATGCCGGGTTGTCTGGTGTATTGTACGACATGTGACTTCCTGTAACACCTTTCCCGGGCCTACACTTTGCTGGCTAGGCCCCCAGGGCTCTGCCCCCAGCGCCTTGGGGGTGTGTCCCCCGCATGTTCCCCATAAATGCCATTATCATGCTGCGCAGTTGGAGTCGTGCTGCGACTGGCTTCCCGCTCTGCTTATGTTAACGCCCCGCTTACCTGTGCCACTATCCCCGATCAAGTGATGTCCTTGGGTGGGGGAGGGCTGTAATGGAGTCATGTCGTTCCAGCAACGGACCCAGTGTTGCTCGCCGAGAAGGAGCTGAGGGTAAAGTGGGAGCAGGCACTGGGACCCGAGTACACAGTTCTGGTAAGAGCCCGTCTGCCACAGACCTCAGTGAAGTGGGAAGCTCTGCCAGAAACGTCCAGGACTAAGGAGCATGAAACCTTTTGTTTTACCCCCCCCCCCCCCCCCCCCAAAGGTTGTCGAGTTGGATCCAGTGATCGAGGATGATGCTGAGCTTCAAAAATACTCCAAGGTAGTGTAATGGTGGTGACACTGTGCTGTCAGCTCTGCAGCAGTCTGGCCTGCTGCGTGACTCACTGCACCAGTGACGCCACTGTCTTCCTTAGCTCCTGCCGATCCACACCATGCGGCTGGGCGTGGAGCTGGACTCCTTCGATGGACACCACTATATCTCCACCGTGGCCCCAGGGGGCCCCGTTGCTGAGCATGGGCTGCTGAGGCCAGAGGACGAGCTGCTGGAGGTGAACCCCTGACGGCCTTCCACGCGCTAAGAGCCGCTCGACGCAGGGCTGACCTCTGCCGCCCCCTGCAGGTGAATGGAGTGCAGCTGTATGGGAAGTCCCGACGTGAGGCGGTGGCCTTCCTGCGAGAGGTGCCGCCCCCCTTCACTCTGGTCTGCTGCCGCCACCTGAGCGCAGAGAGCGCCGACCTCCAGCCCGACGTGGAAGAGCCACGGCTGGACGACTGGCTGAGCGGCGGACCGCCACTGCTCCAGGTACAGCTGGCTGCGCTCACCGAGGCACAGAAACGTACAGGCGTCGCTATCAATGCTGTCTGACCAGACGCTGCCCCTAACAAAGCTAGCAGTGATGGGTGTGCTGCATTACCCAGAATGCCTCATGACAGACAGACTATGCCCATTTCCAGGGTGTGATATGGTCAGTACACTGTTTCTCCTTCGCTACGTACACGTGGTAGCTGGGTTTTATATAAGTGTACTGTCCCCCGGGCAGTCCCGCTGCGACCGTGACCTGATGTACGGTCTGACATGTCTGTCCCTCCTCCCCGTTCCTGCAGCAATCTTTCACATTTCCTGGGGTCCCAGGTGGTACAACGACTTGGTAAACAGCGAGTGTGGTTCAGGGCCACTGTGCGGCCAAGGGTTTTGAAAATAATATGAAGTCCATCACCTCGTACTGTAGGATGCAATTCACCTCCCATGCAGGTGGGGGGGGGGGGGGGGCTTTAGTACGCAGACTAAAACAGTGACCCTCCTGAACTCCTGGGACATTTTTCACTTTGTTTGTTAAAAGCCTCTAATATACAATTCAGGTAGAGGGAGGTGAATAGCACAGCCTACATGCACGTGTGTCTCCAGTTTGTGCGTCATCCTCGTCCTGCAGGAACAGGCCATCCTGGAGGAGCGTGGCGACGAATGGGAGCACAGCCCCCAGATGGAGCAGCATCACTTTGTGGAGGAAGGGGAGAATGTGGAAGTTGAGGAGGACGATGAGCCAGAGCTGGCTCTGTGGTCCTCAAAGATCCACATGTTGGAGCTGGAGAAAGCAGACCATGGGCTGGGATTCAGCGTTCTGGACTATCAGGTAGGAGAACCCAGCTGGCAGTCCATAGGGGGAATGTGTTTCAGTGTGCCAGCCCTCACTCTGTTCCTGGCTCTGGGTAACGTCAGCCAAAGCCCTTAAAGGCAGATCCCCCACATTGCGGAAAAAATTAAATGGACAGACAGATCGATATCAGAGCCGTGAGTGAGATGCCCGACTGGGGAGGCCCAGGGCCCAGCAGCTAATGCTCTCAGAGGGCAAGGGTCCGTTTAAAGCGGCATGTCCGGGCCTCGTGGATCTCTTTTTAAAATTCAGGAGCCCCTGTCGACGTTCTGGCGCGACAGCAGGAAGTTGGCATTTGGAGCGGCCTGTGATGGGGACTTAAAACAAAGGGCTGCATCAGTACCTTTCTGGCGAGGGCCGTGTTTACGTGGCGAGCGGCCAAAGCCGGCTTTACATGGGCGGCGTGTTCCCTTCCCTTCATTAGCCTGCCGTCAGCACCGACGGGCGTCTGCGTGCGTGACGGGGACACCGGCCAGACAGCGCAGCTCTAGGTCTCGCCCCGCTTGCACCGCTTCGTTCCCTCCCGGCTAAGTTTGCGCTCCACGTGCTAAAAGGAAATATAATGAGAATATGGTCAGAACCGCGCTTTTACGGCGCTTTTTTCACTGGAATATAACAGCCGAAGAGGGCCTGAGGATTTGAATCCGACGTGGCCGACCTCCTTGTCACGCCATGATCTGCTGTCTTGGCGGGGGCGCTGTTCCTTAATCACCGTAACCCAAGCGGTGATCCCTGAAATTCAGTCTGTCAGTGTCACGGCAGATGGGTCATATAATAAAGAACAATGTCATGCTCTGTGTGCTTTTGCCCATTTTGCCATTTCAAGCAGTCATCTAGCTCTTCTGTGATTGGTGGATGTTTTATCCTTTTCTCTTCTGTGATTGGTGGACGTCCTATCCTTTTCTCTTCTCCTCTGTGATTGGTAATGTTT
Organism: Stomatorhinus ivindoensis; assembly: GCA_019775895.2. Lineage (NCBI taxonomy): Eukaryota > Metazoa > Chordata > Actinopteri > Osteoglossiformes > Mormyridae > Stomatorhinus > Stomatorhinus ivindoensis. The sequence continues at coordinate 22,087,372 of JABFEB020000033.1, forward strand.
ATTTGGTATTGGAAGATTTTGTTCCTCCTCTGATTTCTGGGGGAAGCTTAAATGAGTCAGAGGTAGGGGGGGCAGGGCTGAAGGCCTATCTGAGTGTGTGAACGAGATGCTCCCTCAGTCGAGGGTGTTTTCTGTTTTGCAGCCAGTAATGAGCACTGGGGAGGTCCCCCTCGCTGGAGACGTCCTCCCTTCCAGAGGAGGCGGTGTTGATGCCTGAGGTGCTGAGGGGCCCCGTGTGCCTGAGCCTGCCAGGGCCTTGTGTTTTCACAGTGGGGCTTGGGGCAGTAGGTGTGCGTTTGCGCCGTTTCTCACATTGAGGGCAAGCCCTTTGTGTTAACACACACACGTGTGCGGCATCGTGGAACGCGAGTCAGCGTGAGGGAGGTATTTAAAATAAGAGACAGGGCACAAGCAAGCAAGTCATTGTGTGTCATTCGGGGATCCAGAAATGCAACGCTTAGTGAAGCGGCTGCTAGGCCGTTCGATGCCCGGGGTGCCGTCAGTTTCAGTTGATTGGTAAGGAGCTCTGGCTCTGGTGACTTGGGCCTCAGCGCCGCGCCTCTTGTTCTCCTTTCCCTCCCCTAGACCCTCCTCCCAGCATCGAGCATTGCAGCCTGCAGGACCCCCCCCCCCTCTCATGTTTCGCCGCTGTGTGCCGGAGCCGGCCGAGTCCGTTGTAGATTTAAGGAGTGATCGTGTTTCAGCGACAGCCAGCGGACCCGCCTGAAACCGTGTATTGATTAATAGAACGCCTGTAATGTGAGGTTTGCAATCGTAGCCCTTGTGATTTTTTCACACCACGCGTAACTGCTCTGGAGATGCCAAAGTATGAAATAACCCCCCCCCCCCATTTTTCTTCTGACGTTAATAACATTTCAGAAACGAGCAGCGTGATGGTAATCATCCATGGCGACACGCGCACTAAGGACAGGACCCCCCCATATCTCCGGCTAATGGCCGTAATGGAGATTGATGAAGGTGCCCTGTTTAAAGCAGCCCATTTGAAGCCTGGCGTGAGCCGGGTTCACTGGGGGGTCATGGATCGCTTTCATGCAAACCTTCTTGAAGCCATTTAGGAGTCAGTTTTATTCCACCACTGTGCTGTAAGTTATGAAGATGTTTTTTTTTTCCTCCGATGCCCGGTGGACGGAGATGTGCTTCACGTGTCCTTCCCCCGCCCCCGCTGAGCCCCAGTGCGCATGGTACCCTAACCCAGTTTTCCTTGGGACGGCCAACGTGAAGTATGACCCTCTGCCTTGGTAAACACTCAGCAGCGGTGAGACGGGTAGCAGGTGTGAAGTCAGTGTGTTTAGCGCTAGCCTTAGCATGCCACTTCAGTGCCCAAATTCACCCTTGAGGGGCGCTGTTAACATTGTACTGCTTATGGTGTTTCCTGCCCTGAGACTGTCTGATACACTAAGTGATGAGAATCAGTGTGCCTGTTCCCATTGTTTCTTTGTCATCAGATGACATTTGGGCTGGTATTTCATTTCCATCATTTAAAGTCCCCTAAAGTCCCCCTAAAGAATTTTTAAGAGTATTTATATGTGCACGTAAACCTAATGAAGCAAGGTGCCCTTTGAGAAAATCGGGGTGGGGGGGGGGGGGTACTTTAACAAAATAAACAAGGTAACTAAAA
>JABFEB020000033.1:22130090-22143680 GCA_019775895.2 Stomatorhinus ivindoensis
GCGTCTGCCTTCAGTTTATCCTGACCATCACAGCCCCCCCCCCCCACCCGCCCCATTTCAGATTGAGACCCTAATTTCTCATCTTCTGGTTGAGGGTGCTGCACCCAAACCAATTTCATCCCAATGAACCCCTCGTCAGCAGCGCCGTCTATACCGCCGTCACGGGCAGCAACCGCTGAAAGCAACAGCCGTTTCAAATTGAATCGGGCCTTTTCTAATTAACACAAAAAACGGAACGTCATGATGGAGAAGCCGGAGATGGATGAGGGCTGCGATGAATGTGGACGTTTGGAGCCTTCGGAGCGACGCTACATGCCTAGAGTTCCCTGAGAATAAGCCTGACTGCTGGCGTTCCCACTGGACCGCCATATCCTGCTCTGCGGCGCCCTCTGCTGTGCTTCAAGGCTGCTGCGCTTCCTGCTCACAGTTATTTAAGGGGAAAACCGTTTCAGGGTGTTAACAGAAATGAGGGACCTTGGCGTCACACCTTTCTGCCTCTCGTCCACTGCCAGGACGCCATCGTGATCCATGAGGTGTACGAAGAGGGGGCCGCAGCCCGAGACGGTCGGCTCTGGGCTGGAGATCAGATCCTGGAGGTGAGTTTACGGCCTCGCTCACCTGGGCACCAAACCCCACATTATCTGCCTGACAGCTCTGTAACCTGCTTGCCAGAGGGGAAAATAGACCGGCGTTGCGCTGTAGTTGTCCTAACAAGATGCTGTCTTTGTGCGTCCCTAGTTGACATGATGCTGCCATCTAGTGGCCGGAGTTGGCAACGCTCTCTGGCCCTTTGCACCCCTGAAAGCATACAGCAATGGCATGCGTGCACGTTGCAGGTAAATGGCGTGGACCTGCGCGGCGCCGCGCATGAGGATGCCATCACGGCGCTGAGGCAGACCCCGGCCAAAGTGCGCCTGATGGTGCTGCGAGATGAGAGCCAGTACCGTGATGAGGAGAACCTGGACGTGTTCCGTGTAGAGCTGCAGAAGAAACCCGGCCGAGGCTTGGGGCTCAGCATAGTCGGCAAGCGGTAACAGGGACACTGCGCCGGCCTGGCCCACCTACACTTAGCAAGGACACTGTTAGCATGTAGCCTTAGAGTGCTTTGGGAGCCTGTGTGAATGCTGGCTTTTGTGGCTGTTGTGTAGGTATAGAATCTGTACTTGTGTCCAGAAGGTTGTGGGATCGAATCCCATGTCTGGTGAGTAAATTGTGAGGATTTTGTGCAAGGCTCTGATTGATTGGTAAGACATGTGTATGGATAACTAACCTCACTTTTGTTGTGTGGGTTTTAAGGCTGAGGATCAGTATAATTGTTCTGAACAGTAGCAGCTACATTCACATCCTCTGTCTGTTTTATTTATCTTGCTTTTCTCCTTCTCGCTTTTCCCTGCCCTCCTCCCACCTCGTCCACGCGGCCCCCACAGCAATGGTACCGGCGTGTTCATCTCAGACGTGGTCAAGGGTGGGGCGGCCGACCTGGATGGTCGGCTCATGCAGGGGGACCAGATTCTGTCCGTCAACGGGGAGGACATGAGGCGGGCCTCACAAGAAACCGTGGCAGCCATTCTTAAGGTGAAGGTAGTGGGGGGAGCGCTTATTCGGTGCGTGTGGGGGCTTGAGCAGCACAGAATGATTTGCCAGTGGCAGGTCTCCTGCTGTTCTCAGTATCTGCCACAAGGTGGCACTGTAGGCTGCTTATAGAAATGCCAGCTATGTTTGAGAGGATATACCATATCAGTTCTTTGTAAAAGGAAGTCTGAATTAACATATGAAAACCTCATGAATATTAATCACTTCCCTCACTGAGTCTTTACCCTGCCAGTCTGCAGCAGAGAGGTGGCACAGCCTAATTAATGCATTTTTTGGAGAATGTATTAAACAAACTTGTGAAATGGAAGCCCCATTAGTATAAAGATGGAGAGAAAAATGAAAGAATGAAGTTGCGGAATGTCACACATTCCATTTCAGCCTCAGAATCAGGTGAGTGATTTCAGATTCGGGGGGGTTTCATCAATTTCTCACCCCCAGCTCAGTTTTAATCCAATTTCCTGTTATGGGTGACACGCCAGTGAACCTTGATGCCTTCAAATCCCCAGCAGTTAATTCCACCCCCCGCCTCACGCACACACATACACACACACACACGTATAACTTTTTAGAATCTAAATCTGAAACACCGTCATTTTAAATCTGTCTGACATGCATCCATCAGTACTGAAACGGTACGTGTGAGTGTGTGAGGACAGGGACGTGTGTTCAGATGAGTGGTCTGCAGGCAGGACCTCATTAGGAGAGACTGTGTTATGACGTGGATTCTGCCGCCATTAACACGCAATCTTACTGAAATCAGCTTGCTTTATTTAATCACGATGCTGCTAGTTACCTCAGTGAGGGGTTTACTAGGTGTTGCTGACAATGACTGGTTGAGTGGTGGTGCTGGTGTGGTTACGGGACACCAGCAGAGTGTCATAGCAGAAACGGCGTTTGGCAGACTGTACGGGGCCTTTAACACACGCACACACATCGCCAGCCACGTCAGTGTAGGCCGGGTTTAGCACCTTACTGTGAGTGTGATGGAGCGCTGGGTCCTCCTGGGGGGGCAGGAAGCACGCATAAGGCCAGCCCGCCGATGGCCGGCGTGATAATGTCCCGCTGGAGGACGCTTCATGTGCTGTGAGCTGCGACTCCTGACCCACTGTTCCCCCCCCCCCCCACCCCCAGTGCGCCAAGGGCTTGGTCCTCTTAGAGCTGGGCCGGCTGAAGGCCGCCTCCTGGGTCTCGTCCCGCCACAACTCGCAGGGGAGCCAGGTGGGTAGTGAGGTGCGCGCCTGTGCTTGTGCGCCTGTGCTTGTGCACACCTTTCTCAGTCTTTAAATAGAGACTCTGACCTGTTTGAGTTCTGGAAAGTGGGGCTGGGTGACATGGAAGTGAAATGAAAGTGCCGACAGACTCCGCTGCTCGCTTAGCCCGCATCCTGCTCCCCCCGCCTCCAGATGAGCCGCGGCAGCACCGGGTCCCTGCCACCGACTGTCAACCCCCCCACCTCCCATTTCACCAACAGTGTTCGGAAGCTTGCGGTCGATTCTGCTGCCAAGAGCCCAGGTATGAGACACCGATCCCCCCCCCCCTGCTGTAGCCACCCACTGGGTCTGTCCCTCCAGTCCAGTATTTCCCAGTCTGGTCCTTGGGAACCTGTAGACAGTCCAGGTTTTTGCTCCCTCCGTCTCCTTACCAGACAGTACACATTACCAGGAGCTGGGGGGGAGCAGGGAAATACTGCTCCAGTCCATAAATGGTACCGACCTCCTTGCTGCGGGGACAGTGGTGCTTTACAAATCCGCAGTGAGATCACGTGGGATATCCTGATTCAGTGTCAGTGTCTAATTAACTAGCAGTTAATCCATAAGTAACTGCGGGGTGATGAGGAAGAGGGGACGACGAAGGCGATGTAGCAAAGGAGCAGAGACGGGCCTGGGTGTGAGCCGGTGGCGCGCTGACAGCTGGTCGTCTCTCTGTGTCCCTGCAGGAGGCGACGTGGGGATGCGCACCGTGGAGATCACACGGGTACCAGAAGCACTTATCGCCTTCGCCCTGCCAGCAGTGTCGCCGTGTTGCGATAACGCTGTCCGAGCGTGCTCTTCCGTTCACGATCCCATCAGCACCCACTGATGCTATTTGTTTACATCGGGATAGTACCGCATATTTGTGTGTGTGTGTGCGTGCGTCTGCATGCGTGCGTGTGTGACTGTGTGTGTGTAGTAGTATGAGTTTGCCCCCCAGCGCTCAGTCCTCTCCCTGCCTCCCTCCCCTCCCTGAAGGGCCCTGCGGATGCCCTGGGCATCAGCATCGCCGGAGGTAAGGGCAGCCCCCTGGGCGACATCCCCATCTTCATCGCCATGATCCAGGCCAACGGCACGGCTGCCCGGACACACAAACTCAAGGTGGGCTGCCGACCCCCTTTTCTCTGACCTGTCTCCTCTCCCTCCTCCTCCCTATCCTGCCGTCTCTCCCCGGTCCTCCTCTTCCTCACCTTCTTCCTTTCCTTTCTCTGTCTTCTTATGGAGGACTCACAGCGGTACCACATTATACTGGTCTCTCTGTAAATGTGCTCCATGTAAAGCTGTATTCTGGGTCTCTCCGGACCCGTGCTGAGGGTGCAGGTCTTCTGGTCCAGGTGTTTTGCCGCACGCCCCTCTCCCTCACTCAGATAGGCTGTTCTTCCTGCCGCTCTGGCCAATCGAGAGAGAGTGGCCGGTCGCCATGACCGTCCCCCCCCCCACAATGACCCAGTGCTTGGTGGCCCTGCCCCCACAGGTGGGCGACCGGATTGTGAGCATCAACGGACAGCCGGTGGAGGGCCTGTCGCACGGCGAGGTGGTCATCATGCTGAAGAATTCCTTCGGCAGCATCAGCCTGCAAGTGAGGCTGCGGGACAAGTGGGGGGAGGGGGGTGTCTTGCTTATCACCCCATGATCCATGTGAGACCAGCATATCTGCATGAACATGCTCTCCATCTTACTTTCTCTCTTATCCCCAGATGCACACGCACACACACATACATGCACACACACATTGACACGTACTCTCTTCCTGGTCCATCATACACACATAAACACAAGCACGATTGCTGTACGTGTCCGTCCACAGCTTACCCACATAATGAGGCCAGGCCCTGGCTGAGCACAAGAGACTCTCTCACACCCACACACACACACACACACACACACACACACACAGTGGATGGCTCAGCTGACTTCACACCAGCGCGTAGCCCATCAGGTCGTAGTCTGCGAGCTCCCTGGTTCTCAGAGCGACCAGCGAATCTCGCTGTTTAATGGTGTGTTTTTGTCCGAGTTTCTAAGCCGGAAACAACATACTTCAAACTCCTAAATGAGTCCTCATTCGACTTAACCCACCTGTGCTCCCAGCTTCCGAACAATTAGCAGCTGTGTCTGTTGAACTGTGTTCAGCACTGTGTGTGGATGTTTGTTCAGTGTAGCCCGTGTGTGGATGTGTGTTCAGTACTGTTTGTGTGTATTTGTTTACCATTGTGTGTGGATGTGTCTTCAGTACAGTATATTATTTTTTAATTGTATGTTCAGCACCACAATCAGTACAGTGTGTGTCGTGTGCTCAGTGCTTTGTGTGCATGAATGTGTGTTCAGTACTGTGTGTGTATTCTGCCCTGTGTATATTCAGTACTGTGTGTGTTTTTCAGCACTTTCTGTGTGTGTGTGCATGTGGGTGTGTGTGTGTGTGGACATTCTTCATCCCGCCATAGCTGAGCCCACAAGCCTCGGCATTCCTGCCCTCCCCCCCCCCCCATGGGCGGCGTGCGTGTGCGTGGTGGGGGCGCATCCCCGCGGCGCTCGATGGGCCTGTTTGGTGAGGGCTCCGTCGCCGGGACCCGCCGCTGAGACGTGCGGCTATCAGCCGCCTGCAGCCGCCTGCGTTGGGCACGTGCTGCCAGATAATCCTGCGCGTTTATGCAAATGAGCCGTTATCAGCGCCGCTCCAGGAGCAGTGCGCCAGGTTTTTAAAGCGGTGGGGGGGGCAGGGGGGTGGGCATGTCTGCCAGCCGCTGATTACAGCACCGAGGAGACCAATTACTGTTTACTGCTCTGGCAGACACACACGAATACAAACACACACACACACACTTACAGTGTATATGTACATGGGCAAGCAGGCTCGCCAGCAAGCAGATAGAGCATTGCGCTCAAACACACCCATATGTATATACACCGTATCACACACACACCCCATATACACACCATATCTCACACACCCTGTATATACAGTATACACCGTATTTCACACACCCCATATATACACCGTATCTCACACACCCCATATATACACCGTATCACACACACACCCCATATATACACCATATCTCACACACCCTGTATATACAGTATACACCGTATCTCACACACCCCATATATACACCGTATCTCACACACACCCCGTATATACACCGTATCACACACACCCCCCGTATATACATCGTATCACACACACCCCCCGTATATACACCGTATCACACACACACCCCGTATATACACCGCATCACACACACACCCCGTATATACACCGCATCACACACACACCCTGTATATACACCGTATCACACACACACCCTATATATACACCGCATCATACACACACCCTATATATACACCGCATCATACACACACCAAGTATATATACACCGTATCACACACACACCCTATATATACACCGCATCATACACACACCAAGTATATATACACCATATCACACACACCCCATATATACACCATATGACACAGACCCCGTATATGCACCGCATCACACACACATCCCGTATATACACCGCATCACACACACATCCCGCATATACACCGTATCACACACACACCCTATATATACACCGCATCATACACACACCAAGTATATATACACCGCATCACACACACATCCCGTGTATATACACCGTATCACACACATCCCGTGTATATACACCGTATCACACACACACCCTATATATACACCGCATCATACACACACCAAGTATATATACACCATATCACACACACCCCATATATACACTGCATCACACACACGCCCCGTATATACACCATATCACACACACACCCCGCATATACACTGTATCTCACACACGCCCCGTATATACACCGTATCTCACACACACCCCGCATATACACCGTATCTCACACACACCCTATATATACACCATATCACACACACACCCTATATATACACAGCATCATACACACACCAAGTATATATACACCATATCACACACACACCCCGCATATACACTGTATCTCACACACACCCCGTATATACACCATATCACACACACACCCCGCATATACACCGTATCTCACACACACCCCGCATATACACCGTATCTCACACACACCAAGTATATATACACCATATCACACACACCCCGCATATACACCGAATCTCACAGACACCAAGTATATATACACCGTATCACACACACACCCTATATATACACCGCATCACACACACACCCTATATATACACCGCATCACACACACACCAAGTATATATACACCGAATCTCACACACACCAAGTATATATACACCGTATCACAGACACACCCCGTATATACACCGTATCACACACACACCCCATATATATGCACCGTATCACACACACAACCCGTATATATGCGCCGTATCACACACACACACACCCTGTGTGTACATATATACACACTATATCACATACATACACACAGTATACACCTTATTTCCAAATGTATTGGGACACCTGCCTTTACACACACGTGAACTTTAATGACATCCCATTCTTAATACGCAGGCTTTTATATGAAGCTTGCCCACCCTTTGCAGCTATAACAGCTCTCCACAAGGTTTAGGAGTGTGTTTATGGGGATTCTTCCAGGAGAGCATTTCTGAGGACAGGCACTGATGTTGGACAAGAAGGCCTGGCTCACAGTCTCTGCTCTAATTCATCCCAAAGGTGTTTTTATCAGTTTGAGGTCAGGGCTCTGTGCAGGCCAGTCAAGTTCCTGCACAGCAGACTCGCTCATCCATGTCCTTATGGACCTTGCTTTGTGCACCGGTGTGCAGTCATGTTGGAACAGGAAGGGACCATCCCCAAACAGTTCCCACAAAGTTGGGAACATGAAACTGTCCAAAATGGCTTTGAATGCTGCAGCATTAAGAGTTTCTTTCACTGGAAATAAGGGGCAAAACCCAACCCCTGGAAAAAACCCCCACACCATAATCCCCCCTCCGCCAAACTTTACACTTGGCACAATGCATTTAGACAAGTACCGTTCTCCTGACAACTGCCAAACCCAGACTTGTCCATCGTATTGCCAGAGAAACGTGATTCGTCTGTCACTCCGGGGGACACGTCTCCCCTGCTCGAGTCCAGTGGCAGCGTGCTTTATATCACTGCATCTGACGCTTTGCATTGGGCTTGGTGATGTAAGGCTTGGATGCAGCTGCTCGACCATAGAAGCCCATTCCATGAAGTTCTCTACACACTGTTCTTGAGCTAATCTGAAGGCCACATGAAGTTAGGAGGTCTGTAGCTATTGACTCTGCAGACAGTTGACTTCTGCAGACTGTGCACTTCAGCATGCGTTGTCCCCACTATGTGATTTTACGTGACCTACCACTTCATGGCTGAGCTGCTGTTGTTCCCAATTGCTTCCACTTTGTTATAATGCGACTAACAGTTAACCATGGAATATTTAGAAGTAAGGAAATTTCACAGAGTTATTGCACAGGTTGCATCCTATCACACTACCACGCTTGAATTCACTGAGCTCCTGAGAGTGCCCCATTCTTTCACAAATGTTTGTAGAAGCAGCCTGCATGCCTAGGTGCTTGATTTTATACACCTGTAGCTATGGAAGTGATTGTAACACCTGAATTTAATGATATGGATGGGTGTGCCAATACTTTTAGCAATATAGTGTATATACACCCTATCACACACGCAAACCCCATATACTGTACATACACACCATATTATGCATACACACACACGCACCCTGCATATATAAACATGCATTATGTATATATACCCTAAGAGAAAGACACCCTTAAACCATGCACCCTATACCCACAGAGATCCGCATCCCCTGTGTTCCCCCCCTACATCCACATATCCCTACCTCCCTGCCCCCCCTCCCAGAGCGCCATAGCTTGCTGCAACATCCTCCTGAAGAAGCTGTGTCAGGCAGATAAGGCAGAGCTATGGCCGTGAGGGCTGACCTGCCCCCCAGGCCTGGCCGCCGCTCCATATTAGGCCTCGATCTTTTGCTGCTCTTCTGCCTCCGATCCTCCTACTGCGCAGTAATGAAGAAAATTTCATTTTTTGTTAATATTTCCATTAGCTCTTCAGTCCCTGCAGCAGATGCATAAAACACAAACAGCTATATCTCCTGCACAGTGACGGGGGTGTGAATGAGGAGTCCGTGTCCGGCCTCCTGCTTGCCGGTCCTGTCCGGGTGCTGGGTTCGAAGCAGCCCGCGGGGGTGTGAGCTTTGTCAGGGGTCGCGGCAGGGCGTGCAGCCATGTGAGAGCTGGTGAGTGTGACGTGTGAGTCTATGTTTCTGCCTCCAGGTCATCGCAGACACCAACATCAGTGCCATCGCCAGCCAGGTGGGCAGCTTGTCTAGCTGCCCCACCCCCCCCAGTGTGCCAGAAGCCCCGGCAGGCCAGCCCCAGTAAGTGCCCCCCCCACCGAAGCCCCTCTGTCGTGACACCGGCCACCCTGATGCTCTGTGTGCCTCTCCCCCAATCCCGCAGGACCCCTCAGCCCAAAAGCATCACCCTAGAGAAGGGCTGCGACGGCCTCGGCTTCAGCATCGTGGGCGGGTACGGAAGCCCCCACGGAGACCTCCCCATCTATGTCAAGACCGTCTTCTCCAAGGCATGCAGTTCTCTTGTCCCAAGCCTCAAGCTTACACAGTGTCCTCCTCGACAGCGACGTTACTCTGCCTCACAGTGTTAAAGTCCATGTTGTCACGCAGGCAGGACAGCAGATAATCCCTCTCGCCTAACCCTAACCCCCGCAACCTTCCACAGTCAGTTTTTATGAGAATACCCATGACCTGAAGACAGTAAGCTCCAATCATAGTTATACAGTATAAACCAAACCATTTAGAGTCAAACTTTTAATAAATATCAATTCCTAAATATCAGGGTGTCAGATATTCTTAAATGTGAAGTATCAGATACAAAGGATTTAAGTAAAATTGCATTAATCCAAATGGTTAAACATAGAAATCTACTGTACAATCGTTATGCAGTCACAGATGGTCGCTTCTGAGTTGTCGTAATCTTATCTTTAATAAAATGTGTTATTAATCCTTGTTTGTTCTCTCAATAATTGGAGAATAATGTTTTTTGCTTGCATTCAGCCAACTTTCAAGTTTTGAAACACTCTACTTAAAATACAAATTTGAACAGTTGGGCAGGAAAGACAGGAATTTACAAATGTCTTGTGCTTTCAATGCAAAAGTTGAAAATATGGATGGGGATTAACAGCATAAGAAGTATTAGTCCATTTAAAATTAAATTAGTCCTCTTTCAGATAAATGTATAATTTAATCAGAAAGTTTTTTTAACGCAACTACTGTATTTTAATTAAATTTAGCTTGTTCTTCTATTCCTCTCTGAAAATTTGTATGTAGTTCCCCCCCCCATACATAATCCATACAATGGTAACTATCCTCCATGTCTTGCAGTTTGGTGATGCTGTTTCTGTGTCCCACCTGCAGGGGGCAGCAGCCATGGATGGGCGCTTAAAGCGAGGGGATCAAATTCTGTCTGTGAACGGCGAGAGCCTGGATGGGGCGACACACGAGCAGGCAGTGGCTGTGCTGAAGCGCCAGAGAGGGACAGTTATACTGGAGATCCTGACCTAGCTAACAGCCCTCCCCCACCCCTACTGACTGGGAGCTCTGGGCCATGAAGGGGATGCGGGGTGGGGTAGCAAAGGAGAGTGCATGGGGACTGGAGGAGGTCTAAGATGGGCGGAGCCTGGCCCAGTTTTCCCACTTCACCTGTTCTCCTTCCAAAAGAGGAGCTTAGGTTGGCCTGAAGGATTATGGGGTATGTGTTACTCTGGATGGTTCCACTGAAAAGGGATTGTGGAGTATGCAGGACGTGTCCTTGTCCCTTTTTTATCATAATTTTTAACTGAGTGCAGGAGATCCGTCAGGATGAGGAGTGTGATCCGGGCGGGACCGTACGTGTCGCCATGCAGCCCTTGGGTCAGGTTTGAGGGATGTGTGTCTGAAAATCACCAGCTCATTGAAATGCACACGCAGCCCTGGTCTGTGCAGCCGGGAGGCCTGGGGGCTCCGGAGTATAGACCGGACCTGTCACGACCCCCGAGGGACTCCGAACGCCAAGGCACAGGACTCCAGCAGCTTGTGAAATACTTCCTGCCCTCGTCTCCTCATCACCAGGGCGACACAGGAACCTGCCCGCTCTCATCCAGATGCTGCTCGTTCACAAAGCGCTGCACTCTGATTGGCTGGGAAGAAGCCTGACCTCGGCAACGTCGCATTCATTCACCAGAAGACAAAAGTGAAATGTGACTGGAAGCGAGGGGTCAGTGTGCCCATCACGCGTGTCCCCGGCTGCATTCGGTCTCTGCATGTGGCAGCAGTTCTTCCAGGTCCCGAACCTTAAAGCAACATTCAGCATAGAAAAGCCTTGAGTTTAATTAAAAACTGAGCAAATGCTGATTGATTTCAAGTAGCAGTTTCGCTAAGCCTCGTCTCGCTTTGTAAGCCGTCTTTCAGATGCCTTATGTTCCTTGTGTCGGTACGTTTGCCCGCTGTGTCCGGCAGTCTGCCTCCATTTGTCTCCCCTCTCATGCCTGAATCTCTCCGGTGCCGATGATGTCAGTAAATCCCGCCTGGTCTGTAGTCGCTGGCCTGTGATTCTGCACGGGCTTCGGATTTCGAGGGCCTGGTTCCCAAAAGGCATCATCCCATGGGGAAGCTGAGATCTGGGATCTGGACTGCACAGGGACAAGCATTACCGGGATGCACCAGCTGTGGTGAAGCCTTTGACCTGTCTACCCCTCTGTCTGGTCCCTCTAGTTTGATTGGTTATTGTGTTGCTATGGAAACCAGCCCTGTAACATACTGCATTGTTCATAACTAATCCTGGAGTCTGTCCCTTGAAAATGACATCAGAGTTGCACTGTGTGTTTAGGCCCCCCCTGTCGTGTTTTCTTCTGTCCGGATGCTGGATCCATTCCCAGCATCCTCCTGTTGTCTGCAGGTCCTTTCCCGAGACCCGTCCACCATCTGGACTGCTGAGTGCCGGATCTCATGTCCAGCACAATGTCTCTTGCTTATGTCTTTTTTTTCTGTTCATTAAGAAAAACTAGTAGGTGTGTCTACCCCAATGGTGAAGTTAGGAGCCGTGCAAGGAATCCTCTAACCCAGAACGCAGTATTCAGAGCTTCTCAGACCTCTGTGACAGAGTGCTGTCCCCTGTAGTGCCATAGAAGGGTCTCTTTTTGTACCTGTTGGCCAATCTACGTAGAATGTCTTCACATCCAAAGAAATTGTTGAAATCACTTAACGCTGTAATAAAAGACACGATGCACACGTGATCTTCGGCTGTGGAGTGGTCATGGCTCTCAGCTTTGCAGTTTAATCATACTTCCCATGAGGCTCCTTTCTGCCCACAGTATACATCACGCCACTGAAATGATTAACCGTCCGCTCATTGCATGACTGTCGGTCAGTCGGTTATTAACTCCTGTGGACTGAGTTCTACTTTACGCCTTCAAACCTCGCGCTCAGCAGAAACATTCTCCTTTACTCAGCACAGCATCTGGATAATAATTCACCCTTATGTCCCTTTCTATTGGTACAGGAATTTTTTTTTGAGGTCGAATGAAAGCACAAGAACAAATGCACAAAGAACAATGGTGTGTACGTGTTTAACCTTTAATGCTGTGGTCAAAGACCGGTATTCTCACAAAAGTAGAATAAGTGAAATTTAATATATAAAAAAACAAACAAAATTATACAAGAACACTAACTTAGTGCTATTAGATCACCAACACACTGCATTTAAAAAGAACAAGAGATTTTATGTGGGATATTTTAGCTGTTAAGCTGTGGCTCTACTGTGTCATCATCGGCTGGGGTGTTGCCAAAGCTTCCAGATTTCTGCTTCCTCAGTCTGCCACCAGCACCAGGCAAAACTTAGATAAATGTTAAATAGTAGCACTTTTACCAAAGACAGCGAGACACAGGCCCCATTGGGAGATGGTGGCCAGGTGGGCTGACGGACGGTAAGCCTCTATTGGTGCTTCGGGTGTCACATGGCGGTGATGATCACTCCTTTCCCCTCTGCAGCTATGTTATGAAAGGCGTTGTCACATTCATCGCTCCTGGAAAACGGACATGCAGAAATCACGTCAGAATAAGGCCTGCAGCCCACAGCCTGATCCGCTCTCTGTGTGACCTTTAGGGTCTTGTCGAGTCATCACATTCACACTCTGTGTAGACATTAGTAACCCAGGACGTACTTCAGTGTATGTAGACAAAACAAAATGGCGGATTTAGCGACGTTTTGTGGTTATGGCAGCCTTACCTGACCATGTTCAGATTCGTGCTGCACATGGAATCATTAGTCCTGCTGTAGTCTTTGCCCTGGACCACTTCCTCCTCGTTACTAAGAGGAGTAAATAGCAGCATATTAGCTGTGTGCTTCCTGGTAAGGAGGTGTTCACGGACCTGGACGGTGTGAACCATATGGAGAACATTAGCACTGCTCTCCTGAAGGGTGACATCATAACTATCTTTAACCTTCCCCCCCCCCCCCCAAGCTCTGTCCCTCAGATTGAGAATCCATCCTACAATTTTCCTCTGGCTGCTTCATAATGACGCAGTCAGCAGTGCTGTCACACCGCAGTGATTTATTCTCCTGGTGAAACATCGAGATGCTCTGGGCTTCCACGTGGCATGTTACCTGGAGTCCCCGCACCACGCCTTTTTGACGAGGAAGACCACAAAAACCAGGAAGAGG
>JABFEB020000033.1:22148231-22160733 GCA_019775895.2 Stomatorhinus ivindoensis
CCACTTGTAGAAGAAATTCTAAATCTCAGTGAGACTAACCTGGTTATTATTATTATTATTATTATTATTATTATTATTATTATTATTATACATTATTGCACACATACACTAATGACCAAAACTGTGGAAACACCTCGCATTTTGGTGCTTTCATAAATTACTGTATGAAAATTGATGGTAATGTTTATAAACAGTCAAAGAATGTTTACAAATGTTTACAAACATCATACACCTTGACGAATAAATAACTGGAGCAAAAGTTAAAGTTCTGCAATCTCTGACACTGGAAGTGTTTCCACAATTGGGGCCACTAGCGTTTATGGTGAGTTCATTAGTTCGCTTGTATGTCCTTTCGGCGTAACACTATAGTTCACTCTTCCCCATCCTTCAGTCCAACAAATCGCCACAGGTCTACCATCAGATGTGATGCCAAAACAGGGGCTTGTGGCCACTCTTCGTATCGTATCATCAAGCGTTACTTATTTGGACAGAAATGTACCTAATTAGGTACATTTAACATAATTTGTTCGTTGTGCCTCACGTATCCTACATTACTGTACTTTCACACTTGAAAAGGTGTAATTGAATCTGTATAATTAAATTACAACGTGCTTTTGTTTCAGGGCATTAATGGCTAATAGATAAAAGCGTTAACGGTGTCTCGGTTTGCTCTTATCTGAATCTGAATTTAAGCCTCACTTTAAGGAGAACGGTAGCTGCGGGCTTCGGTCCGCCATCAAGGATTCCTGGTTTTGCCCAGAAAGTCCGCCGGTATCTAAAATGTGCATTATATTTATTTTTTTAAATCATCTCAATGTATACTTTCTTATAAAAAACCGTTTGTAACATTTTATTAATGATGCGATTTGCATGGCGCTGCGTGGGTGCCGGGCTAGGTCTCAACCTGCTGTGGATCTGTGGCACTTCATTACCCATGTGACGTTGTTTTAATTGGTTTTAGCTGTACCTATCTCTTTCATTCGGTATTTATAATGCATATAGTATCCAGTCTGCTGTGCTTTTACATTAAACGTCGTTTTCGAATAAATTGACCAAATTCTAATTTCCAAACGTGTTTCAAGTTGAAAACCACGTGATTTAAATTTGGCGTACTTTGTACTCATTCATTTGTGATTGCCGTCGGATTCCTGTGCACCATCAGAGGTAAATTAAGACTGTCTCAATGTGAGTTCAAAAGAAACAACATTTAAGGTCTGCATGAGTCATTTATATTGAGATCATTCAGTAACGCCATCGCCATCTGTAATTTTATAAAGATTACAATACAAGTCTTTCATGTTATTCTATTTATTGCGATTTTTTTATAATAAATTCTGTGAGATAACACCGCGTCTATTTATAGATATAATCATTTTACAACAATCATGTTTCTACTAATGTCACATCAAAACTCTCCTTTTTTGTTCAATACATAAAAGAGTTGAAGGTACCAAGACTGGTTATTTAAACACCTGCTAAAGAAAGCAGGGGTTGATTATATTAAACACTAATAAAACATTTACTTAACCAAGGTGTGTCGATGGACGGTCTGGCGGTGCCTTTAATACCAATGAAATGGGGGCGGTGTAGAAAGAGATAAACCCAATGTACCATACTATAGCACAATAAAAAATATATATATGTACAAAGTGAGTGGTATAGGGAACGAACGTAGATATACACCTCCCCCATTTGAACACTTCAGACCACTTGTACCTCACACACCGTTGAAAAGTACTTCCTGTAACTTACCAACGTGTCCCTCTCTATACCTTAAATATTTTGCGCTTCCTCCTGGAATACTGTGGTCTTTTCTCCCTTTTTTAAAGGGTAATAAAGTTGAAAAGGTTTTGCGGCTATGACGTTATGTCCAAAACCCAACCTTTGTATTGGCTTGCTTTAGTTAACAAAATCCCTCTCCTCTACACGATGCAAAACCTGTGCCAACATAGGTAACTGTATGCTTTAAAAAATACGATTTTATTTTGATTTAGTACTACCTAAAATGTGTGCTTTCTCTAAGAAATGGTGTTTATAGTCTGCTACAAGCAAAGAGTGAGTATGGTATGTGTACAAACTGTCTGCTGTACTACCTGTGTAGTACAGTACAATCCCACTGTAATCTTCCCATCAATCTGTTGTACGGTACCTTCTGTGATTTTTGGTGAACGCAAGCTACCATTTTGGAATCAGTGTTCTCATTTAATTTCCCATTTTGTCTTGTAATATCATGTTTGCTTTTGTCTTGCTGGGCTGATTCATGAGCTGAAATTGTCCTGGAACACGTCTTGCCGGCCCACAGTCCTTAACCTGCTTACAACAGCAGGAAGAAAAACAGACCCCCCACCCCCCCACCCCCATGTACCACAGTCTGTTAGAGAAGACTCTGCTGGGGGAGCATCAGTAGAAAAGACTGACAAAGAAAAACAACAAGGCAAGAAAGTCAAACAGAACAATGTACAGAAGCCGTATGGTCGACAGAGCATGAGGGCAGGCTGCTCCTCAAAGGGCACTACTAGGTGCTCTCCTCACCCCCCATGGTTCCTCTCCCAGCATCTCCCTGCTAAGCATCTCCCCTCCGAACTTGGCTTCCTCATTCCCCTGAAAGCCGAGTCAATCATCGCTGGTGGCTCCCGTCTGATGGAAGTCCGTGGTGGTGCAAAGCCCTGGGAGCAGGTTGCATCTCCACCGAGGAGTCCTGCTCTTCGGTGAAGCTCTCCGGACTGCCGTCGCCGTCCAGGAGGCTGCCGCAGCTGGAGTTGGGCGAAAGCATCTCCTGCAGCAGGTCCTCCCTGACCAGGCTGGTCTCGTGGCCCTCCCGCACCCTGGCTCCGGCATTCCCGGCCCCGACCATGTCGTCCTGGTCGTTGAGCAGCTTGGCCAGGAAGTTGATGTACTTCATGGCCAACCGCAGGATCTCGTTCTTGCTGAGCTTCTTGTCTGGCGGGTGCGTGGGAATGAGCTTGCGGAGCTCGGCGAAGGCGCCGTTGACGTTCTGCTGACGCCAACGCTCCCGGCTGTTGGTGAAGATCCGCCGCACGATCTTGGGCTGCGAGCCTAAGGAGCGAGAGGGAGAAGAAGAGCTTGAATTGTGGCTTACGGCATCTGATCTGACCTCACATGTCCCGGTGAAATGGATATGACTGATTGCAGGTCAGTTTCACAGCACAAAAGGTATGTTTCACATCCCAGTGTCCACCAGCAACAGCACCACATGGCCTGTGGTCATGTTAGGACTGCAGTTACAACGTCTACTAAAGAACAGAACCAGCTTTCCTGTCATTTCTGATCAGGTTCATTTCTCTGGGAGATTCTCGTAATCATGTATACAATAATTGCATACATATGCGGTTTGCTGTCTTAAATGCTTTTTTCACTGGACCATAAACTAGCTGATCTAAATAACCATATTATTTGATAGCTTACATTTGGTCTAAATCAGCCTGCAACAATCTGTGTACATTCAGGTCTCAGAATATGTTGGCTTGCTGCTCTATCTGGCCAAATTTGCATTGCAATCTTCTCACCCAGGCAAATAATTTGGCTTAACTGACTCAACATTTTGCATTTATATTGCACAAATCCAGGAATTTCACAGAAATCACATGTTAAAGCAAACATGTCTAGCGTTAAATGAATACAGTAAAATAACTTGAATGAATCTGTACTTGAAGGCTACTCGCCAAAGTGCTGTCCTAAGCAGAAAATGATCAAATGAAAACAGGGCCACCTATGTGAAACTATATCAGGTTATAACACAGCTCTGCCTTCACGTTTAATCCCACCACGGCACCCGGGTCCACTGCTAACTATTAGCATTTTTATGGGCATCCACCAGCTATCTGCGCTGGATAAGCCGTGCCTCGGGCTGCCTCAAAGCGAGCCTCCACACTTCCTCTTATCCCTCCCTTTCCCTCACAGAATCCATAACCGAATGTTTTCAAAGGGGGACGAAATTGAGAAAAACACCAAATTAATTAAAATGTGCAAGTTGCCCGAGATTTTGTGCGTCTCAGTGTGTGTGTGTGTGTGTTCACGAGTGTGTTTAATATATGCACAAATCGAAAGGGAATTATTATTTCCGAGGGGAATTCTTATAAACACTTTGACATTATTTTGCATAAAATTTCGTGCAGAGTAAAACAAATCCAGCTGAGGCAACCGCTGATTTCATAAGGGACTGTTAAGGGTAAAATCTGGCGAAGGGTGCCGCTTGCCTTTATTTCATCTTATATTTTAACAATGAACTAAATGCATAAATAAAAATAGTGTGACTGTAGTAACCTTAGACAGCATTGTATACTTAATTAAGTCTTTGATATCAGCTGTTCGAGGAAAAAACACTGTACTTTCTGGACATATATATATTTTTGAAAAGTTGACTGCCGACAAGTGCGTCAAAGAGACTGAGTAAATACGAGGTCGTTAATATAATTAGGATAAAATCAAGACGCAACTAAAGTGTATTTTACCATACTTGTAGATATCAAAAATCCGCCTACCATCGCTGATTTCAACCTCATAAGGCGCAGGTCGACGTTTTACTCGGCTGCTGGGGTACATTCCGTACTGATCCGGATCGCCATCATACCCACTGTGGGAACAAGATTCCGTCATATATAAATTACACAGCAAAAACAACATTTTAAAATAATTGAACTTAGTCATTCAGTTAAAACCTGTAGCGACAGTGTCGCTACCCAACTGCGTTTATAATTCACTAACGGTACCGATAACGGTGAATTGCTCCAAACTGAGGTGAACTATATGGCTTCTGAAAACCTGCTGATTGTATTGAGGTCCCTTTATGCATATAACGAAATATATATAGTGAATAAAATCGCTAACCTCGATCAACAAGAGAGCTGTGCATATAATTATCATGTCGTTGTAGGCCTAATTATGAACATAATTAGCATTCAACAGCATTGTGGAAAATATCCGTTAGCAGCGAACATGCAAATCGATTCATTTTGTACGTATAAAATCTATATTAAGTATATAATATATATGCATAATGTATATTATTCAATAGCGTTAAAATCTTGTAAATAAAACGGCGACCTTATCAAAACTCGCTTGTCCTTCACTTTTAAATCAAAATCTTAAACGAAGCCTTTTGCCATTCTGAAACAAATTCTGAAACTGAACTTATTCATAGTTTATGAAATCTTCCTTGGAATTTGGATATGAAGTGATCATATTAATAACTATGCCACTTATTGTCATTCAATAAAATGTTATCAATT
Source organism: Stomatorhinus ivindoensis (assembly GCA_019775895.2). Classification (NCBI taxonomy): domain Eukaryota; kingdom Metazoa; phylum Chordata; class Actinopteri; order Osteoglossiformes; family Mormyridae; genus Stomatorhinus; species Stomatorhinus ivindoensis. The sequence continues at coordinate 22,153,481 of JABFEB020000033.1, forward strand.
TTAATTTGAAAGTTTCTTCCTATAGTGCGTCTTATCATCGCCATTTAGACATTTTAACTAACTGTAACTTTTTAAAAATAACTACATAAAATGCATCAAGTACAATCTGTATTCAGTGCCTAGTATTCAGTACAATTGATTAAATGTTTGTAGGTGCTGAATAATGTCTTACCTGTTTAGGGTGGAGAGAGGTGGCGTCACGTTACTGTACAGCATCGCTCTTGCTGGGAGAGGAAAAGCGGGTGGACTCAACTGCACCATTCGAGTTTCGCTTAGCGGGTCCCGGGGAGGCAGTGGCAGAGGCACAGGCGGTCTGCGCAGTTCGGTGGTTTGCACCTTGTGGTTGCTGTCTGCCTTATTGTCTCTGGCTTTTATATCGGTGCTCCCTCCTCTCCTGCCCAGCTCGATCACTGGCACTTCCTTTTTGGGCTCCCTGCTGTTGTAAGTCGTCTCCTTGGCAACGCCATTAACGATGACAGTCCCGTTGCAGTGGTCCCCGGAGACGGTCTCATCACCCCGCTCATTCTCAGCCGAGTCCGCAGTCGTGCTTTCCTGTTTCTCACATGCCTCGCCCCCCTCAGCGCCGAAAAGACCCGCAGAAGGGGTGGATGCGTCGTGATGCGGCGACTCGCACGCCGCTCCTTCGGGACTCCTCTGTCCGAGCTCCGATTTCATTTTTTCCATCATTATTTTTATTTTGCGACTAAACTAATGAAAAACATAAAACGTGCAGCCGCGTGTGACAATGTATGAAAACGTTTTAGGCAAAATCCTTAGCGAACCTCGCATTCCACCAATCCGTGATGCAACCTGAAAAAGAGCATGTATGAAATGCATGTGACATTAGACAAATATGATTTAGAAGCTAAACTTATTTTTACCTTTAATGGAAATATCCGAGACAGAATGTACTCCTTCCCCTGCTGTGTACCTAACACTGTCTTTTCTCATAGACCGACCCAGCCGTTACTACCGTCTTATGCGTACTGTATGGGCAGTTGTCCCTCTATCAGTTATGCTTGATAATCTATTTGTAATTCTATTATAATAACTGTGCTGGGTTTTTTTCTTTTTGTATGAATAGGCATAAGGGGTTTTCATGTTCATAGAGAGTACTGCGTAAATAATTCGCGTTTTCCTTAATTTTCAGATTGAAATGAAGTCACGCCCTAAATCATTTTAATTCTGCATAGTTAGAAAATGTGGTTCGTGATATATGACTTGACTCCTACTAATAATTTAATGTAGTAAAATGAGTTAAAATACTTTAAAATACTGTTTGTTGGTGAGTAAACTACAACTGATTGAAGGATTTGAGCTAAATACATTTATTAGAACTTTAATTTGTTTGCATACTAGAAACACGCCTGAGCACATATAGATTACATTCCCTGCTTGATGTTGTTTTTAACTCCTTTTCCCAGGATGAGACATGTTAACTTGAGGTATAGTTTCATGCAACCTGCTTGCCTTATATCCACCGATAAGGCGCCTGAAGTGTAAGCGAGCGTGGGGTGTGACTTTATCAGCCAGAAACATTGTTAGATCCTGCGCATCAGGCGGCGTACAGTTTAACTGACGTTCATGTGTAACAGTGGGCAGCTAGATGTTTTGATTGGTCTCCACATAATACGAATTGCTCTTTGTCAGACTATGTCAGGCTTATATAACGGGTCCTCCCATAGCGTCGAGATCATTTTACAGAATATATTTCTGGTCAATATATATATATATATATTGCCTGACATATATTTGACCACATATATATTTATTTGGTTTTCTCTTCGATTTCTTATTCCACAGGGATGGAACAAAAAGGTATAATTTTGTTATAAATAAATAATATCCATTATAACACGTTATAATTATTCATCAGTCTCCATGATACATATAATCACATGTTCTTATTCTAGAGAGGTTGGTGATATAAACTATGAATAGTAATAATAATAATAATCGAAAATTTGCATTATATTCATTTCACAATGTACAGATTCAGATAATGCGTCAATTAACAAATGGGTTGTCAGTAATTAATTACTGTTTTCGTCTTAATAATTAATTTTCTTTTAATTTACAACAGCATTATCTTTTCATTTAGCCCTCCATATAAACCAATCCTCCTATCATTTCTCATATCATCGAAAACAAAATTGCCACAAGCGTTTGTAAAATTATATCCACCTAACCTGCTCATCTACACTAAAATATCCACGGCGCAACATATATCATATAAAATACAGTTATTGATGTCTTGTAAAGCAGTTCGACTGAATTTACGTTTCGATTCGGCAATCATATCCTTTAAATGTTTAGTATAATAATTCCATTCGAGAAATAATACAGTAAGTCGAGTAAATAAATTCGAAAATTCATTTGATTAACGGTCATGTGCAGGTAGTCCTGGGGCAACAATCGTGATCTAGCCTGTAACATGATTTGTGTCTTCCACGTTTTTTTCAAATTATCTTATCCTCAGAAAAATCGTTTGTTGCGTGTTTCTATGTTTATTACTCCTGGACCGCATCTTTCTTTTTTTCAAACATGCACGTAAATTTATGGTGTTACTTTTTATTGGTGGTTTTCATATGGGCATAACAATTTAAATATATATATATAAGCACAAAGTACCTTTGTAATAAATACAAATCATGTGATAAATCTTAGGCCTACGGAACATGAAACCGCATGACTTTGTTCTCAAGTTCCATTTATTCGTAACAAACCTAATGTATCTTTAACGTGATATTTCTGTACTAAGATGATTATTTGAATCGATGGGACTATATAAATATTTCTTATTAGTGAGGTAGGTTTATACTGCCTGAAAACAAGCATGCTTATCCTTAAACGTGTTTCAGACAAAAACACAATATGCCATTCTCAAATGTGCCTCACATTGCAGCATTCGTTTCCAACAAACGTTTGTTTTTCCAGGTTTGAGTTCAACTGCCTTGTGCGTTTTATTATGAAATCTAAAAATGTCGATAGTAGAATGATCAACTTAACGGTTAAGGCGATTAATAAAATCGCTATTTATGGGGACAGAGCTTCATTTAAAGAAATAAAGCTTCATCTATTGCCATTTTAAAAAATGAAAATAAAATATATAGCTTTGTTGAACTTCGTTCGTTCGGAGTACCGCATCAGTTTATAACAAAATGGTCAGTAACGTTACTTTGGACATAGAAAAGGAAATTGGGCCTCATTATCCCAAAGACCGATTCATAAAACAAACCAAATATCCCTGCCAATGAACAATAACCGACATATTGAAATGCATATCTTTATAAAAATCCCAATATTTTCGTATCGAATTAGATTTGCTATAAATCTATAAGGTCGATGAATACGGCTATATTTTCCCCTTACCGTTTTCGCAGTGTTGTTGATGTTACTGTATGTGTGGAGCCATTTTGTCGAGGGTCATCCATGTCTGAGGTTTTAGATTCACTGAAGAGCTGTGTGCAGCTGGAAGTGAGGTCTATATAATTCCACATCACGTCCAGCGCGCCTCTTAGTATGGGGAGCGGAACACGGCAGCAATGTGGCCAGGCGAGATAAGAGCACGGCAGTGGCCACTTCGTTGTCGATAAGCCCCTAAACCCATTATTTATGAAATGATTCATTATTATTTTGCTTTTTTATCGAAGGCAAACGCGAAGAAAAAAAACTGTGTAGACCAATATTGTATATGGATATGCATAGGAAGGGCTCGTCGTTGCCTTTCGCATTGTCCTTCAAATAAATAAATAAAATAGACGAAAATTGTCTTGTTTAAACGCTTCACGACACAGGTAAATATTAATTGGGCAGAGTGACGGAACAAATTTGAATGATAGGATGTATAAATAATCATAAATCTAAGACAAAGCGACGTTGTCCTATATGTGGCAAAGACAGTTAAAAAATGTCAGCCTTGTCACCCTTGACTTGAGTATGACTTTCTTTACAGACTGGCATTCAATTTTCGAGTAATTATACATGGCTGAATGCACTTGAGGTTTTATTAACGTGATTAATGTTTGATCATGTTTGAGTGGTTGATATGTGCAACGTGAAAGCATCCAAAAATGTTCAAATTCCACACACGCTGCTAATCATTTAAGAGTAATGCCAACCGAAGACTGCAGCTTCTGCTGCGGCGTTTTTTTTCATATTACCCTCCAACTTTCGAATGTCATTTTATAAAACAACCAAGAAATAAAGTCTGACATGAATGGGTATTCCCCTCTCCAACTACCACAAAGAATTTGTCATGCAGAATTTAAATTTTATACATTTTGCTTATTCAGTTATTAGGTAATACCTGTCACAAACAGGAAAAGTACGGGAATACAAAAACGATTTTATGCGCACTACTGCAAAAATAATTTCATAGGATTAAATTACTGATATAACAGTCAATTTCTCTCGACTGTATTCCACTATTCAAATAAGTAAATCCATAGACATATAGATTGAATTGTAATAAACAACTTGAGAAAACCCGTGGCTTTTTTCTGTCATCAAATCATCGTCAAATCTAGTTTGACCTCAATTAGCAATGGAGCCACAGATGAATGAAAAATCTAACGTATTGAATATGCATATTTCTCTAATGAGATGGGCGTTTCTGTGTCTTTTCACTGTAATACAGGGTAAGCTTTTACAGTTTGGATTGAACAGAAAATACAAGCTCTTACGCTATTGCGAGCAAATCTGCACAAATGGGGCTTTGTAGTTTGTTCATTTTTACATGTGGTTAAATAACAGTATTCTGGCAAATTAAGAGGTTATGTTTTCTTAACTGTGAGAAGTAAATGTTGCGTATTAATTCCTTTAATCCTTACTGTGGGTCCATCTGTCGTAGAATGACCACAAAGTGGTGTGATTAAAGAGAAAAGCAGAACTTGTATCTGGTCACGCTTCAGGAAATGCTCAAACCCACAGAAGTGTAATATATTGAAGCGGTTCTGCCTTTTACACAGTTTTACACACTGCTGTGGGTGTGTGACATCTTTGACCTCGTCTATGTTCAGTGTTTCGCGCCATCTCTAACAATTTTGCTTTAATAAAGGCAAAATAATTTTCGACAAATCCACACATTTCCTTATCCAGTATGTGGGTGCGGTGCATTGACAGCAAAGCTAAAAGTGTAGGCTAAGTGTCACTGATAAGATTAACAGTAGAATTCGCCCGTTTTTATGTTGTTTGTCGGTATATATTGTTTCTTTTTTTTTTTTTGGTCAGTATTGCGGCCACAAGTGGGACTCATATGACTGTTATGCTCGTTGGGCATTGAGATTTTAATTTTAAGGAAAATGTTTAATTTAGTCTGCATACATGTTTAAATCAACCAGAACTGGAATATAAGAAGAATGGCCAAAGATACTCTCTGGATTTGGCATAAATCTCAAAGGGCACCCTTGCAAATTGCGATAAGACAGTATCATTACGGCCGTGACCTTCAGTTCATCCATCAGGCGACGAGCAGGAGAGGGACCCCCGCAGATAAGCCGGGCGTGTAACCTGTGGATGTCGCAATGTACCGGCGCTTTCGGTTCGCCACAACACGGCGCCCTTCGTCGCCTCCGGCTCCCGCTGTTTCCCTTCTTGCTTCATCGCTGTTCTTTTTTAATCAGACCATCTTTGCATCGCCTGGACATCGATCTGACTTTCAGAAGTCACGCGCAAAACATCAAATCAATTTTTCCCTATCAATTGAGCGCAATTAACCTGCCTAAACAAATCACATGTCACATAAAATTAAACGCTCGTATTTTACAAAAACATGTCGTAAACTGTTATATATATATACATAATATATGCATAATAAAAACATAAACAGATGTGGATTTTTGGTCACGCGCAATTTCCAACTTCATACACGTCGCTTCTGCTCAGTAACTTCAAACGCTGTCTTTTAACTTGAATGACACTGTAAAGGGTCTTAAGGCTCTCTTCTCTCTGTCACGATGTTAGTCCTCCTGTACAACTCGCATCTGGCAGGCCGTCGTCACGACCAACATCCTGCACACGCGTCCCTAATTGCGGGTGCTTGGTGCGGTGGGTGAAGGCTAAAATGGAAGAATACCAAACAGGAAACTCTGCCAGTTTCAGCTTCCCACACATGCCTCCCCCAAAAGTCTTTTAAAAAGACAGGAAACAAGAGAAAGGGCCGCTGCTCGCAAAGATACTCCAGCATTAACGCTGTATGGCTTCTACTACTGTATTTCCCAGCTGCTTCTCGGGAAGTCATTAAGTATAAAAATCGTCAATATAATTTGAATTACTAGTCAGACTGTTTTCATAACTTTTTTTTAAAAAAAGGAAACGTGCATACAGAATTAGTGGAAATGACAAGTAATGGTACATTGTGGACAGACGACACTTTTCACAACTCCTGGTAAAAACAACAGCGGCTTTTCCTCGCCGGTTATTGATTTATACGGAATAACCGCTTCATGTTTCTAATGATCTGCATTTGACGTGTAATTACTGCCCTTCATAACACTTATATCTTATGACCTGATTTTAACTCATAACAGTATTTTTGAAGTTTCGAGAATGTTAGTTTTGCAAAGCTGGTCTGTAATAGGTTAATGAACAGGATTGCCCGCCCCCGACAATGGATTAATGAAGCTAAGTATAAAACTATAAAGACTTTAACCAAGTCTGGTGTTCATGAACAAAATTCATATACTCGGAATGTTAAAAGCTACAAACTGCAGATCGTTTAGACTGATCACGTACATTTCTGCTGCTGAATGAATGAATTCGCTCTCTTCTGCTCATTTGCGCACTTCAATTAGGAGTACTAAATCAGGGAATAATTCAGGCACCATAAATTATTACGCAAGCTAAACATTTAAATAATGAACTGTAATTACATTCGGCGTAATTAATATTTTAAGGACCAAAATGAACAAATGTTTTCTCTGAAGTCCCTCTTTAAAATAAAACCGTTCTCAAAATAATATAAAAATTTGAAAATCATGATAATTTAGTTATGTCTTATGATTGTTAGAATTAAATGAAAAAATTAATTAACAGAATTAATTGTTAAAAACATGACAATAAAACAAAAATACGAATATTCCAACGACCAAAGAGTTTGTTTTTCTCAAAGTGAAAGAATCCCGCTATTTTCGTAAATGTGGGGTTGGTAGGAACGGTCTGGCCATTTACACGTCATGTTTTATAATGATCCCACATTCACTTTCCTGCAGACTAAGCAGGTTGTAGAGACCAAGCCTGCAATGCCCCCCCCC
>JABFEB020000033.1:22177238-22191975 GCA_019775895.2 Stomatorhinus ivindoensis
GGGGGGGGTTCTCCTCCTTTTTCTGAAACGACTGCAGAATGTCTTTGTGGAGACCGTGGGGGTTGGAGAGAGTGGCATTGTACACCTGTCAAGCGCTGCGGACATTTAAATGGTCTCTTTGCCTTTTAGGTTTACGCCAAAAAAGGGAGAGTTTGGTTAAAGGAAAGTCAGTATGCCCCCCCACCCAAGCATGAGAGGTCCATATATATCTGTGTATGTTAGACCGGTAAACAAATCAGAGACATTCGCAGGTAAGCTGTACAAACTGTAGTCACGTCCAATGCAGTTTATGTAACTGTCACACTTTACTTAAAACTTTTTCTAAAATTTCACTCATATGTACTGTGTGCTTGGTTTACAGAGTTCTTTGGACCAGACAATGACTCCATTGAGTGAGGCTTGCGCGTCTTTGTGTGAATGAGAGAGGCTCTTTGTTCACGCGCGACTTTTCCTGGGAGCCGTTTTTGTGTGTGGGGCAGACTGCAGTGTGCGGCATGCTCTGCCCTCTGCACTGCACTTACGGTGGGCTCGCATGACACCTGGGCATGCTCCCAGATATATGTAGGAAAAATGCCTGCTGAAGAAGCAGCCTCGTACAATTCACCTATAGTTATCCTTTATGCAAAAGATATCTGAAGGATTTCACAAATAATCACACAGATGGTGTCAGTGTTAGTCAGACTTGTACCAACAAATAAACACTGGAAAAGAGTTTTGTTAAATTTGGACTTTTAGGGAATGTGAATCTGTCTCCCCAGTTTGCTCACATATGTCTCAAGACTGGTGTTCTGCTCTCTGCCGCAATCCAGTCACTGGATTCCAGTTCCTAGGGAAGGAGGAGCTTCCTCTACTGGGAATGCACTCACATGACCCTTGTCTGAAGACCATGGTACCTCACAAGAGGCCAGCACCAAAGGATGATATGTAGTGCCTGAGACCGGCAGTTGCCCTGGCCACCCCTCCCCGGATGTCCTCCGGTCCTTAGGTGCCTCGGAGGCCTGGATCTAAGTGACCCACATTCATCTCGGTAACAGTGAGTGATCCGTCAGCTTAATACTTGCCCTCTGGTCCGCCTCCAAGGAACAGAACTATAAATACCCAGCACGGTCTCTGCGAAAGAGTGCCAGGGCACTGGGAGCAGGATGGGACAGGAAGCTACCCTTGTCATTCCCACTAAACGGCAATATATCATCCTCTAAAGCCGCTTCTCTTCTTCCAGAGTTTTAAGTGGCAATACATAGTAGTCTGTGTAAGTCTGTATATATACATATATAAGTATAATGATCTTACTTAATCCTTTCTATAATATGACCTGTGATCTGGGGATTTTCATAAAAAATTAACTGTACTGCTCCACCTGTTTATCCAGCTAGGGTGTCTGTCCCATGGCAGATGAAACCTCCTTAGAAGTTAAATAACAGGCCAAGCATGGCTCTGAACGCTACCTTCGACTTTATAGTCTGAGGGAAAATGGGTTCAAGCGATAGACCAGTCTGACATATTTTGTCTGATTAGTCAGCACTTACTCAAATGCAGTTTACTCGTGTGAGGAGGGATTCAGGTTAAGTAAAATAACCGTTCTCAGTGGTATGTAAAGAGACTCACCGCTGGTGTTCAAACCTGAGACCTTCTGAGTTATGAGTCTATGTCGTATGCATACTGCGTCATGAAAGAATGCATTTTTATTATAGAACAATATAGCAATATAATGACAGTAAATAATATAGTAAAATTGCGGCAGACCCAACATACTGCGGGTGACTTCCAAATAACATGGGCTGGTTTCATGTGCCTGTACACCCCCATATGGTTTTGGAAAGACAAAATTTGTAAGAATCTTGTTGTTATTAAGTGGTAATACATACCTGGATATTACCTTCCTTTCTAAAAAAATTGCTATTTCTTACAAAAATAAAAAACAATCTGAAACGTTTCTCAGCACATCACCCCCATCCCCCCACCCCCGGTATACAGCCAACGCCGAGTCACACGGCGTCTGTGACTCCCCGTCAGCGATCGAGAGGATCGGGGCATTTCATAACATGTTGATTCAAGATTCAAACACACTCGTGTTACTGGGCCAGTAACACTGGCTTGGATTTGCCCACAGATGTGGTCTGTTTAATGTGGAATGTAAATGGGACATTTGACATGTGTTCAAAAGGGATTTTGAGACCGGTATCTGAAATATGCACATACCTCTCCGTCCATGAACCCTCTTGGTATCTATATATAAACTTATTGCACGCAAAGACTGGTTCTTTGAACTGGAATGGTTACACGAACACATGTCACTGTAAATAATAAATGTGATATACTGATTAACTGCTCCTGTACATAAAGCAGATGCCACGTTGAAAAACAGCGTGAAAAATGAAGACATTTTACGGAAAGTTGCATCAAATGGAACGTAACCCATAGGGTAAATAAGCAATGTTGTCACAGATTAGGAGTTAGCACTCCTGCGTTACTGTGTACAAACAAATTAGGTCAGGCTGTGTTTAGGGCTGAGCACATGAAAATGGACTTTGCCTGTAGCCATAGGCAATGGACCCTGGTGGTCATGTGACCCGATGACACGTCGTCTAGGGTGACCTCCACGAACAGACAAGATCACGTGTGACGACAGCCTAAGGACGATCTGAGTGCTGCGGAGTATGACTGTCGCAGCACGAGGCCCTTAAAGGACCGTAAAGGATCTGAATTCACCTCATGGACCATAAGCAACTATTTCTCTTAGTCAACTGATCTTAGACCCACAAGCTGTCTATAGAATGATCTAGAAGAGCAATCAGGAAAAGCAGATACCACCTCTCAGTGACTACTACAGTTTCAGAACTACATACAGCAAAACAATGCTACTCCATGTTAACTCACGGTATGTGAAGTCCAGTGCCATAGAGGTATAGAGGTAAAATTAACCCTTTGCATTAATCATCACATAGTGTCGCAGTATGCAAATACCAATTCACTTGGAGACATGACATAAAAGAAAGTGCAGTGACCAGCAAGGAAAGCTGAACTTACACAAAAGCACAGAAACTGGTTGGTGCAGTCAGGAGGTAGGTCATCTCAGGGTAGGTCTTCTCAGGACTAAAGAAATCCACACTGCTGACTTTCAAAAGTTCTTAAACTTGAACACAAGAATTAACATTCTGACCAAAGTATGACTTTGCATCTTCTCTCTGTGTCATACTCCAAAGTCCTTCTACAGTGCAAAGACACAGTGTTAGGGTAATAGGTGTCTCTAAGTTGCCCATTATGTCCGATATTGTGTGTATATATGGATGGATGGACTTAATGATATTAGCCTTTTGATGTCTGATTGTCAGTCTAATAGGGTAGCATTTAAAAATGTGTCCTTGGGTAATCGCACTACCCAAATTCTTTTTATGTCTCTCCTGTCACTTGAAACATTCACGCTTTACAAACTTTTTCACAAAGCGTATTTGTTCTGACTTGTCAGCAGAATGTCCCATGATGCCACACATCACCTATTGTATGGACGCAGGTGAGTCATGGCACAAATATACTGAAAATAATACGGCTCAAAACAAAGGCATAGGAGAACATCTTTCTTGCATCTTTAATGCCCCACGCCTTTTTCATGGAAGCTCCTCGTGCCCGTAACTTCTGCATAGCTCCTCGTTTTCCATCCAAAGGTCTGTACCAGGACTGTACCATTGCGTGTGTCATAGAGGGGTGGCTTCTATTCCGCTCCTGGTTAGAAACACACAGCCCAGAAGAGGAAGAGGTCAGCTGTCAGGAAGCGAAGGACAGGCCATTGTGTGAAGCATACCTAGCGGTAGCAACATCTTTATATCTTATTGGCAATCAAATTTCACTTGAAATATAATTATAATCTTCGCAGAGAGCCAATGTGTGATAGGAAGTAAATCTTACCGATATTAGTTGGTTACACTGCGGTTGAGTAAAATACACAGCATATACATATAATCCATTTACCGAAGAATGCACCCATGAATACAGTTGTCTTGGAGGAACGTCAGGCAAACAAATTTTTAGCGCATAAATCATAGCTGACCTTGCAGGGAGCTGGTTATACTTAATGACCTCATGCTGCAGCTAGTGGCGCTGACTGAAGTGCTCTACCGAGTACATAATTATATATAAACCATAAGCGAATTTTTTTGTACAGTGGAAAAAACACGATAGCACATTTTGTACAACTATTTCGCGAAATGTTTAGTAACTAAAACAAGAGGATGATGAGCGAATTTTAGGATGAAGGAATGTTTATATGCTGGTCAGATCACGTGTAAAAAATGTACGGTTACCCAACCGTGTGTGTCGCAACCACGCTGGTTAATGCAGGACTCCATACAAGCCGGGTTAGTCAAATGATTCACGATTGCACAAGGAAGCACGTTTCAAAAATCATGTTCTAGCGAAAAGGACATCGTACATCGAAAACACTCATCCAAATCAAAGTACTACTAATGCAGGGGGGGGGGTGATAATATGTATATCGCTTTGAGGAAGAGAACAACCCCCGGAAACTGTTTGCAGCCACGTCTAAAGCAGAAACACATGGCTCTTAAGGAAATTAAGCCCACTTGGCCGCAGACTCTAACAATCTCACCCGCTCCCCCGGAGGCGCCCATCAACGCACAAAAGCACAGAAACTTTTCCAAAAAATTTAATACGTGTAAACCACGCAAATATCATAATCGATAGCAAATACCAAAATACAGATTTAGATAACATTTACAAACAAACCCATACAAGCATCCAGGTACAAATATACAAGTCTTTTTAAAACAAAGACAGTCGTGAAAGATCAGTGACCAAGCAATGTGTATGCGCTACAGACAGCTTAAGCACCGATAAATGCATTTTCATGGTCTGAGCACTGTTAACAAGTATTCACATTAACCAGCACTTAGTTTGTCAAACATTTAAACACGAACATGGGAACCATCACATTAACCTCAAGTTATTCTTCCGCAATATATTCAACCACTCAAGGTAGAAAAAAGAAACCTGGGAAGTGTGCAAAATATACGGAAAGTGTAGCTTTAAACTCCAAGCTTACTGACGATTATGGTACATCCGTACGTCTCCCCCCGATACCCCTCGCGTTTAGAGTAGGATCGTGCCACCCCCTCCTCCCCAGCCCCGATCGGGACATGCCCCTACAAACACCCGGCACATGTCGGCGTGGCCATGTGGCCACTGGGAGGGGAAGCCCCGTATTGCACTCTTCCTCTATTTTCCACGTGGTTGAGAGCAGCTAAGAGGGGGGGGGGCGCATGTCCTTACGGGAAGTGAGTCTCCCACCGTCCATCGAAGTCCGTAACACTTTCACAACTTCAAGTGTCCAGTCGAAAATGAGTGTCTTAAAAAGCCACGATAGCGGTGCTCCATGGACTGAGGTTCGGCAGCATCTGCTCGCAGCAGATCGTCCCGGAACCCGAGTCGCCGTCCGCCGCCCCGGGCTCTGCCTGTGCGCCGTCTTTGCTCAAGAGTCCAGAGAAACTGGAGCCGAATATCGTTATGAGGCTGGACACGTTGCCCGTGTCCATGTCTTCTGATGCGTCCCCGCCTTCGGTATTGGCCGGCGGGACGGAGCCGGGTCTGGGTCTTTTCACGGGAGATCCCGCGTATGGAGACTTGCCGGCGCCCCTCTTCCTGGTACAGCAGGGCGCCGCGGCCGCCGGGCTTTGCGGTCCTTCGTCGGAGTTGGCCGGCCCGCACTCAAACCGGTTCTCCGGGACAGGGCAGCTAGGGACCTGCGTACTCTCTTCCGCTTGACCTGGGGCTCGCTCCTCATCCGCTTCGTCGCCCTGCGGCCAGTTGTAATCCGAACTTGAAGCCGGCTCCTCGGCGTCCCGTTCCGCGGCTACCTCGATCGAGGCTTGCGCGTTAGTCTCAGGCGCTCGCAAGGTTTCCTGTGACTCCGTCTCGGTCCCGCAGCTGTCCGCGCCGGCGGCTCCGGGGTTCGACTTATCCTCTAACGACTCCATCGTCTCCCCCTCTGCCCACTCCCCCACTTCGGCGCGCTGGGAGCCCAGGCAGGCGCCGCCGTAGTAGTCACTGAGGTATACCTGCCTGGCGCTCCGGAGGACCAACGAAACGAGCAGGTTCTTGTGCAGTTTGATCCCCCCTCGTTGGACCCTGGAGTTGTAGATCTTCCCCAAAGAGATACTCATGATCCGATGAGCCTCCACTTTATACTCCATATCTCAAATCGAGCTGGTCGGACAAACGGCGACCCGTTACAGTGTAATGAAACTTTTACGACGGCTTCCTCCGTGAAAAATCCCGCAGATCAGTTTCAGTCAAAAGACAAAAAGGTAAATAGTAATACTAATAAATATTTATCCCCTTTCGATATCATTAACTAATTAGTTAAGTGCGTGTAGGGGGTGAATGAACTACACAATAATACTAACAATGTTATTTGTTTAAACGTTTTACTAAAGCGGCCCGCAGTTTAGACCAATAGAAAGAGGAAATTTCTATTTTACAGGAATTAAAACCCCTCTAACGTTTCATCATTCACCGCCACCCGCCAAACTGCTGCTAAGAGAATGAGATGGTTTCTATTTTTAACTTACATATATAGTTCTACGTAACGATTACGTTCCCCAATGAAAAGAAGCTGCTCTCTTACAAATGCCTGGAATTTTCCCCCGCCAACTGCGTTTGGACCAATCGGAGGAAGCAGTACCGTCAAGTAAGATTTAAATACTAACGTGGGAAGAAGATTTAAAGGGGAAAATGCATTTAGGCACATAAACGTAGCTTAATTTATAAATTTACTAGAGCGATTTATTAGTATTCATTTTAAATGGTATAAAAAGATCATATCTGTTTTGAACTTGCGTTTGTTAAGATTTGTGGCACCAAGGAAAGTAGCTATACTAAAATATTGCGTGTTGTGTAAACGTTGTTTTTATTGCCTAAGTGTATTATATTATAATAATAAATATTTATGACGTATACATATAACGTATACATCACTGGTTTCTCACATTATACATAACTTGTTTATCTGCGTGTGCACAGGGCATAACGTACAGTCGTTACATGTGTAAATATGTCGTGTCCCCTTTAAGAGTATTTATATTTTGGTAGGCGACATTCTGCGACTGATGTAATGGTTCGTCTGTTTTGGTGAAGTCACATGACGCTTTTGTGCGAGTGAGACCTACGCTGCGGTGTCCGAGGCTGGGTTGGTAAATGGAGCCATTTGAGTTAAAGAGGGGGTTGGGGTGACCTGGCTGGTTTGATGGAGACGCTTCTAGGTTATAGGCGGGGAGAATGGGATTTTAATGTAACCATAAGCAGATGTGCGTAGTAAGTAAGTAGAGGAACCAAACGGAAGGGGCAGGTGTGTGTGTGTCTGTCTGTGTCTTTAATCGTCGTCATGTTTGTAGAAAACAAAGCAGAGTGAACGAGGAGGGGCAGCATGACGTAACGGTCCAGCCAGTTAAACCAGAAGGAGCAGAAACTTTCCCATAAACACACCCAGCTGAAACGCGCCACCTGTTTCCGCTTCACATCTGGGAAATATTCATTTTATTTTCTGCTGTGTGTATATCTGTTATATTTTTAGCTGCTTAACACGATCATAATATCCGGCATTATCTGTGAACCACAGTAAACAGTTCGTTACTAATGCAATCTGCCGAGTACTTAAATCTTATTGTCATTATGAAATAATAGTCGATGTTTGTCAAATGGTAAGTTTATGCTAAATGGGAGAGTCTTGCCACGCCACAGGCGTGGTTCTGAAAGTTGAGAATGTATTATTTATAAATGTTTATGTCCTGAAAATTAAGACGTTGTGAATTAGCCCCAGAGATAGTCCCATACATTATTATGTAGCAATACGTGTTTATTGTCATAATAAATGGCATTTGTTGATGTTTATATATTGCTTATTAAGATTTAAAGTGTTTCATTACAGTTTCATTTAGGAACCTTTAACTTTGGTTATATTTTCGTTCTGTTTCAACCCTACTTCCAAAAAGCTCAGATGTTGTGTAAAATGGAAATAAAAACCAAATACAGTGATTTGCAAATCATATAAACCCACATTAAATTGAAGATAAAACAAAGGCAACATATCAAATGTTGAAACAGAGATGAAACTGTGAGACCACTCTATGAAAGACTGTGTGGGAAAATAGTGCAACAATTAAAGAATAATGTTCCTCAAATTAATACTGTATTGCAAATAATTTGGGAATTTAATCATCTACAGTTCATAATATCATTAAAAGATACAGAGAATCGAAAATAATCTCTGAATGCAAAGGAGGAAGCTGAAAACCAATATTGGATAGCTATAATCTTAAACGGAAACAATTCTTTAGTGGAAAGTACTGTATGGGCTCAGGAACACTTCCGAAAACTGTTGTCTGAACAGTCTGTTGTTGCATCCACAAATACAGAATGAAACTCTACCATGCAAAGGAAACATGATCCAGAAACGCCACCACCTTCTCTGGGCCCGAGCTCATTTAAGATGGACTGAGGCAAAATGGGAAGCTGTCCCGTGGTCTGGTGAATTAAAAATTTCGAATTCTTTTTGGAAATCATGGATGCCACATTCTCCAGGCTAACAAGGAGATGAACCATCCAGATTGTTGTCAGCAGTTTAAAAAACAGCATCCATGATGTGCATTACAGGGGTCATTAGGGTTGGGTCTCCGGGGCAGCAGTCTAAGCAGGGATGCCCAGACCACCCACTCACCAGCCACTTCCTCCGGGGGAACACCAAGGCATTCCCAGGCCAGCCAAGAGATATAATCTCTCTAGCGTGTGCTGGTTCTGCCCTGGGGCCTCCTCCCGGTTGGACATGGCCAAAACACCTCCCCAGAGGAACCAATCAGGAGGCGTCCTAGATAGATGCCCGAACCACCACAACTGGCTTCTCCTGAATATCTGAGCTCCTCACCCGCTCTCTAAGGCTGAGCCTGGCCACCCTACGGAGCACACTAATTTCGGCCGCTTGTATCCACGGTCTCATTCTGTTGGTCACTACCCAGAGCTCATGACCATAGGTGAGGATAGGAACATAGATCAACTGGTAAATCGAGAGCTTTGCTTTCCAGCTCAACTCCCTCTTTGCCATGACACAACAGCCAAATGGACCCCATATTCCCGAAGCACCCACCACAGGACCCCCCCCATGGGACACAATCGTATGAGTTTATATGATTTGTAAATCATTGCATACTGTTTTTATTTACATTTTACACAGCGTCCCAACTTTTTTGGTAACAGGGTTGTAATATAGATGTATTTGTTTCTTAGTTGAAATGTATAATCTGTTGTACATACTGTATAATTGTAAAGCTATATGTCATTAAAGGTGCTGTATAAGAACTGAATGGATAAGTGGGAAAAGATAAATATCTTTGTGATTACCAAGTTAAAAGTATTACAGAACCATAAAGTCTAGTGTGTGAAAATAACATGTGATAACCCCCCTGGATTCATGACTGTTATTGACCAGCTGGATGCCAGTAACAGCCCACCTACTCTATCCTTAAAAGTACACAATAAAAATAAAATTGCTCTGGGTGGATCCTGAAGACCTTACTGTTTATTCACAATTATTTTTCCCACTAACTCAGAGTACATATTTAAAGGAAGTAGAAATTATGATCACATTACATTTTGGTCATGACAATATTGTTGGTCATTCGATGTGAATAATACAAACAATTAATGATTAGACACCTGGTTGGTAATAATTAAAATGTGAAATACAGATGGTGTGGATGTGAGCAGTAAGTCAGTGGTTCAAATCCCAGGGTTTGTACAGTGATTTCATCATTGGGCCTTTGAGCAAGGCCCTTAAAAACCCCAATTACTCCTGGAACTGTTTGCTTTCACAAAAATGTATGTCGCTTTGGATAAAAGCTTCTATTAAAAAAAATCTAAAATGGCTGAAACTTGCACTAATAAAAGTGCCTCTTCCAAACAGGGAAAGTAAAAGTTGTAGTTTAGTCCGTATACTTTGTACTTCCTCTATATTTAGACATTCTAAGAAATATTTAAAACTTTCTAAAAACTTATGAGAAGCTGTCACCTTCCTTAAAAATGTTTTTACCTTTGAGACTTGATGAACTGGCCAAACAAGTTGCGCATGCTCAGCACTTAAATCCCCAGGAGCAAATCTGAGTGTTTACTATTGGTGAGTTGGTTGCCAATGTCATTCATGCCAAGTTTCACCAGAATATTAACCTGTGAATTCAGTACAGGAAAATCCCAGACAGAAGCCACACATATATAATCCTCTTCAAAGGAGAAAGCCGTGAAAAACTCTTCTCCATACTTCAATCGAAGTGTGTATGTCACCACAAACCATTGCTTTGTGTCTAATTAATGAGCAAGCAGTTTTGATGCTACCAGATATGTCAGTTCTGAGAAATGAAAAATATATCAATCAAAATAGTTTTCTGCCCTTCTGTGGCCTCATTGTTATTTATTTATTTATGGATTAGGTTTTTCTTCAAGATAATATTATTCATAATAATATAATATTAATAATTCATGCTTTTCCACTTATCTATATAGCATGCAGTGGACATATTGGGTCATAATCATATACCCAATAAAAAGATGCTCAGTAACTGTGTGGGGTCCTTGAAATGATCTGTGTTAACAATCACAAAGTCAAACAGACATTTTTTTCAAGGATCTCTGCAAACAGTTGAACACCGGTCTTTAATAACAAACCAGTTTTGAAAACTTGCGCAAACATTCCAAGAATGGGGAAACATCGCATCGAATGTTTATACACATGCGAAGAAAAAGCCTGCCGCCAATTACTAAGCTTAAGTGTCTGAATACTTACGTGTGAACAAATAAAACATATAATTAGAAATGTTATGTTGTTAGCATGGAGACTGATCACAATTATCAATGCCTTTTCCTGTTTTAATTTAATATAATTCAGTTAAATTCAATGTATTTTTATATAGCGTCTTTCACAACACAGTTGCCCCAAGGCGAGAAACCCGAACACAGCTGAGAGTTTCTGAGTGTACTTGAGCGTACTTCCGCATGTCTCATCGCCATCTTGTTTCTATGCATGTTGCTAGGCGAATGACGAAACACGAAGAACGATCTGACCTTCGACCCGGAAGGAATCGCGCCGGGCCATGGGAGTTCGGAAAGGGGCTCCGATTGTGTAAACAGGGAGCCGCAGTGGCGACTGTTTCATCGCAAAGTTAGCATTTATTAAACTGGCCATCGAGCCCCGTTGTTGGAGTATGAGGTTACGGAACAAACTCTGCGGAAAGTGAGTTGCAAAAATGTCGATGGAGGATCCGTTTTTCGTCGTGAAGGGGTAAGGGAGGACCCATCCGTCTCCTTGTCCATTTAGCTAGCTTGCGGTTCATGGAGCAGAAAACTTAGACAATGGCGTGTTGTTTTCGCTCAAGGATATGATGACACTTTTCCTCTTTAATTCACGACCTGGTCTACAACAGCCTTGGTGTCTTAGAATAGGGGTAGAGGAAAATTACATGGATTTAGACATCACGCCAGATCCATATTCTGATGTGTAGTCAATTAATCACTTAAAAATAATATTAGTTTGCTGAGAAGTATTGAAAGTTTTGTTTAATAGTTTGTTGAGTGAGCCCCTAAATAAAACGTCGCAGTCTTACGATCACCGCAACGGTGAACGATACGTCATTGATTTGGCCGAAAATTCACCAAAATTGTCATAGCAAAATATATGAAAAGAAATTCACCACAACTTCTCACTGCTGTTGATTTTATAAATTGATTAAGTCGCTGAACATCCCCTTGTAAAGGATGGGTTGTTTTATTTTCAATCTCTGGTGTAGACTGTTTGGCCCACATCGCTGCGACTTTTATTACCGCTACCAGAATAATTCTGTTTGGCGAGAAGACAAGTGTAAGGGAAACATCTTGATCTCGTATGCGCCTTTTTGGTCAGGGAGGTGCAGAAGGCTGTGAATACAGCCCAAGGGCTGCATCAGCGATGGACTGAGCTATTGCAGGACCCTTCCGCTGCCACCAAGGAAGAGGTGGACTGGACCACCAATGAGCTGCGAAACAGCCTGAGGTCTATCGAGTGGGACCTGGAAGACCTGGATGAGACCATCAATATCCTGATTCTAAGGCTTCTCTAATTGATTTCTGAGCTATTTCATTACCTACGTTAAACTTGGTTAACGTTTAATGAAACATTAGTGCATGTTTAATCTCAAATCTCTCCCTTAACCTCTGTGAAAGCATTGTTGAGGCAAATCCCAGGAAGTTCAACCTGGATTCCTTGGAGCTCAGCAAACGGAAAGCCTTCATCACAAGCACCCGGCAGACAGTGAAGGTGAGTCTGCCTCACTGACACCTGGAGTGAGAACTGGTTCAGGAAGTAACACTTTGGACAAATGAACTTTTTCTGTATGAAGTAAACATCCCGGGATGTTTGTCAGGGTAACTGGCAGCTGTTATAATTACATATAATCAGTAGCTTACTGTGTGTGTATATATATATATATATATATATATATATATATATATGTGTGTGTGTGTGTGTTTTTAAGCATAATTTGGTTTCTACCCCTCCCCCACAGGACATGACGGACAGCATGTCTAGTTCAAGGGCCCAAGCGATGTCGGAGAAAAAGGGCAGGCAGGTCTGTTACCCAAAGACTTTTGGTGGTCTGAAGGGGAGGGAGATGAGGGAAAGCAGACAGTTTAGTCACACAAGGGGTATAGCATCCGTTTATTAGAGCGACAGCTGCAGAGGGGGGACCTCGGCTGGGTGTATAGAAGGGAAATGAAGGCCTGGTCATTTAAAAGCAGCACTGGGCACCGTTCTGTGAATCTGCAGTTAAAACGCAAGCAGGCGTGAGATGCTGCCAGTGAGCACTGCTGGCTGGGTGATATTGCTGGGGTCAAACCATAGATGAACATGTTCACATATACGCAGATTTCACTTTGTGGCCATATCTTTCCAAACTATATTACTGGTTTCTCTCTCTCTCCCTCTCCCTCTCCCTCACTCTCTCTCAGACCTTGCTCGGGGATGGCAGTTCCCAAGGGCCACAGTGGCAGCCGGGGCCGGACAAATACAGCCGGCTGGACCGCGAACTGCAGACCGCCAACTCGCAGTTCATTGAAGAGCAACACACACAGCAGCAGGTGTGTCAGAGCTAGCCCCCCCCACCTTCACCGCACTCCCCTACGCCCCCTCGTACTCACATAGCCTCTGAGTCATCACTACCCTAGACAGATGAGTGGTTATTTATAACTGATCGTAATGTATACACCCATGTTCTTACGGCTCAAACTGACAGTATTGTGGTGATGTCATTTGAACCTTTCTCCTTAGTTTAGATTATATTATATAATGACTTATTTTCCTCATTTACTCACAGTTGTGAATAAGCACCGGAATGTTCTTTCCCAGTGTTTATGTCTTGGCCGTTCGCTCTGTTCCGTTTTCTGTGTTTGCCCGTGAGGGTGTGTGCCTTGCCAACCATCTTCGCGTCAGCAGCCGCTCGGTGACATTTTGGTCACATCCCCATACCAGATGATCGCCGAGCAGCAGGATGAGCAGCTGGAGCTGGTGTCTGGCAGCATCGGGGTCCTGAAGAACATGTCGCAGCGGATCGGCCAGGAGCTGGACGAGCAGGCAGTGTGAGATGCAGATCTGTCAGTGCCTGTCAGTGCTCAGCCAGCATCAGGCTGCTGGGGACACGCTTTTACCGTCCACTTATTAAAGTACGAAATGCTCCCCCTGCTGACTTGGTTGTGGTCCAGAAAGTGAAAGTGAAACTGGGTACATTTGTTGAACCACGTGACCTTTAAGGAGCACTCCTGATGACAGATGGACTTAACCTTTAACTGTTATTTTGAGCTAAGTGGTGTATACCTTGGCTTTCTGGGTGATGCGTGTGATGTTTCACCTTCTGGGGTTTCTGTGATGATACGTGTGATGTTTCACCTTCCGGGGTTTCTGTGATGTCCAGGATGCTCGATGACTTCTCCCATGAGATGGAGAACACTCACTCACGGCTGGACAACGTCATGAAGAAGCTGGCCAAGGTTTCTCACATGACCAGTGGTGAGTGTTGGCGCTGTGCTAACCTTCAGTCACAGTCATGGTGAACCAGTCTTGCTTCTTCATTCTTTTAATAATAATAGGTGTGATCCCCGATCCAGTCCACGTTTCAGCTCCCTGATTGGGAAACACTGATAATAGCAATAAATTGTCTAATAGTTTCTTCACTAGTAAATAAATTAAGGTACGATGACAGGTAACGTGCGTCATAATTCTCCTGCCCGTTGTACATGTGTTTGGGGCCCGGGATTGTTGTGATGTATGAATATGGTCAGTCAGCCTCTACCACTTCCGGTGATTTTCTGCTGGGCTTCCTGGCCCCTCGTCTGCTGGGGTCACTGGAGAGGAAGGACGGGCGGTTCTCTCTTAGCTTGCCAGGCCCCCCCCGCTCTCAGCCCCGCACAGGAAGTGCTCGGTACACAGACAGGAAATTCATTCAGATCTGGATATTTTTCATGTTTTTGTACATTCTTGTTTTATTGTTGCTGCTGTCAGCGGGGGGGGGGGGGGAGATCCGGTCCCCCTGCCACTCACGCTGTTTCCTGTCTTTGCTTCTGTTTGCAGATAGGAGGCAGTGGTGTGCTATAGGGATTCTCCTGGCCATTCTCTTCGTGCTCCTCATCCTCTTCTATGCTCTGTGATGACAGGGGGGGG
>JABFEB020000033.1:22199106-22212426 GCA_019775895.2 Stomatorhinus ivindoensis
GATATGATAAATGATAAATATATTCATTCATAAACATCTCACAGCAGTTAGGATGTCCAGATGAATCCCCCTAACCCTCTAGCTAATGTGGAATTCTGTCATCACACTAACCATTCTAAGACCTGTATTCTAATTGCACTTATTTAATAGTGTTTCATCTTTATTTTAATTGGCAAACTCCTTTGCTCGAGCAGTGCCCATTAACAGTGTACCGACACACTCTCGCACTGACACACCGCCTCTGCGATCTTCCTACTGGCTTTCGTGGTGGGAAATAGACCTTAGGTGCTAAGAGAACACAACTCTCCTCAATTTAGGATTAACTGGCTGTCTTCAGTTTCAGACAGAATCCGGAGGGGGAAATGATCAAAGAGTCACTTATTTTGGCATATTTTTAAAACTGTGTATGTTAAAAACCAACAGGCTCCATTAAAAATAATCAAAAGAAACAAAATCTTGGTCTGGATTTCTACTTTCTGCACTTGAACTCAGGTGACACTGGAAGAGTGTGCCAGCTCCACACACACTGCAGGATTCGAACCTTGAACCCTGGAGGTAGTGACAGTGCTGCCCACTTAGCCACCTTGTAGAACTTCATTCCTAATTTTAAGGAATGTTTAGCAGACCATAATTAACCATAAACTGAGTGTCCTTGGACTGAACTGCTGTAGTTTTACCTGTAAACTGGGCTGCAAGGCTGCTGTCCTGGGGCATATGCACCCGACCGGTCTGTTTTCCTCTTGGGGGATTGCAGGCTTTGTACAGACGAGGCTTTCCGCAACTGGCTCAAGGGAGACTCCTGGTGGCGAAAAGAAGCCATAGCAGCACCATTTTCATAGCGGAATTTCAACGTCATCCGGAACGGGACAGAGCCGATGTGTCTCTGCTGGGACCCCGGGCAGCAAAGTAGTTTTGTGATACTGCAGTCAGATACGCCCAAAATAGTTGAGACAAGTCAGCCAGAAGCGAAACGCCCCGGGCATTATTTGTCAAAATTGTCAGATCAAAGGAGCCTTCAGTATGATTGTATCGAGAAATCAGGCGAAAGTCACCCGCAAGTTGTGTCTGTTTAACTGCATTCGTTCTTTTGTAGTAATAAGAGTAATAACAAAAGCAACAGATATGAGCATAAGGAGTTCAACAAAATGTACATGTTTTCCAACACCCAACTCACTGTTTTCACAGCTAGGTTGACATGTATGAATTTGTCATTTGATGTTGCCAGACTTTGCTGACGCCGACTAGCAGAATCCTGTTTTATTGCTTTTTAATGTACTCTGGAAAACAATCCATCGATTTTATTATGGTGAATAAACATCGAGGGCTGGATTGAGACCCCTGACTTAAGAGACTACAGACACCCCTTGTTCTAGTAACTCTGCTCCTGCATGGAGCCCTAGAATCGCTTTAATAGATGATCAGTTTCATGGATGTACTGAATGTCACGTGTAAATCTAGGCTGAGGGTGAAGGGCCTCACCACATTCAGTGCCTGGAGTGAGGGTGCCTTCTTCAGCTGGCGGTGGGGGGGGCTGAGGGGGGCAGCGCTCTGCTTGGCAGGCAGGCTTAGGTGTTCCATGCTGCTGGAACGTGCCTTCACCAGCTTGCCGACGCTGTTGAGTCCAATAGCAGAGAAGAACTTGCGCAGTGACAGTTTGGATCTGCCCTCACGCTGCTCAGAACCATATTCTGGGGCCCGTCTGTAGGGCTCCGGTCTGCTGACAAGCGAAGATGGACACAAGCTCAGGCTCAGAGGAAACTTCGCTGCAGATCAGGTAATTTTATCTAAGCCTGCACTTCCCTTTCTGAACAAGAGGGGGTAGTGTTGCATCATAATTGAAACTATCTGGATCTGCCTTATGTTTAAATTCCTGACTGTCACCAGAGTCCTATGTTTAAATTCCTGAATATATCCCCCCAAACCTGCCCTCCAAAAAAATATCCAGTCTAGTCTCTTAACCATTATCATATGACAGCATGACACAATTTTGCAACCCACAGAGTCATGTCAGGACTGTCTGCCCTCAGGTGTTCAGCTCTCATTGGCCCCCTGACCCGCCCGTCAGGCCTACAGTTGGGGGCTCGTGAGGCGGAGGCGGGGTCTTGACATTGGTCTCCATTCCACTGTTGGTAGTGACCTGTGTAGGAGAGAAGAGCAGCAGGCCTGTAAAAACATATCAACAACCTTCAAAGTAAATGCGTCTCTAGACAAACTGACTATTTTGTCCAGCGTTAAGCTTGGTTCAGTGACCCTCTAGGGGGGCACCCTGCCGATCTGCTGGCGATTGGCTTCATCGCCTCTTCGCATCATCATCTGATGTTATGGGCGGTGTTCTGAGAGCGCAGTGTGAATGAGGAAGCGAAGGAAATCCCTGTCTGTCACTCGGGGGCTTGCTGCAGTGAATGGAGTCGTTAAATGTGCATCATTATATATGATCAGTGTTATTTAAGGTTACTTTGCTTTGGCCAGAGGTTTGTTCCCGTAAGTTCTCAGATTAATCATGGCTTCCATGGCAGGTTTTGCGATGCTACAGCCCCCCAGGTGCCCCCCCCCCCAGCCTAGTGTCCTAAGCTACCTGCAATGGGCTCCAGGCCCAAAGTGACTCTTACCTAGGAAGAATGGTTAGATGATGGATGGATGGATAGATGTGCAGTGCCAGTGTGCATGCGTGTGCCTGTGCTGACCTGCTGATCCTGGTGCAGCATCCCAGGGCTCCAGAGCCGGGTGGTCAGGCAGAGCCCTGCTGGGGGGGAGCTTCAGTACTGAGGGCCTTATGCATGGAGCTGAGCCCCAGGAGCTTTCGGGCCTGTAGCCCAGCCCGACACACTGCTGCTCCTGGCAGGGACATGCAGCAGCAGGGGCAGGTGGCTCTTGCTCCGCCCCCTGGGGGAGTCTTGACTCCAGGCTTTCAGGGGAGTCCAAGTGGGGAGAGAAGCCTTGAGGTGAGGGCATGGGCTTCAGCACCCGCTGGCCGCTCGGCCGCTTCCTGGGCCCCAATTTCAGAACAGATTTTTTTGGCAGAGGACTGGTGTCCTGATGGCTATGGCCACTGGCATCCACCGGGGGGCGCACCTGAGTTTCCAGGGACACCGAGCAGTGACAGAGTTTCTCAGGCCGCTCTGCAGCATATGGGTTGGGAGGCAGCACTGTGACATCACTGTGCAGACAGTCAGGGCCACGGTCCTCTGTGAGGACGACCTCGCCGATGTAACTCTCCTTAATGCGTTCGGTGCGGACCGTGCACTTCACGCTGTTCACCGGCGCTTGGCTCGGCCTGCCCTTCCCATGGGGCTGCCGTGGTGATGGGGGGTTCAAGCCGGCATTGGCATGGGACCCTGGGGGCCCGTCCACTAAACCCCTGCAAGAGTGACACTTCCTGCTGGCTGGATCCTTCCTCACAATCATGACCCTCCCCCTGCCATTCCCCAGGCCGTCCTCCTGCGGGCCCCAGGCCCGGCACTCAGACACGGCTAGTGCCGCTCGCCCTCGGGGGGGCGCCGCGCCGAGATCTCCGCCGTCCTTCTTGCCGTTGACGTAAGCAGAGAGGCTGGGCTTGGACACCAGCAGGCCCTGTGCCCTCTCGCCCGCCCTCCGCCTCTGCCGCAGCCGCTCCAGATAGCGCACCTCGGCGTCCTTCTCCGACTCGTCCTCAAAGCGCACACGCGTGGGGGAGTGGCCGTGTCGACGCCGGGGACCGCAGGCTGAGTCGCTGCTCGATGAGTCACTCAGATTTCCTGATGTTGCCCCTTCCTTTCCTGGGAGAGACCTGAGCAGCGGGGCTACAATCCTGGACAGGGCCTCCCTGCCGGTCACACACACACACACACACACAATTATTACTGGTAAAGTGCCATTAACACTGAAGGAGATTCGTCTCTAATGTTCTTGACAGTTCTCTGGAATCTTAATTATGGGCCAGTGTTTACGTCTCCTGGGCTTCTGGGTGCGTAAATGGATCTTATATAAATAACGAGAACCCAAGAATCCGTCTTCTACAGTATTATCCGATATACTGCAGATAAAATTGTGTTTTCCTGTGACAGTTAGCCAACAATGGTATGGTTTACATTCAGTCATATTGCCAGTAAATGATTGCAAAGAATATTATTTATATTTTAATCTTGATTTATTCATAATAACTATGTTACTGCTCTTCTTTTCAGGAGCTGTTATTTTAATAGGTAGTTGCATAACACAAACTCTGGGACATTACAGTTACGTAAGTGTCTCAGGTTTTTACACTGTATTTGTAACATTGTTTCGCTCTCTTTTCAGTGTCTCAGTCTATTTGCTACAGCTTACGTGAGGATTTATGTGGGCACATCCATCCCATACGGACGAGGAAAGGAAATATTTTAGTGATTCAAGGGAATATCCTGAAATTGTTTGATTTGAATCTTACAATAATACAGTGAATCGAAAGTAAAAATATATGCGCATTCTTAGAAAAAAAAAACATTTAAGAAAGAAAATGTTTTGCTTAGACGTGTCTGGTTTAAACTGCGATGTAAATGCGAAGCCATTACGTAATTCCGTTGGGACGTGGGGCGATAAATCAGTGCAGCTGCTGTGAGTTTTAACACTGGGAAACTCTATTTGTGCTTTTTAGTGTTTATTTATTGATTCATGTCTAGGTGAATGTTGAGTTTTGTTACAATTATATCCAGTACCATGACAATACATCTTCAACTACATTTATTGGCTCTGTAAAATAAATAAATAAATAATAAATAATAAACTATATAAATATTTCTTCAAAGAACAGAATGCTGATTTTGGGAAAATCTCCTTTTTATGGTTGTTTGATCATAATGTAACTGAAAAGCGCAGAGATTAAGTGATAATTATGAATCACGAGAATATCTTGCATAATTCTGGCCATCTTGCATAACACGGTGGGTTTGGGGGGGGGGGGGGGGCGGTCCAGCTGTTTGTCCCACAGACAGTTCCTTTTCAGCCTCTTATAAAAACCTCTAAAGCTTAGAAGGACATAATGGCACCCATTTTATTTTGGCAACTTAAGTTTTCTATAAGATTATATAAGATTTGACAACCATTGCAGCATCTACAGCCAGGAGAGGTATATACTGGTAAACCGTCATACTTTCATGGTTTTCCCCTGATGTTAGTTTTGGCAGCAGCTGGTTCATAAGTTCTGCGCAAAAACATTGGCGGACTGTGAAGTACAGATCATACATTCACAGGACAAGAAATCATATATTTTACATATTTAACATGGCGAATGCTGTTTAGAGATCATGTGCTATGACTTGCTGAATGACAAATAAGGTTTAATGTAGGAGATGCACAAACTCGTGGGGCCCAGGTGAACATCGTGGTCAGAATGAGCCTGTGCACTTCGCACTTTAAAGACGCCGGAGTGAAATCGAGGGGCTGACGCAGCTGTAAGTGTGTGTGTAACAGAAGGCGCGGATAGGGCAGCCCCGAGGACCCACCGGATCCCGTCCGGACGCGGCAGCACCATCCGGGCTGAACACGGCACGAAAGCGACATGCAGAGCCGCAGCCCCATAGCCCATGAAGCAAAAGGAAAGGGAAGGCGGGAATTGGGGTGTGGAGGGATGGAGCAGAAGGGGAGGCTTTTCTAATTTATACTGGCTTTGCGCTGGGATCCCAGGGCCAGGTGTCTGAGGCGGCTAAGCTCGGCGGATAAACGGCGGAGAGAGGCGGGCGAGCACTGGGGACTGGCGGGGGCGGCGGGCAGGCGGGTGCGGCGGGCAGGCGGGGGCACTTACGGACTGCTGTCCCTCGGGACGGGCAGGATACTGTGGTCCGCCTTGAGCGGCTTGGAGCGGGCCTTCATACGTGCACGTTCCAGCAGCCTCTTGGCCTGCTCCTGCCGGGGGCTCAGAGGCAGGTCATCACCGAGCACAAAGGCCCTGCTGGCCATGCGAGAGGGGGTGGGGCAAGGGACAGAGGATATACGTCAGCTTCTGGGGGGGGGGGGACAACTCAGAGAGTGCAGGATTAGCCAAAGCAGGCTGTCACTGCTAATTAAGCTGATGGGGCTGAGTGTGAGTGTGTGTGTGTGTGTGTGTGTGTGTGTACGCCTGCCTGCGCATGTGGACATGCACTGTGTGCCTTCACACTGCTCTCCTTCACTGCTGTTTTTCATATCCAGTATTTCTCATTTTCCTATTTGCTTTCCCGGATTCACACGTGACCTTCTCTCCATAATTGCTGGATTTTCCCCCAGCATCCAGGTTACCACTGAATCAGTTTCATAGCTTATATAAGTAGACTTGTAATGTTTGGATGATGTTCTGTCTGGAATGCTGTCTCTGGACATTTACTGCCATGAAAAAAACAGGTCCAGTTGGAAAGGGAGTATGTGTCCCGTCAGTCCAGAACAGTTCTAATGGCATATGCCATCATAGAGATTAGACTGCTGAAGACTCTTCATTTGTGTAATGAAGTCATCCTAGGTGAGGAAATGGGGGAGGGGTTACAGAAGCAACCAATAGCATCTCGTGTTGAATAGTAGGTTTGACCAATCACAGCATGTCTCCAGAACAAGCTGTGATCTAGCCACGCAGCCTTTGCACAGTTCATTGGAGGTGCTGTTAATAACAAAGAAACAGGCTCCTTAGTGCCTGGTTTATGCATTTTCTGAAGCCATAACAGCATTTTTAGCACCCGTGTGTTCGCTGTCATGTGTGTGATCACGTGGATCGGAGCGGGGCAGCTCGCAGCCTGAGCCGTACCTTGTGCAGTGCTCGCCATCTTGGAGCGAGATCCCGGAGTCCCAGTCACTGTCATTCAGGGTTGCTTTGGATTTCAGAGACAGAGATATGGATTCAACACATCTGCTCAATAAACACAGCACTTTTACCCTTCATTATAAGGACATACATGTGGTGATATATCACTGACCATAAACAGTGCCTTTGTCAGTCCAAGTCATTCCTATATATCACTCTCATGGCCGAATGTTAATAAATTTGCTTTAATTTATTAAATTGAATTTACACAGCAGCTGCGTTTGCAATGAGATCCATGCCAATCCGAGCCCCTGATTGGATGAGGTGTGTGACAAACTGAACACCTGATTGACTGAGGTGTATCGTAAACCAAGCCCCTGATTGGCTGAGGTGTATGACAAACCCAGCCCCTGACTGGCTCAGGTGTATGGCAAACCAAATCCCTGATTGGCTGAGCCTGCCTCTGCTAGTTCCCAGCATCTGGGTCTCAGGGTATCAGGGCTCAGCTCACTGGTCTCTGACCCCTCAGGCAGGAAGGTGCCCTCGCTAAGCGGACCTCCATACGACGGGCAGGCTGCTCCACTCCTTACTTTTCAGTTCTCTGTCTTCTCCAGCTCTCCTTACTCTGCTCCTCTCCATTCTGATTCAGAATGAGGGCTTCTATCCTGCCTGGTCTCCTGCTTTTCTATGTGGCGCTCTGAGGGACAGCAGCCTTCCCTGTTTGCTCTGCATCTGGAGCTACGCTCTGCTGCCATTGGTCACATGTGGCCCTGGCATGATTGAGGATTAAGAAGATTCCTGAACAGCCCTTAATCATTCTGGTGAGAAAACATGATCCCGCTGGTGTCATGAGGGATTTCCTACCTTTGTTCCCGGCCTGTCTGGGCTTCTGCTTCAGGCCCTCAGCGTCTTTGCTCTTGGGCTTGTTGAGCATCTGCCTGAGGATGGCGCGGTTCATCTCGACCCTCTCGGCCAGCGAGAGGGCGCCCCCGCTGCTGCATACGCTCTCCCAGCTGTCGGCCCTCCAGAGCCCCCCCAGTGGGGCCGCCAGGTCCGGCTCCCCCTCCCAGTATCGCCGAAAGTGGCTCTCCAGGCTGTCCGACCTCTGAAGCTCCCTCCATACAAACGAGCTCCCTGTCGGCTCACTATGGAGACTCCCCTCCCCCAGGGGGGCGCCCCCATTCGTGGGAGGCGTCCCGGGTCGAGGGAACCCTTTGCAGAGGCTGCGGGGCTTGGAAGATGGTCCTTCCTGGAGGATTTCCACACTGAACTCCTCAGAGGCTTCCCATGGCAAAGAGGACGAGCTGGAGGTGGCTCCTCCTTCACCCTCATCCTCCCCCACCACCTCCCTCTGCGCCTCCATGTCACATGGGGTCAAGTGATTCCAGGGATGGGTGTGGTCCTGGAGCTGGGATTCCCCCTCATCGTCACTGCTGCAGTGCCACGAGCTGCAGGTAGGGGGTGCTCTTCGACCCGGGAGCACGGGTGACAGTTTCCTGCCCCTATGTGTGTGGCTGGATCTGGCTGGCTGCTCCCCGTTGTCTCGCTCCTTCCCCACCGGCCTGTGCTTGGAAAGGGCGTTGACCTTAGACTGCAGGGCAGACACCGCTGACCCCGGCGCTAAGCAGAGTGACGGCATCCCGGGTTCTGGGCTGGAGGCGGTAGGGTGCCAGTCGGCATCCACCGGCAGAACTCCGCGCAGGCCACTGGGCAGAGGGCTGGGCTGCCTGCTTCCTCCCAACCTGGCTGGGGTGTCTGCTTCCTCCATGCTTGGTTTAGTAGGTCCTCAGTGTGACACAATGGCTGGAAAACCTATAAAACACACAACATAAAGTCATTCTCAAAACTCAGAAAATGCAGGGGTAAAAACCTCCAGCTGACAGAGATTAAGTAACTACTCCACATTCTGTAATGTGATTGAGAGGATGGGTGTCAAAGTATGACTGAGATGGGGGGGGGGGGGCATTGACCACACAAACAGAGAATTAACCGGAAGAAAATTAAATTAAATCAAACTCTGTCATCCTGAATATGGCCACAAAGGCTAAGTGACTCATATTCCTGAGCTCCTGTACTGATCAGGGAAGCGGGGAGAAGTGTGATTTAAAAGCTTCACTGGAATCTGTTACTAGGGCCCCAGAGGGTCCACGTTTTCGGTAGGGAGCGAGGAGGGGGCAAAAATGTGGGCCAACTTGGGGGGGTCCCCAAGGACCTCTGTTAAAAAATATTGGTTCACCACAAAGATCCAGTCCACACACGCAGCATGTTTATAATTCATTATTAAATCTGGACAACAGATCTGTCTTTTTCCACAGAGAATAAAAAATGTCAGGTCATGTAAGGTCATTCCTTCATCCCCACCCAGCAAGTTTCACCGCTGGCATGATTAGCGGATTATTGACGGTACATTATTTTCAATTATCTCTTGTTTCTCTTTCAGCACAAAACATAGCTTAAGTGACCCCTTTGGAAAGAGACATTCTAGCTAGTGGCCCCCAGTCTATGGGATAAGTTTGAGACCCCTATTTTAGAATCTTTAGAACTAGAACCCACTAACTAAAGCTTCATACCCAAATCTCACTTATACTGGTTTAATTGCAGCTTTTTCACACGCATCAAGACTTCTGGTTATGGTGCCGCAGAGAACTACAAGCGGCCATGTCTACAGTCAGCACTGTTTTGTTCGACACGTGTGGGTCAGCATGTCATTTTTAGTGTGAACGGTTGGGAGACACTCGCCATTCCCCCTCAAACGCCTAGCAACCCGTCAATTACCCTAACGAGTGCTCCGGCAGGCCTGCACCGTTGCTGTGACAACAGCCCCTGAGTTCAGGTCTGCAGGCTCCTTAGGGGCTCTGGGGAATCTCTGTGATGCCAAAGAAGTGATGTATTTATACAGTCCCGTCCCCCCCCCCCCCCCTCGCTGGTAATCATTCTCAAATATAATGTATCATAGTTTGAAATATGCAAGAAAAAATATGGTAACACTCTAATTGCCGGGGCACAGATAAGGTAGCATTATGGTATTATTTATGTATTAATTAACTACAAATTAAGTCTTAGTTACATTCTGAACTCATGTTAATTCATCATTAATTAATTGTGACCCATGTTTTATCCCAAGCGGTTACTGTATTTGTTGCTATATCTGTTAATTCTGCAAACCTTTGTGAACTACTGAAGGAACTACTATGGAACTACTGAAGGAACTAGTCATGAATAACACAACGGAAATACTGATCATGTTTGTTCACCGTTAATGAATCAAGATGCATATTTTATTTTAAGTAGCAATTATAATTGTTCATTATTTGTACTTCAGAAGTAACTTAGCTACTACTAAGTATTTGTGCCCCGGCAAGTAAAGTGTTACTGAAAACACACACTGCTTGCCTGCAGTGATTGTAATGCCAGCCTCGGAATCGGAAAATTAGACATCCAGCATTCAGCAATCTTGCACTTTGGTGTAAATCAGTATGATTAAGTTGTCATTTTTGCAGAGATGCATTCTGCATGCCTGTTCACATGTCCTGTGCCCCCCCACCCCATTGCATTAGCCTGATCAGCTGTAAACAGATCTGTGCTATAATGCTGACAGGGCGTGCAGCCATGCAGCGCTGCAGCCGTGCCTCTGGGCGAGGGTACAGGCCCACACGCAGGGCTGCAGGGCTCACGATACGATCTTTATGCTCCGCTTCTGCGGAAGTGCTGGTCGGAATGAGCGAGTCCCTCAGTGTTCGCTAAAATCCTGTTCACAATGCCCTTTGGCAAACACAAAGCCCTTATGAGACTCACAACAGAACGAATGAGCTAACGTGGACCACAACGTGCCTGAAAGCCTTTGAAAACCCGACCTAACATCTCTTAGCAGCTTAAAAGTTTTCGTGCTCCTTTTTAATCAGGACAATAATTATGCTGACCTAATGAGGCCTTCGGGAACCCTGTGTGGAACGTCCGACGGAGGCTGTGGGGCACCTCCCTGTGGGACGGCTCAGCAGTGAACCCTGACCTCCCACAAAGATGGCCTCTTATCTACAATCTGCATTCCAATTATTGCAACCATGATGAAAAAAAATGACAGCAGTGGGAATTAAGGTCCCCAAATATTTTCCCTTTGGGAATCTAATTCAATTTAAATTATCTCTGCAGATAGAGACCCTCCCTCCTCTTAATCTCAGCTGCTCCCCCAGTAGCAAATGTAGGCCTCAGACAGACACTAACTAGTCTTCTGGAAGGAGATTATGTGTCTTTATAACAAACTGCTACAAATCCTACTAAATCCTCCCTGGTGGTGAATAAGTAATGCAGGGGCTAAAAAAATCTCTTTGAGTAATCCTAGTCGGAGAGTAAGAAATCTGGGCAATGTTTAACCACACTTGTGATTTCAAAACAAGTGTGTGTGTGTGTGTGTGTGTGTGTGTGTGGGGGGGGGGGGGGGTTGGAGGAGATAATGTTGGTTTATGGGGCCCAGGAAATGAGCGGCAGATCAGCCAAGCCCTACGCAGCTTCTCCATTCACAGCGCAAGCATTTCCTAACTTTCCGAGAAGGTTGGGCGGCTGGCTTAGAAAGTACCGTGGTAATTTCCAGAACTGCATGGTTAACCCCCCCATTGCCCATCCCACCAGATGTCAACAGCAAGAAAACCAAGATGGGGAACGAGATAAACACAGTGGGGAATAAATAAAGGAGCAAAGAGGCACACTATTATCCGGCTACAGTTTTTGACACAAGAACAGTGTAAAACTGTAAGGGAAGAGGAAAAATGAACCTTAGTGGCTATGCGGCGTCACCTCAGAGGGGCGTTAAACCCCTCTCCATCTGTCTCTCGATGAGCATCCAAGCCAGCTGCTCGCCGACGCTTTAATGCCACGGCATGACAACACATGAGCCAGGCTCTCAGATGCCTCCGAATTCCTTGGCGTGACCCAGGGATGAGGAACGCGTCAGAGATTTTGCCAAGGAGCCGCCTCGCGACGGAGGGCTGTCTGAATGCCTGTGGCCGGTGCAGGGGGCAGCGGACTGGGAAAGGAAAGTCCCACTACGGACTTATATCCCCTGTGAACTTTCCTGTATCACTTCACACATCTGCAGTTGCTAAGCAGAAGTTGTGTCACAAGACATTTCCGCTTGGAACTTGCATGCTCTCTAAAGCTTTCATTAAATCCCAATTTAACAGACCCAAGCTTTCTACATATAGACAGAATGAGAACCAAATTAGGAAGCGAAATGACTAGGCTGCACAGTGAGACATGCACGCACATACCTCTCCCTCTCCATTGCTCTGTCGGCTCCGAGGGTGGCTGGCCCCGGCCACAGATTTCTGAACTTCCTCCTTGAAAACCCATGAGGAATTCTAGCAGCTCTCAGCCAACTTCAGAGAATCTACAACTCTCTCTCGCTGCGGTGCCTGAAGTTTCTACAATGTCCCCCTTTTTTAGCCTGCACTGAGCACCCAAACAGCCTCCCTGTCCGCCTGCCCCTTTCCCCCCCAAAACCATCTACACCAGGCTGCAGGCAGCAGCTGCCTGCAGAAGGCCGTCCGCACGTGTGAGACCTCTTTGTTGCCTGGGGAGACAGTCACGGCAAGGCCCGATGGCGATTGGCCGGCCCAAAGTTCTAGAAGGAAGGCAAAAGCGAAACTATTGGTGGAGACGCCCGAATGGGTCAGTCCCGGTGGGAGGAGCCTCGTAACATTATCCTTGAATTTGAGAGGAAAAAAAAACTAAGGAATCTTGCTGCAGAGAGGAAAGGAAGAGCAAACTCAGACCTAGACTCAGGCCTAGGGATTTCCTTTGTTTATGGCGTACTGTTTAAGTGCCTTAATCAACGTTGATGAAAATATAACCTTGAACAATTCCGACACTAATTCACGAGCAACTGCAATAAACGCGTAGGATGTCAATAAAACACTTGCCTTTTGACAGAGTGGATTTGTAGGTATATGAAGACAAGGAACAGTCGAGTGTAATTTGAAGCTCAAGGGGGATTTTAAGCTTCTGTACATTCAGATCCAAGAATCACAGCACGCTAACTCAAGTGTAAAAACTCAAGTGAAGTATTTATTGTAGCCGTGCACATACCATTTGGTGGGACAGGGGGAGGTCATGCCTGGCTCCCCCCAAAATGTGAAGGAGATTTTGAACCTTCTATCTAAAACCTGACAGATATGTAGGTGCAGTCACCATGGTCTATGGCAAATACCAAATACTTGTTGGTTTTTAATAGCTGATGTTAGGTTGAACAACTTCATAAAATCAGATAAGAGCAAACCCCCCCCCCCCCATTCAACAAAAACATGGTGCAGTTGTGACCCTCCCCCACCCAGGACCTTGCCTTTGGTTCGTAAGGTGGCAAAGCCCATTATTCTCCTTGAGGTTCTCCACCCCAGGGTAGCTTCTGAGGTTCAGACCTCCTCCACCCTTGTAGGACCATCGCCACCTACCTTCTGGCTTACACCCTCCAACCAAACCCTTCTTCTTGCCGACAAGGCCAGGAATGCTGCGATTGGTTGAAGATTCAATCTGAAAGGACTTCAAGCAGGGTTATCTAGTCCCAAACTGAAAGGGGAGCGGGGGGGCGCTTTCATTTAAAGCGACAT
>JABFEB020000033.1:22229156-22248385 GCA_019775895.2 Stomatorhinus ivindoensis
GTGTGGTCGTGTGGTGACGCGCTGTACCAGTGCATGCTCCCTGACCTGAGACCCCACCTTTTTTATTTTTATCACTTTAGGAGCTCTGGTGGTGCATCTTCAGCCTCCCCACAAAATAAGCTCTCCATCAGTGACCAGGATTCGGGGGTGGAGGACGAGGACCTCTCACCCAGGCCGTCTCCCAACCCTCACCCACTCAGCCAACAGGTAAGGTGTCCATCTCAAGGTGGCTGCCCCAGATCTCCTCGTAGAGTCAGTGTAGCGCGATAACGGACTTGTGCCCCTCTGGAATATCCACACACAGAAATTGCTGCTGTTCTCTACAGGCCCTGTCAGGGCGGCTAGTAATTTCCATTGGCTCAGCCTCCAGCTGAGGGCTGAGGTGGTGGGTCCTGGGTTTGGTAGTTGGTTCCCAGGGAGAGTTGGCAGTATTCCAGGTCAGTCTGCAAGAGTAATCTCTGATTTTAAGGTGAAAAACTCTTGTACCAGAAGATCTATGTTTAGAGTGTGGGTCAGATTCTGTGAGTTTAGATGAGGTCCATCCTGTACATGTGCTTAAGTTCTTGGTACAGTGTCTTACAAAATTTGATGCATTAAATACAGTTAGATGTGTTTGCTTTTCCCAGGTTAAGATACATACTTGTTTGGCTTAAAAGGCTTCTGTGTTTTGCGAGGTAACTCATTATGCCCTTGTGAGTTCATGGGTTTTCCACCTAAATGCTGGTTTAACCTTAACTTCTCACTGTTGTGTGTCGGGTACATCCTGTGCTCTCCAAGGTGCCACGTCTCCGTGGGCGTTCCTTCTCTTCCTATTGGACAGTGGAATAAACTGCCAGCCACTTGCGCCAATAGTATACTGCGTAAGAATTGCCAGGTCCCTAAATGGTTGCAGGGCAACCAATGGCTATTGTTTTATTTTTTTCTGGCTGAGCATTTAAAAGATCAGTTGGTTAGTTACTAAGTATTCTTGCTGGTCAAGATTTCTGCAATAGACGCAGATTAGTCTGTGTCCTGGGTTCCCTAGCAACTGCCTCTGGTAACCAAGTCTCACTGACTGGCGGAGTAGGGAAGGCTTTTGGCATGTAGGGTCTTGCATCACATTCAGACTAAAATAGGTTCATTGAAATATGTATTAATTAGGATGTTTTCTCACAGACGAGGAGTATCCACCCCTCAGTGCCTGAGCTTTCCCTGGTCATGGAGGGGAGTTTTCTGGATGCTAGGAAGCTCTCATGCCGTGAACCTCCCCGCGCTCCGGGTCCCACGCCATCGCCGGCTCTGCAGCAGCGAGGAGGTGCCCCCATCCACGGCTCCCGCCCGGCCGTCGTGCTCGCCGGCCCGCCCCGGCTCAGAAGGCCACCTGCTCCGGGAGCTCTGCCTTCCAAGGTCACCGGAGATCAGCCCCGCCCCGGTGAGCAGAGGTCACGAGCGAACAAGGGCAGGAAATCCGCCTCCCCTTCCGGAAGGTCATCTTCTGGGGGGTTTCCACCGTCACCTGCAAACTCCGCCTCTTCGTCCTCCACACCGTCCACGCCGATGACCAACGGTTCACCCGACACATCTGCAAGCCAACCGCAGCCATTGGCGGCTCCCCCCAAAGGCCTGTCTCCCTTCACTCCTCATCCACCACTGTCATCCCCTGGCCTCCCTCCCCCGTTGGGGTACCACAGCCTCAGGTGCAGCACTGCCTCTCTGAGTCAAGTCCCCCAGTACCACCATCCATCCAGCCACATGCATAGTACCCCATCCCCAAAGCCCAGTTCTGAGTGTGTGGGGCTGCCCTGTAACTGCTGTGTCCGGCAGCATGGCCACATCTCCCAGAACACTCCCCTCTCCTGGCAAACGGTGCCCCCCAGCCCTGCAGTACCCCGCCTGTCCTCTGGGGGTGCTGGTGTGGTCTGCTGCCCCACGCCGGACAGCACCCCACGTCACGAGTGCTGCGGTTCCTCACCTCATCGCCCTTGCTGCCAGTCGTCTCCGCACCTCAGTCCCGCCTGCATCACCAGCAGCCCCGTCCACCACTCCTCCCCCCATGAAGTCTGCTCCCCTGCCAGGGAGCAGAGCGCACCCACCAGGTGGCTCATGGAACAGCCGGCCCCTGCCTGCCAGGCCCCCTGTTGCCAAGCGGCGAGCCCTACCTTGCCACCTGGACCTCCAGCTGATGGAGTGACCGGCATCTTGTCTGCTGATGCCTACAGGATCCTCGTGGATCAGGACCGTCAGCTGAAGTTACTGCACGCTCAGGTTCGACCCTGAATTTATCATTCTGAGGCACTGTATAGGGGTTCAGAGAGTGCCGTTTTGCTGACCGGACATTTTTAAGTAGCCTCACCTGTCTATGAACGATGCTGCTGTTCTGAAAGAAGGTCTGAGTTAGTCCCAGGAGGCCGAAGGGGAGGATTCTGATGTCATTCTGTTCTAATCCTGTCTGCCGTTCTCTAATACGTTGTGATATTACTTTTAACTAAATGCAACCACCCCCCTAGATAAAGAAACTCCTCGAAGCTCAGGGCAAAGAATCGAGTCCTGCAGCCCCCCCACCGACCACGGAGAGGCGACAGGAGGAGGCGAAAGAGCAAGTCAGCATCGCTGTGAGCACAGGTACCGCAGTCTGGATCTCACGTTTATGCCACACTAATGCCCTTGGCCCTTAACTGCCTTTGTGCTTAAAGCTGGGCTAAAGCTAGGAATATAATGCTTGCCTGGGGGGGTGCAGTGGGGGTGGTAAGCGGTTAGGTTTAGGGTCTTGTGTAAAATCACCAAAAGGCAGTAACTGTACTGGGGTCTGTCCCACTGTGTATGTGTGGGGGGGTTACAGGAGCCAGCTTGTTCTGGAGTCCCCCGCAAGGAGAGCCTGAGTCAGAGCTTGAGGCGCAGGGTGAGATTGAGGCCAGCTCCGCCTTCACTGCCCCCACCCCAGAGGAACACGCCTCTCCCTCCACGCTCAGCGACGGCCCGGACAGAGAGGACGAGCAGCGGCAGGTGTTGGGCGTGGCTTCACCCAAGTATGGCTTCTCACCGTACCCTCATCACGGGGGGGCGGGGCTTTGTCTGTGAAGGCGACAGGGATTGGATAAAAACTGCCAGCGCTGCAGTGAATGAGGATCATCTGCCTCTGTCTGACACTTGACGCTCCCAGACAAGCAGGGTGGTTTGAATGACCATGAGCTGTTTTTGTAATGTCTTCACTTATAAAACATCAGTCTGCAGCGGCTACCCTAACAGGGACGAGTCGATGGCGTATGATGGCTGAGGAGAGCTTTGCAGACTTCAAGGGTCCATTCCTCACCTGTCCCTCGCAGATCTCTGCCTGGCGATGGACTGCAT
Source organism: Stomatorhinus ivindoensis (assembly GCA_019775895.2). Classification (NCBI taxonomy): domain Eukaryota; kingdom Metazoa; phylum Chordata; class Actinopteri; order Osteoglossiformes; family Mormyridae; genus Stomatorhinus; species Stomatorhinus ivindoensis. The sequence continues at coordinate 22,232,484 of JABFEB020000033.1, forward strand.
GTCTTCCGGAGCCCAGTGCCGGGGGAGTCTGCCGTGTGTGACCAGGCGCGGTCTCCACACCAGCTGGGCTCCCCCCCGCAGGAAGCCAGCATCTCAGAGGATGAGCAACAGAGATTTTACAAAGTCTTGCTGGTCAGTTTGTCATTTGTGGCATGAATTTTGATATGATGTCATGCAGTTGGTATGCCACCCCGCCCCCCCAAGATATTTTTTAGTCTGTCCTCTGGATTGAACGTGAGGAGGCTACGGGTGTTTGCCCTGACGTACAAACATGGGAAGCCCCCTCTTAGAACTTCTTAAAGGCTTACAGATGAAGATCAGAAGCCTACCCACATGGCCTTTGTATGCGTTCAGACAGGCCTGTTTCAGCAGATCCACTTATGGTCTGGTTCTCAGCTAATCTGGCCCCTGGACCCTCATTACCCTTCGTTCAGAAAAGCACGACCCAAATTTGGCCGGTGGTGGGGCTATATAGCCCATCTTCTGCTGTAAACTCTTTAAGGTTGCAGATCCCATAGCCCTGTCTGTCTGTAGGGCCAGGTGAACAGTCGCCTTCAAACCTCCTTGGGGAAGGAAGAGGCCGAGCGGCAAGAACACGCTGTATGGACTGGACCCCCCCCGGAGAGGCATAGCCTGTCCCCTAAAGAGGCTCCGCCCCCCAGGTCTGCCCATCTCAAGGGACGGAAGAAGACCTCGGGGCCTGACAAGCCGGAGCAAGACCAGGTGCTGCAAGCCACACTCAGGCAGCTGCAGAAGCTGGGGGTGACCATGGAGCTGGACCCTGGCCGGCAGGGCAAGGCCAGACGCAGCACCCTTGAGAGCACCAGGTACGACCATGCCTTTGTTGCCTTCACTTCCTTCGACATTCGACATGCTCAGGCTTATCAGGATTCCATCTGTCCCCTTACAGCACACTGGCCTCCATCAGTCCCGAGGCTGTGGTCCCTAGACTGACCCTCTCAGAATCTGTTGGGACAAGCATGTGGGCCCCCAGCGTGGGGGGCAGCGTGGACCTGAGCCTCGAGGCCAACGCCATCGCCCTGAAATACCTCAGCGACTCTCATCTCTCACGGTTCTCCTTGGGGATGAGGCCTTCAGTACCTCTGCAGAGCCCTGGTGCAGTGCATTCTGGGAATGCTTCCACAGAATGCGCCACGACGGGGCTGAGCGTGCTGTCCTCTAGCAACATGTCATTTGCCACCAGGAAGTACATGAAGAAGTATGGGCTGATAGAGGAAGACAGCAGTGAGGAGGAGGTGGAAATGGAGGAAGAGGGAGAGAACACGGATCTGCGGAGGGACTCGGCCCTGGGGCACTCCGCCCGGACAGACCTTTCTGAGAATTTCAGTCCTGAGCGAGGCGGGATCCTGAGGAACATTGGGAACAACCAGGCAGGCTCTCAGAGCCAACTTCTCCGAGACTTACGACCAAAGATGCAGCTTCTCTCTAGTGGTGCCAAAAAGAAATCCCAAAAGGAGAACGACCCCCGGGGGCTAGAGAGAGGCCCGCCGCCCATGTGGGTAGGAGCCCAGGCGTCTCGGGATCCTGCGGCGGCAGAGAACTCTGTGGGCAACTTCTTGGACCTTAGCCGTCTCCGGCAGCTCCCTAAGCTCTTCTGACAAACGCAGAACCGCTGACTGGCTCCAGCAGTAACTATTCAAACAAATGTACTGTACATGTGACAACTTCTGAAAATGCTTGTTTATAGATTACGGTAGATGTCGCTGCAATTGTCCGCATTGTCCTCCTGGTTTAGTATCACCAATCCATGCTATTCCCTCATTAGTTAGTGTAGTCAGTACTGTCAACCCTGTTTGTTGCACCAACCTGAAGTCACTTGTTTTGGGATGTGGCTGCATTGCAGGAATGGGATGGAGGCGTGATGTCAGCGCCAGCGTTTCAGAACTGGCTTTTTTCCTTTAAAGATGTGCGTCTCTGTGGAGAGCTGCTGCATGTAAACATCATTGCTAATTGAATTGATTTCAGCTACTTAAACCTGGGTATGTTTACATTTTAAGTTTATTTTACCCTTTTAAATGTTTTGTTTGTCAGGAAAATGTTTTTATATGTGGTTTACTCTGCCTGTAATGGAATTTTATTTTTGGCTGATTGTAGGTCAGTCTATGTTCCACACTTGTTTTCCAAATCAGGTGGCTGTGATGAAACTCAGTGTTATATTTTATTTGCTTTTATTTTATTGGAAAACTTGCATCAATTACCTCCACTTTTTTGACACCACTCTGCTAACACTATTCTGATTCTTTTAAAATTAAAATAAAGGTCTACTTGATTTTTTAATGTTTGCTAACTGGTTATTCCACAAGTAGAGCACATTTTAATGATCGTTAGTAATGGTTCTGTTTACCTGAAAACTTCAGACCAGATCACATTGCATTCTTTTGAACGTCTCAAAAGGTATTTTCTGTTTTGTGAATTCCAGTTTCGGAATCGCAGTGAGATCATGTATCCGTTACTCAAACTGCACCCTAGGAAGCTCTTCATAATGCTCCCATCATAAATTATGGGAGTATTTCGTTTAACTGCTTGTGGGAGGCATGCTGCTCAGGAGAACCACCTAATGATGAATATTATGGTGTAACTACAGAGCAAGGTTTCCAGGAAGCACAAAATCCATAACAATACAGAGAGTAAACAAACTGGTGGCATGTTGTTCTGCCGGGCTGCCATTTCGAGGGGAAACCTTGAGGCTGTGTACAGTCACTGCAGTCAGTCACTTTTACAGACAATGGGGTTATCGATAAGTTTTCTGCACTGACAGTGCTCAGATATTCCGACGTGATGGACAGTGGTGGCACACTGGTTTCTGTCTACCGTTTCCTCCTGACTGCTTCCTGAGCTCCCGGCTGCCTCTGACAACTTCCTGCTCGCTAGCCTTGCCTGATGTGTTAAAGAACATCCCCACGCTTGCGTCCTTAAAAGGAGAAAGGGAGAAGCAGCCTAGCGTCCTACAGCAGCCGCGGATGTTTTAAACAGATTTCACCGGAGTTTTCACAGACCCCTACACCATTAACCAATCGATATGGGGCATAATTGTTTTGTTTGAGCATTAAAAGATAAAAATAAAAAAAAACCTTTTTCAACAACAGAAGGCAACGAGCTGCAGGCCCCTGTAAACACTGGAGATTCTAGTTCCTGAGACACTGAAAGTGACAGCAGTAACAATGACTCATGGGCAGTCGTGGAAGCTACAAAGATATCCAGCACTGAGCCAATAAAAAACTCTGTGGATCCACCTCCCTTTAGCCATCTGTGCACTAGACAGATCCACCACCAAACATGCATATTCCTCCTTGCATAGCTTTGTTCATTATTGTCAGACATTCATCAGCACACCTACTGATAGGAGTTTGTGATAATTTAAAACCCGTGTCAGTGCGACTGTTTTACTGACCTCGTTGTCTCAGGTCCATGTCATTCGGCTGCCAACATCGGGCACATTTATCAGAACATCTTTTATGTAACTTCTGAACGTGTCAGGTGAGCAGAAGAATCCATGGTGCATCACACTGGGAGATCGTAGTACGAGGTGTATGACAACAGCAGCTGAGGGTCTCCTTCCTCAAATTAATATCACACCTTTCTCGGCAAGAGCCAGCAATTGCAGGAGATGGTTTAAAGGAAAGGAACTGCAGTAGTGAATGGAGAGTGGCAGTCTCTGAAAGCAAGATTTGCCTCTGCATAATACATTAGGATTTACTCTCTAAGGTGTCTGGGTCTCACCTATTTCCTGATCTATGTAAATCTATGTGGGGGGGTGCAGTGGTTAGCACTGTCGCCTCACCTCTGGGACCTGGGTTTGCGTCTCCACCATGGCTCCATGGGTGTAGAGTTTGCATGCTCTCCCTGTGCCATGATGGGATTTTCTCCAGGTCCTGTTTCCCCCCCCACAGTCCAGAAATATTCTTAGGTGAACCGGAGCTACCAAACTGCCCATAGGTGTGAGTGTGCCTTAAGATGGGGTTGACACGCCATCCTGGATCATCCCCTGCCTTGCACCTGTACCCTCTGGGATTGGCTCCAGAACCCCTATGACCCTGAACAGAACAAGCGGTTACAGAAAATGGATGGATATAAAATTTGACCTACACTGGCAGAAGTATTTAATGATCAGTGGTCATTGTTGATGCACCACAGCAATGAAATGGAATGAAAAGGGGGCGGTACCTTGCTCAGGGTGTCTCAGTGGTGCCTTGCCGGTCAGGGATTCAAACCCACAATCTTTCAATTACAAGTGTGCCCCCCCCCCTAACCATTAGTATGCCCAGCACTGCCCAGAATCTTCCTACATTGTGGTCTGAAATGGTTAAGGCATTTTGCATTTTGGCAGAAGGGTGTGGGCACTGGGGAGCCCTCTTGAACTGTGCTAAGTAAAGACAAGAAGCCATGCCTGGATTATATCCCAGAGATATTCTACCAACTGCTCCACAGCCTCCCAATGGAGGGAAGGGTATAGAAGGGTAGAGGGAAGGCAGGCTGACTGGCCAAGGGCCCCCATAACAGACAGCTAATACTGGCTCTAACACTTGACAAAAGAAATGTGTACTATAAACAGCAGTGTACTGCTTGGAAGCATAGTCAAACAAGTAGCCATTATTCAACACTCCATATGAGCAAATCCTAATATAATAATATGTATTTATCACAGTTCAATGCAATGTACAAACAGTTAAATGAGAGACAATTTCTGTGCAAATATTTACGCATCGTAATGCCCCGATCCCCGGGATAAATTACTGTTTGATATAAATGAACCAATGATTTGCATATTTAATTGGCCAGGAGCACAGGAAGGCTCCTAATTGAGCTTTCAAAATTATCATTATAATCGACTTATATATGCACAAAATAAGTTTTAACTACAGAAATTTTATAGAAATTTCATTTCCAGTCCTTTTACGCTATTCGGCATTTCTTTATTTATTTATTTTTAAAATAAATTTAGAATTAGAATTAGTTTAGAATTTCATACTCATTAGTGTTTTCTACAGGGGGTTAAATAAACATAATATGGTCATCATACCCTTCATTTGAATTATTATGTTAAGTGTGCTTTTGATTTGCGATATTTAAATACAAAGAATTCGCAGTACATAAAAGAGGAGAAAACAGGAACAAACTCTTCCGCTGGTTCTCATGGGAGCCCATAACATGTTTAATCGTTGTCACACTGATTGGGAATAGGTGGTTCATTGTAATTCATATAGCCTACCGTAGCTAACGCGTTTACGGAGTAACACTATACGAATCATTTAATTCATAGAAGAGACAACTAAAAATGTCGGAAGGAAACGGCATATCCCCATGGCAAGGAAAACCTGATTTCGTCGTACAGCAAACCAAGTAAAACTGGCACGACTGGCGTTCGCACATCAGGCACCACAGAATCCATTATAACTGCAGTTGATGGGGGATTGCAGAACTCTTTTTTTTCTTCTTCTTCTTCTTTCAAAATCTTGTATGTGACACCCACATAAAAAACATAATAGCTTGAAATTCTGAGTCATTACACATGTATGAGGACATATTATGTCAAATTAATAACACTTATGTGCGTATATTATCATACTAAAAACCATACGCAATGAAAGCATAATAAATTAATATGCACGTACAAATCACTGTACATCGATATGAGTCTCGCCCATTTCTACTGATCCATTTCCAGGGCTACCAACTTTGGTCAGCTGGAGTGAGAGTTTCATTTCTAGACAAGGCTGTAAACGCGTTAACATGTATGCAACAGTTTTATTACCTTGTAAATAGTCTGTAGGGTTTGCAAACTACCCAACGCTTTTGGTGTTGCTAATTTTAGGTCTATAATGGAATTATACAGATTTCTATCGTCAGTGTCACGATGGGTGAGTGCCGGTGTTGTGCCGAAATCTGCACCCCTGCCGTGGATTGCATCCCCTGTCGGGAGCGCGCACCGCTCTGTACAACACCGGCAACCCTGCATTTCTCTGTAGTCGGTGAAGGTAGCGTCAAGCTGCAACCACCCCTCCGTCCAGGTACATACAGTAGCGACGTCTGTCCACTAGGGGCACCCATCGGGCGTTTCTTAGACGCTCCGCCCACAGCCTCTCCCGCGGGCGGCTGCGCCGAGTGTCCGTTCTAGATCCCTGGCGGCCGCTGCACGGACGAGATGGCGACCGAGAGGCGACTCCGACGCTTCTCCGCCGACGGCTGAGGATTGACACTGTTCAATCACAAACCGTGAGTAGCCGTGGACCGGAATACCGCGAGCCCATCGGAGAGGATATAGCCAGCACGACTTTCGCTTTGTCTAGCTGGGCTATGAGCTATGAAGCTGCCGCGGGTGTCTTCCTGGTACCGTGGTCCAGTTTCGGCGAAGAATCTCGGGAGCCGCTAAAACGGCCGGGCGCTGTTATGGTAGACTGGGGTGTTGTCGGACTCGCCGGTTACTCGGCGTCCTTTGAGCTCTTACTGAGCAGTTGAGGAACTTGAGCCCGTTGGGCTGGTTAAGCGGTTACTGCTTTCGGAAAAGTGGTTTCCACAGTTGAAGCAGCTGTCGATACTAAGCCGAACCCAAGCGGCCTTTCTGCGCTCCAGGCCCTTGTGAGCTGAAGACACGAAATGATCTTGTCCGGATGGATGCTGCCTGGCTCCACGCTTTGAGGAATATGCGTAGTATTTATGGACGATAGTTTGGTGTTATTTGGATGTTACTTAAAGGTTTTGAGCGCCCGCTCTTCTGTTTCCCGGTGGGTAACGCGCGGCTGGCTGTACTGCGGGGTCGGGTGGGGGTATCACCACCGCCGCCTGCCTCGTACTTCGCTCCTTTCGTGGTTGCACATATCTTTCTTTAAATCAGGATTCATTGTCGGCGGCCTGATAATCGGCCATCAGCCGCGGAAACCAAGCCAACCGTTAGCCGAAGCGGCTGCGGCTCTCGCCTCCGGTGAAACCTTCGGAAGAAAAGGAGAAACGTCGAAGACCTGTTATCGGGGACGGTTCTCCACGACCCATACGCCGCACCGGTACTTTGGTGCCGCACGACTGCATCCTCTTAGCCGCACGTCGACCAGGCCGCAGCCTCCCAGCTCGCTTTGTTACCCCGGCCGCGCCTCGCCCGCCGAGCCCCGCGACGTGGGGGGCGCTCGGCGTTTAGTGGTCTGCGCTTGTTTGCTTTACTATTTAATGTGTTTTCGAGTTAAATGTTTAATTTTGGGTAGCTTTTAATAATTTGGAGCTCACGGCGACATGAAAGTTGAATCGGCCGTGTGCTGTTTACCAGGACCGAAAGTGGGGTGTCAAGGAGGTAGGGTTCCCCATTGTCCCGTGAGGAGATGGCTTAGCTCGCTAGGGCCTTTCCCGGTTCCCTCCACCCCCATCAGCTTAGTGGGAAGGGTGTCTCCCGGGAGAGGCGGCCCAGCCCCCAGCCCCGATCTGACGGAGCTGCTGTGCCGTTTGTGTTTCTTCCGGGTAGCTCGCGATCGGCTGCACAAGTATTAAACACATTTATGTGTTGGCAATATATTCTATCTTCACGATGTAATGGAAAATGATCCGTGCGCCTATTGTATTATTACTTATTATATTATATTCTGCTTTCATATCTCGGCTTGACATATTTACTTTTATGGTTTTTTAACCAAAGCGGTGTTTCCTTTATAGTCTAATTTCTGTTAGATCCAGTTATTTTATAAATTGATAATAAATTTACCATTGCGTCGTCTTGACCGTATAACTGAGTGTATCGTTACTGTAAATTACACATTTTGAAATACAACTTTCCAATACACCCCCTTATAAAAACATACACCTAATTTGCCAATACATGCACCAATTAATTGGACAACTGTCATCCCGAGGTTTATTGTATATTTCAATTTGAGTTCTTTACTACATTGTGTATAACAGTTTTGTATTATCAGTGTGAGCAGGTTTAAGGTTCCTTCAAAGCACAGGCATAACGAGGTATGGAAGTGTTTAGGGTGAATTGTGGAAAGGCCCTAGATCTTTATGATAGCAGATACTCTTGAAGTGGATTAATTGTCCTTTGTCAAGAAAATGCAAGATGAGTCAGCCCTGAAAACATTTCCATTTGATTTGCTCTTGAATGGTTAAGTCTTAATTTATTAGTCACTAGTTTTGTAACACATTGGTTTTATACTCCTAAAGCAGTGTGGGTTGTTATGCTTTAAATATTTTAATGAAGTGTGTGCCTGTGTGTGTGCACGCACGCAAACACTGGTGGGAGGGGGTGTTTTACGTGTATTGTGGGCTCTGGATCAGAGACCCTGATTTGATAGTTTATTCATGTGTGTGGGTGGATAAAGCGGCTTTTGATTTAGACAGAATGGCAAGTCAGTTCAAACTAGATCTTTAAAAAATGTACAATGTTGAATTCATTAAAAAAAGCAAGTTTAGTTTTCTTAAATTGAGCAGAATTACTTATTTTTTCCCCTACATGTGCTCAGGTATAGCTCTTGTTTTTGATCTCTGATTGTATTAAAACTTTTAAAATGAGGAATAACACACATTGCATGTTTAAGTTCCTTGGAAAACAATGCAGACTTATTGCGTTGGTCAGCAGAGTTCAGCTTGGCTGGTCATATCTTAGTACGGTAATTCAGCGTTTTTAGCCTGTTTTGCCTGCACGTCAGATTCTTCGTCATTTTAGTTAATGTTATTGTTAGCATTAGAATGTGTTATAAATCCTGTTGTTGTTGTAAATTTAACTGTGTGTATGACAGTTTTTATATAATGTTCATGTCTCCTAATTACACATGTCTCCCAATTACACAATTCATGACAAATATATTGTCCCAAATGGCAAACTCTGCCGTCAGTGCATTTTGTGTTATTTGAGCATGGAGCCATGTTTGTGGCCAGCACATGTTGGTGAATGAAAGCCAAAGGACTAATGGATAAATGACCGAAACCTTGGAAATTTCAGAGACTGACGGTTGTGGGATTTGTGGTATTCAACTGTGGGGGAAATGTGCAGCATATCATATTCATAGTGAAATGCTTCCTTATAGACGCATTTACTATTGTTGACAAATGCAACTGTTAAGTAGACAATAACCTTTTTAAGTACGAAGTTAAGGAAAATATTTTGCTTGAATTACATCAAAGGTTGTTGTCATACTTACTTTATGAGTCTCGGGGTGGTGGGTGTTGCAGGGAATATTAACCGGCTTTGCAAGTCTGAAATAAATGGTTTGTGAAGTGTCTTGGAGGTGAAGCAGCTTGTTGTCTTACTTTGGGTTACCCTGCATGCTTTGGGAATTTCCCAGTTACGATTCTTCTTTTGTTAATCTTTGTGGGCTGTACCTTGTTAGCTTCTTTCTTAATTAGTTTTGTTTGGCTCCACGTCTGTGTTTTTACAAATGATTGTGAATGATTGTTTACACATCAGCTGTAGCTTTCCCGTCCTTTCCAATGCCAAGCAATACTTTAAATAAAAGCTTTTAATTGACAGGGGATATTTTGGAATAAACAGATCAAAGGGATGGGCCCTGGATTCTTGTGTATAATGAAACTTTAAGTATACCTGAGAATGTAGATGGTATCTTCAATCCCTTGTTATGTAATGTTCACTCTCTGGGAGCTGCAGTCAGTTTCAGAGTCCTGTTTGACTGTAGTTGCTTTCGGGTGAGAAGCCCACCTACGCATTTAGAACATCAGCTCTAAGCAGCATGTCTGAAAACTTCAGAAGGCTATATCTGCCTATAATGCCCTGCCCTCGACTACCTTAGTGGTGAATCAGCATCAATAGTAAGAGTATGGAAAGTTTCGCTCTTTACACATGCACTGAGATTAGAATTTTTCTTTTTGTTGAATTGGTCTAGCTTACAAATGAGCTGGATAGGATTGTCTACCTGGTACCTATTATATTTTTTCCCAAAAGCCTTCTGCATAATTATCAGACGTGGGTGAATGTGGGAGGCTGTGGGACTGCCAGATGAGTAGGGCTAAATACTGAAAGTTGGTAGTTCTAAGTAAGTAACTTACTGTCAATGGCTGACAAATATTTGGTGCTAGATTGCAGCACTTTTAACAGTATCGGGCTGTGGTTGTGGCCACCCTTTCTTGGATGAATTTGCACTGACTTGCTCATACTTTTTCTTGTGGATTTTGTTTTGTGTTTTTTGTGGTACGTGACATGACCGGCACTTGGCCCCTCTCTGCCACGTAAGCTGACATAAGAGAGGAACATGGTTTGGGTTTTCCAAAAATAGCAGCTAGGCCCAGATCTGGCGATACACCGAACCTAATGAAACATGATCGTATACAGCATTAAACTACAAAAATTTTTTGACTGCACAAGAAATCTTGCAGCTTCACGCCCACCCTTAACACGAATGAGGTTCCGTCTTCCTGTCCCCAGCCTGAGTCGACAAGCAGGGTATCCAGTGTTTTTGACTAAGCCGCATAGCTGGGCAGTCAGCTGGGAAATTAGCTGTCGAATAAACAGAAAATGCATCTGCAGATTCACCGCTGGCAAGTTAAAAAGGCATGTGTGTCTAAGTAGCATTTGCCTCCTGAGTATCTTGAGACATGCATCCTATTAAAAGTTTTTTTAATCATCTTCAGCTCACAGTTCTCTGGTGCAGTGTTTTGTAAATAAAATTTGAGTGGGGGGTTTTGTATTGGTTCCAGAATTATAAGCGATGCCCTACCCCGGTGTTAAAGTGGCTAATGGGCAATGGGTATTTGATATGATTTGGCATTTGATTCATAAGCCCTGTTTGAGTATAAAGTTTTCCTGTAGTATTATAAACGCATTGGTGTGTACAGTTTCTTTTGCTGTTTTGAGTCTACACATTATTTACCTGCCCTTGATGATAACTAACTAGACAGGCTTCTCAAAAGATGGTCAGAAGGCCGGGCAGGCAAATGCTCTGTTTGGGATTCCACCTGGGTATTTATAGTAATGTAACCCTAACTCTGTTGGCTGGGTGCATTCAGGCGAAGCAGCAAATTACTGAGGGAAGTGGGGGCTTGTGCTTTACTTGCATCACTGTTTGGATGGTAGTTTGAGAAGAACAGAGTTGCAGGTCTGCAGCAATGAGGTACCAGAGATCCAGAGGGTCTCTGATCACAAGATCGCCTGCCATGGTGCCTCATGTAGACACTGATAAAATGGGCTGCTTGTTTTTGTAAAGCTTGCGATATCTGCAAGTCTTAATTTAAAGATCAAAACAATCCATGGACGTTTCATTTGTGTCATTTTGTTACAAAGGTAGTCCCGTAATCGTTACTTGTTGATTTTATGGTTTACTGTATTTATAATGGAATCTGTTGTGGTTTGCTTTTGACTAGACATTTTCAGTCAAATATTGCTGTTTTGTAAGTGATTGGGTAGAACCTTGTCCTTTGTTTGTCAGGGTTCTCACCTTGAGTCATATCGCCATCGACAACTTCCTGTAGTTCATGTATCGGAAAGCTGCCGCTTACCTCTGCTTCAATCATCCTTTGTTCCATTGGGTGCCGGCAAGAAAACAAAACACTCACTCGTATGGCTGACTACTACGAATGGTTAGAGCATGACTGTCTAGACCTTACGAGCATCACTCACCATTCTACTTCGTGATTGTGCTACCCATAGTGAGAAATTCACCAGGCCCAGAGCCGTTGTCATGTGACTTGTGGTCACATGGCCCTGCGGTGAGATGAACAGGACAGTAAGGAAATAAACATGAACATCAGCTCAGGGCTGTTTAACTCTTATCCAACAGCTCATCTTTCTAAACTTGTGGGGTTTTTTTTTGTTTTTTTTTTGAAGTCTATCAATCTTCCAGCTGCTTAACCTGGGGAGGATTCTCGGTGATACAACTGGCACAATGCCTGTCCCACACTGGCTATTTAGAGATGCCAGTTAGGCTAATGTTATCCCTGTGGGAGGTAACCCACACAATACGGGCAGAACAGGCAAACTCCACACTCCACATATGTGGGATTTGAACCCCCAGTGAGTCCCTGAGTAGGGCTGCCCAGATCATGTCGCTATGTAATCACGATTATATGGCACATGCACAATAACGCCCACAATTTGCTAAGTGAATTAGTAGTGTGCCTAAGATATTAATGTGATGTGTATTGTGATGTCCAAAGGTCAGTAGTCTGTATAAATTCAGAAATATGCTGACATTTGTGTTCACCTGTTCAGACTTATTCTTATTCCACTGTACACTAATGCATACCTTAAATTCCCAGTGTCTCCCTCTTTCGCTTCACTGATGGTGATTCCTGTTTTACGCAAGCACTTCCTGTCCTTTATCATAATGCCTTTTTGTCATAATTTCCTTAATCACTGAACTCTTTTTCTTCGAATCCCTTGGAAAGGTTGGAAATGATCTTTGTGGCGGGTCTTCTAGTACAGAGGGACCCCGCCTCCAACCTCACGGTGATTCGTCAACTGGTATTTGAAAGGGGAACTTCCACTAAGAGACTAGAAGGCCAGCCAGAAAATACCCGTGTTGTGAATGTCCCACTTAATATTTTGGCAGAGATGGATGGATGTTGGCTGGCAATGCATATGAGACTTGGGAATCTAGCTTGAGAGAGCAGAATTGTGTCAATGGAAAGCAAATTCCCCAAAGCACAGCTGAGCTGTGGGACTGGGAGTGAGGGCTGTGAAGATTGTCATAGTACATGCTGGCCCAGTGAATATTCTGCATTGTATTTGTCTCGTGAAGATGAGGTCCTCTCATTCCTTATTGGTTAATAAAGTTCAGTAACATTAAGGCCTTTAGATTTGCTATCACGAATACTTAATGGCTTCTCTGGAATAATTCATTTTATGACACATCTTAGTATCCTGTAGTCAAGACAGAAGCTGCTTCATTCCATCCTGCAGTTACAATCTGTAATGTACCAACCCCCTTTTTACTTTGCAAGGCTGCTCAGCTGATTCATCAGTCTGTTTACTGTTGTTAGACAGGTTTGTGCAGATGATAAAAGCCTGCAATTACAGCATGATTTATTGGCCTCATAATTCCTTTCGACATTTCCGCGAGGCGCAGTCTTGGCCTGTTTGGTCTTGCTAAATCTCTCTGTTCGGTATGAACCCTAACTGCACAACTTGGGGCATTCTCCATCTTTAGAAACACGTGGTAAGATTAGCTGAAGCACACCCCTTTCCTCCAGCCTCCTACAAAGCTATTTTCTTTTCTGATGCAGTTTAGAGTTAATTCCTTAAGAGTATGAATTAGACTATAAAATCTAGTAATTGCTTTGCTCGATCTGGTGATCAACCTATAAATTTTACATTGGCTGTTGGTCAACGACGTCCTCTGGTATTGTGGAGCCGGGCTCTTCATCAGAAGCCCAATTCCCGTTTACACACTGATTGTCCTCTGGTCAGCACTGTCTGTGGCTTCCAGGATTTCCGTGACCGTAATGCCAGTGTTTGTCCTCTGGAGGTGCTGTGCACCTAACAGTTCACTCCTGTACCCAGCTCACTCTGGAAATGGCCAAGCTTCATGTTCAGTGTCTGCTTTATACCATGTCTATGTGTTGAGGAAAAACATTAAATATTTCCATTTTCTTTGTCTTTCAGGTTGTATATTTCACACTATGTGCTGAACCTCCAAGATGTCTGAAAATATTTGTTTAGAAGATTTTTTTTGATTCCAGTGGAATCTAGATTTTTATTTTATTTATTTATTTTTTTTTTTAAGTTGAGCACACAGACGTTTGAGGAGGAGAGATCCTAAGACGCAGTGCGTGCCTCTGGCCGCCAGCCTGTTACAATGCCCGTGCAAGCCCCACAATGGACGGAGTTTCTGTCGTGCCCCATCTGCACCCACACGTTCGAGCAGACCATCCGGCGCCCCATCAGCCTGGGCTGCGGCCACACCGTGTGCAAGATGTGCTTGAACAAGCTGCATCGCAAGGCCTGCCCCTTTGACCAGACGGCCATCAGCACCGACATCGAGCTGCTTCCCGTGAACACGGCCCTGCTGCAGCTGGTGGGCGGCCAGGTGAGTTTGCCCCGTCTTCCCCGCTCCTCCCCCTTGGTGACTCTCCACCCCTGACCCCCTTTCCCACTGACTTGTCTTGAATTGTAAATTTCACAGCTGAGGAAAGTTGTCAGCCCTACGTTTTATTTGAAATGTGAAATGCACTGATTTCTTCCTCTGTTTTAATTGTTCGATTAATTATTGGAGTAAGGAAAACATTACATGTCTTTTATATCTTTTCGTAATTAAACCACCCATACCCAACTGTAATAGCGATTAAAGTGTACTTAATATACCATATAAAAATTACATAAAGGGACAGGGCATGCTACTACTGCCAAAACTTAGACAAAAAATAATAAATAAAATAATCTGTCACTGTTCAAAGATTATTTTAGGTCGCCCGCTCCTGTGGGCCTAAATCTTTTTTCACATTCGCACAGCAACATTTTAACTTGCATATTCATTGTAGAGACCCATTTATGGTGTGGGGGAACGATCACGGCCTTTGATAATACGTGACTAATTGCATTCTGTATTGGTTCAAAACACAACACGGCATTTTATTTTACAATATGGGACAGGTGACATCTCTGCTCAAGAGGTGCCAGCCCATAGGACAGTTCTACAAAGCTTGCATATGAAGTTTTTAATTCTTTACCTGGCCAGCAAATACGATTCTGTTTTCAACAATAAAAAATGTTATATCATTCCACTGCAGTCGTTAACCCCCCTTCAAGTGACTTAGAGGCTAGCTGGGGACTGGTATCCAGTGTGCGAAATACCTGTCAATATTCGGGGGGGGGGGGGCAAATCTCCCTATTCTTGCACTATACCGATCTTGAGATCCCCTTAATTTTGCTTTTGAGGCTTTCAGGGGGTCTCATGGGTTAATCGGGGGTGACAGACCCCCGTGTATTTCACACACTGCTGGTATCACTTATATTTAACAGAAAATATTTCCCATCAGGGTAAATATCTAAATTGGCACGCCCGCTATTCCATACCCTGGCTCAGTATTTACTTTAAATGTAGGCATTCAGTGGTTTCAGTATTTTCTTGTGTAGCTTTGTCTGGTCTTGTCTTCCTCTTTCCCTGATTGACGTACTTTTGCTCAGTAGTGTCTTTAAAGGCGGAATCTGCAGACCATAGTGATCAGCTTTATCACCGTGGGGGTGGTGGGGGGGTTGTGGCAGTGCTGCTTGTGATTGTGGGACACGTGTTTTCAGATCTACAGAGAAACACGTGGGTTGTTCTTGGAAGTGTGTGTTTGCTTGTAGGCGTGTGGCTGCAGCTTGCCTGCGTACATTTGCCAGTCCAGTCCAGCGAGCTCTGCAGTGCTTGCTGGGGCACCATATACGCAGACGGTCACCTGGCCGTCATCAGACTTTTTTTAAAAAATGACTCACTGAATCAATTCTTTCCTGTACTCAGAAATAGCTCTGTATTATCCTTTAGTAATGCGCTTTATTCTATTTAAAGCTGAGATACCATCACAGTTTTCTATATTTGGGCCGCAGCAGGAAAGAGTGGTTTGCTGTTTACTAAATCGCTGCTGTGTAGTATTGGATAACTTGTGGTTGGTTTCACATTAATATAAATGTAATTTATGTATGCAGAACCATTTTAACAAGCAGGAATAAGGTGCATTTTCCTATTACGTTAAACATATGGATCTTCCTCATTAAGGGGTAGCAGTAACTGCTGTCGTTACACTCTCTTCAGTTCCTGTCAGGCTTGGCCAGGAGCGTGTGCCTGGTGCTGGCTTCTCTTCAGTGTAGATGGTGTGTGTCAGAGGGGATTGTTCAGCCCATTCCTGTCATTGCAGGAGGGGCAGTAATGGAGAGTTGAGACCGTGCCGCTGTAGCAGACTTGACTCTCTGTGGGGGCCTGGCCCTGCTTATGCTCTTTGGGCTTTATTTGGTAATTCACATTGTGTCACCCCCC
>JABFEB020000033.1:22256385-22273195 GCA_019775895.2 Stomatorhinus ivindoensis
CCCGTTTGCTCCTGTCGGTCGTCGGTGCCTGTGTGAGTGACCTGTGTCCTGTGCCCGTTTGCTCCTGTCGGTCGTCGGTGCCTTTGCTGGTCGCCTGTGTGAGCGACCTGTGTCCTGTGCCCGTTTGCTCCAGACCGTCCAGCATTTATGCCTTTCTTCCTACACTGCTTGTGCTCAAGTCTGGGACTCTGTTTATCGCCCTGTGTGGGCTCCCCGTGCCCCCGCCCCGCCCCAGGCTGCCAGCAACACCCTGCTGCTGCAGAGGGAGGCGGGCCCACTAGCTCCTTCCCCCGGCCCCGGGGACTGGCCCGCGGGAGGCCTGTCTAGTGAGCAGCTAAGCCTGGAGCTGCACCACGTGGAGCGAGAGATCGGCAAGAGGACCCGGGAGATGGCCCTGGTGAGTCGGCACCGGGGAACGCAGAAGTGCTGGACCCAGAGATCCGGGAGAGAACCGCCCGCATGTCGGCACCCCACGCTCACGGCCACTGGCTCACCCGCCTGTCGCTCTGCTTCACCCCCTCTGCTCTCCCTTCCTCCCTCCTTCCTGTTTGTTTGACCTCACAGCTGCCTGTATATACTGTATGTTTTATCTTGCATATCTGAGATTTAGCACCACGAATGTTTCCCCGCATGTCGCCTCTCTAAGTTCTGTTTGACGGTTGGGGGGGGCGGGGGGGGTGTCACTGATGTCCCGCCTGGGTGACGCACTGTGTCACCAACACCCCACTCCATCCAACAGACGACTGTATCGAAAGCTAGCAGGCGAAGCAAGTGCCGACTTGCCTCTTTCCTTCAGGAGAACCACCTGTCCCATGAGGTGAAGTGTAAGATGAAGCCCACGGAGAACGGGCAGGCAGAGCATGACAGCCAGCGAGAGGACGCGTCCCTCAGCCTTGGGTGAGCAGCCAGAATCCCGGCACGGTTCCCCCCTCAGCTGTGGTGTCTGTCTGACTGACTGACTCCATTCTCCTTCCCCCATTTGGCAGCGAGGTTTCCAATGGCGCGAGCTGCCTGCCTCAGGACGGCAGTGTTACCTCCATAGCCGGCAGGACGTCCTCCCTCAGCCTGGCCGGCGACCTGGGGGGTGGCTCCTCGGACCTGCAGAAGAATGGCGTGGTGCACTCCTGCTCCTAGTCCCCGGGCCAGTTGCCCCCCCCCCCCAGCCCCGCTCGCCACGCCCGACCCCCGTTCCCTCAGACTCGGTGGCGACTCTATGGAAACGAGGGCCGGAAGCCTCCGGATCCCCAGCCTCAGCTGCGGAAGGCCGTTTTAGGCTTTCGGCAGCTGCAGAGTAGACCTGCCTTTGATACATGGTCAGATTGGGGGTCACCGCTTGCGTTATATTTGCATATAGGGGTGGGGTTATGTAAATGACCTCTGTGGATTTAGACCGCAGTCATGCAAGTGCACCTGGCTGGCACAAGCCTTTAGAAATAAGCAGCATCTGCAGTGTATTTGATATCTACTTTTTGTTCTATGAATGATTTTTTTTTTAAATGGAACTCATTGCATTGGATGGTCGTTTGCTAAACTGATATTTAAAGTACTTTTAGGTTATTCAGAAAGTCGCCAGAATAGGTCAAATTTAAGAAAACAAACGTGAGGAAAGTCAAACTGGTAAGCAGATTTCTTGGTGTCATGTTCACCTACTTGGGTGTTTACTGGAGTTACGGCAGTAATGGGATTCTGACACCTGGAGTTCCTGTCTGCTGCAAAGGCTCCTTTCTCTGGCTACTTGTCAGTCCCGCCATTCGATTGTCTCTCAATATACCTGACTTCTGGTTCAAAGTCTTTGAGGGTTCCGTGTCTGACAGTAGGGGGAACCTCATTCAGGGTGACCCTCACCGGGCTCCTGTTGCAAAGGGGGGTTCACTCGATGGCACTGGCCTTACCCGTGTTAAGGATTTTGTTTACTGTATTTTGTCTAAAAAGGTGACTTTGAGGCATTTGGAGAATTTGTGGGGTTTATACAACATGAATGTTTTTAAAGTTACAAATTAATGTCTTTCAGTCTGCTTTCCGGTATCATTGGACTAAACTGAAGGCCTGTGCTTTCCAGGACGGGCCTATGTTCTCCGTGGTTCCTCCGCTTACTGGGTGCCGTGTAATGGAGCTGGACGGGAGGCTTTCCTTCCCGTTTCATACTTCCGCAGTAACTCTGGGTCGCTCTGAATGTAGGGCCACCACACCTCCTGTAGCATCCACCTCTGGAGAGGCAGAACAGCCAGAGAAAACGACTATTTCATATTGAATTTGAGCCGTCGCTGTGCTCTGTGGGATTTGTAGGGAAAGGCCGTGTTGCGCGTCTCGGCATTCGAGCCTTTGTTTCTCGTTTGGTTTTATTGCAAACTTTTTGTATTAATAAAAAAATATATTCCACAATTTTTAGGCGCAAACCTCCTGTTGACAAAATGGTGGACAGATCTGTCCCTCAGGCCCAGGCTGTCGGGGGTGTTGTCATGACACAGGGATGGACTGGGACATTCTGTTATTAAGAGTGCCCAGTAAGGAGATCTCTGTGGCAACCAGAGCCATGGTATGGCACGCCAGTGGTCCTGCCTCTGCGCCGCGCGCATTTCACTGCTATGTTCGTGCTTTGCCCACGCCGCCCTCATCCACTGTGTTCACAGGAGTTCTGTGGCCTCATTTTGTCAACAGGTGGGAAAAAAAAACGTTAAATTTAACGTTAACTTCTATGAAGTTGTTAAAGAATGTTAATCTCTGCGCTGGGAGGTGTCTGAGGGAGTGTGGTGGCACCATCTTCCCCTTTAATTACATGCTGTACCTACAGGGTCTCTGACATTATGCTTGCCAGTACTTTCCCCACAATTTAATGACAGTCTTCCAAGAAGGAAAAAGATCTGACTTCCAGCAAATATTTAATATTTTTAAAATGATATATTGCTGTGGAAATACTTTACATTTTATATCCCAAGAATTTCACACAGTTCAAGTACAAACAACTGACACTTCTATTTTAATCATTTTTTTTTTTATACATCTGTAGTCTGGGAAGTAAAAATAACAAAGAAATTCTAAGCTTATTTCACTACTGAGCATTATTCCAGCAAATGTTATGCTGTGGCACCATGGATGTGGATGCTCAGAAAAAGGCTGAAATTCCTAATCTTGCCACGTCTTCTCATGCCCTGTTCCACTCCAGGAGTCTGACAATGCTGGAGAAATTAGTCGAGTGACGGCAAAATTCTCCAAAGGATTGTTGGCTTTGTACAGGTTGAGCTTCATAGCTGGAGTGGTTTCCTCATTATGTCTGTTGTACTGAAGAGATCACAGCTGTACGTAAAACCACGGGGAATCCTTTCCAGGAGTTATGTCAGGGAAACTGTCAATGTAGTCCATCCGTTTCAAATTCATAAGAAATATTCCCACAAAGAGTAAAACGGGAACCCCCCCCCCCCCGCGCAAAAAAAATTATAATGCAAACATACTGAAGTTCTGGCTTTGACGGGATTATAATAATTCTTTTTCCATTCTGATGGCTTTGGTCAGAACTGGTTTGGACTTGCAGTAACAGGCAGTGCGGATAGTGGAGTGTAAACCCGGGATGTTTCTCCAAGCGGACGCACTGCAGACCTTTTGGTGGCTCATCCTTCGTGTTACCCCCCCCCCATATTTTAAGAAGAATTAATATCACCTTGCATTAGTAGTTCTTGCCATACTTAAGACATTGTGAGGGTCACCATGATAAGGTAAATGACGTCATTACACAGTAGTGCTCAGTTCTTCACTGTACACCTCATACGGTCACCTGGTAGGGTACGGGGCTTTCAGTGTGTTCAGTGCAGGTTGTCTTGGGTGAGGCAGTGTTCAGTGATTTTCAGCGTGTCGCTGTTAGTTCTCTGCCTGCCTTTGTTGGGGGGAGGGGGGTCGCTTTCCAGTCTGACGCGAGGATGCAGGGATTGCCTCCTCATTGCCGCCTTTTCTCCTGGTCTGCCTCCACCGTAACACGAGTAGACTGATGTACATTTTTGCTACATTAGTTGTCTTAATTGGCACATCCACCAATGCCCTTTCTACATTACTCTTTCAGTTACTTTGTTTACTTACCTATACTGGTCTTTGGAGACTTAAAGCACCTATTTTGGTGGAACCAGTTGATTTCTGTGTAATGTTGCTTAAAACATGTATAGTTGTTTTTATGCTTGTGAAAGAGCTTTGGACTTGTAAGCAATCGCCAAGATTGGGCACAGAACAGCCTAGACAGACATGGCCGCCCCCCTGGAAGGCTGGCTGCTTTCTGCCAGCCGCCCCAATCCCGTCTCTAAACTTCTGCTTCAGCACCATCCTTTGCGTTTCAAATTCTGAAGCAGTGACCTTCCTTGTCTGGCCTCGGCTGATTTTCCTTTCGGTTGTGTGGCTGACTTGTTGTTCAACTTTTCCAATCTTGAAAATGTCACGCACCCTTGTGATGGTTCTCCATTTATTACCTTTTAACTAATGTGCTTTTAATCCAGTCAGGGTGTGAAAACAGGCCTGACTTCCAACATTAATACCCTCTGTCGTTCGGCCGTGCAGATCCCTCCGCGCTTTCGACGTGCCTTTCTGACAGGCTGATGGCGATTCGTTAGTTTGTTTCATTTTCCAGGACACAGCACTCCAATGCAGGGCCGCTTCCCCATTCGCTTCGAGTCTGCATTTATATTAAATGACCTCTATGGATCGGTAATGCGAAGATCTGTGAGAACTGCTTACCAATGCTGAGCTGATTATCGCTTACTATTTCTAAGGTAAAGAACTGCCTTGGCAGCAATTACAATGTGTTTATGTAGCTGTTTTTTCAACTGCTCAGAAAAAACCATTGGCATTTTTAAAAATTGGTCTTTTTTTCCAGTATTTAATACCTCACCGCGACTCATTTAACTAGGGTTATATAAATGTACCTGCACATAATTCTCATTTTTATTACCTTTTGAAGTTTGCAATTAATTCAGGGATTAAAGATTTTAAAAAATGTTTTGTAATTAAAAATGTGTGGGGAATTTGAACATGCTTGAGTTCAAGTCCTCACGTTGCTGAGCAGGTTTTAAGTGGTTTAGCAATTTCTAATTTTTGTATATATCTTACTGGCAGATGTAACTGAGCACTGGATTCACCATTCATCATTAACCCCCACCCCCACCCCCCACCCCACCATGGAAAGGCTGTGGTCGGCACCAGTTCTTCCTGAAAACATTGTAACTATGTAGCGCGCTTCGTGACGACGTCCCGACAGCGATTATCCAGATTCCGGATCCTCCTGACTCTCAGGCCTTTGCCTCGATCATTGATCCCTGACAAACACGTTTGAGATTCGCTCCATTTTGAAAATGGATTCTCTCCTGATCACACCGCTTTCACCAGCCACGCACAAACACACACAGCTTCCCCGGCACCGGTCACTCAATCTGGTGAGCGGTCTGACAGGGGTGCCCCCCCAGCCAATAGTTTGAGGAACAGTGAGATTGGTTATCCTACTTATGCTCCTGTTTTCTCAGTAGTAAGATGTTCTCTTGGAGTAGGCAGACGGGAGGGGGAGGGGCATAGCACAAAGGGCACATTGTAGTAGCAGTGTTGTAGCTCCTAGTTTTAGGTCAGTGTTTCTTAACCCAGTCCTCAGGAGCCCCCGCCCGGTCCACGTTTTTGCTCCCTCCCAACTCCCAGGCAGACATTTTTGCTCTCTACTGGGAGTTGGGAGGGAGCAGAAACATGGGCAATGGACCGGGTTGGGAAACACTATTAGGTCATTCACAGGATTTTTGGAGGAGTCTGTCCACTCCGGTTCCTGCACTCCAGGCACGCCTGTTAGGAGTCCGAATCCTCCGGCTGAGAAGTCCGTGTTCAGTCTCAGACTGGCTTTGTCATCACGAGATCAGGCTGTTCTTGCATAGTTTTGAATTTTACTCCTAACACTGGGAAATGTAATTGCTGTTCGATTACTCCCATGTTGTCTTGTAAAAGATTGCTTAAATTAAGGTACAAGTTAACTTCAAGAAAAAAGTTTGTTTCTTATATTATACTCCATTAAGGAATGTTTAGAATTATATTTCTCCAATGTGGATGTAGCTGATAATATACCATTTTCTTCGTAAAAGAATTCACTGTGTGAAAATTTGTTTGCATTTTTGTATAATACAATCTGCTTCTTGTTTCTTTTGACTTGGGAAGGGATGACAAACTGGAAGTTTGGGGAAAAATATAAAAAAAAAAACTGTGAAATTAAAAATGTAAGTTATGTGTAACAGTGATTCTTTACTGGCAGGGACTGTGATTAAATAATTGTAAATCTCCTGTTGTCCAGTGTGGTTTTCACCTCTCACAAGATGGCACCTGCACCAATTAGTCAAGGATCCTTACCTCTCGACTTGAGGGGTTTGCTGTAAATGCACCACTTTAACCTTGATTCTGAGAACCCAGGGGGTTTAAGGTTAATTAAATATTCTAATTAGTCAAATTAATTTGCATTTTAAGCATATTTAAAATGGTAAACACCTCTCTTAATGAGTTGCATGTTGAGTGTGCTGAGCTGCATTTACTTGATCCACTTTTCTGAGTGGCATCCCATTTCTTTCCAGCCAGCATAGTTTCCTTTAGGATCTAAAGACTAACCTGAATATGCTGCTGTTTAAATAACTGGTCTTGAGCCTGAAAGACCTTGATTGGGTGGGCGTGGCAGCAGTGGGCCTGACAGCCTGCCTGTCACTTTACTTCAACACCTGGATGGGTGAGGAGCAGTTAATGAATATTCAGCGGCTGGGATTTTAATACAAGTTGTACATGTATCATGTCATCTTTAAATTCAATTGGCTCCTTGCGTCATTCTCTTAATAGAACTTACTCTCACTGTAAAAAGACAAAGGTGGAGCCCCCAGCCTTAACGTTTAATAACCTTATTGGTTAAATACATGTGTTTTTTAAAGTTGTTTGGTTGCTCTGTGTCTCTATCCCCCAGTCACCTAACGGGTGTGTTTGGCAATGCTGCACTGTTTGCTGAGCTTTGGGCTAAAGGACAGAGCCCTCCCCAGGAATTTTGTGCTCAGTTTCAGTAGGGGGAGGGGGGGGGGGCAGCTTGGTTTACAATGTTTGTGCTTTGATAGACATGTAAGCTCTAAAAACTTTACTCTCGACCTTATGTCTTAGCTACACATTTGATGCTTGTTTTCTATCAAAATGATTTTACTTAGTGTTTGTGAAAACAAAGGCCATTCCATTGGGTTGTGCATTTAGCAAGTGATCAATAGCTCAAAGGTAACTGAACTGTGTTGATCTGAGCAAATTATAATCCCCAAAAGTCCCAGCATGCACCGCAGCGTACTGACCCATCTGCTGCTTACTGCTTTTGTACTCTGCCTGACAAGCTGCGCTCTTCAAGCCCCATTTCTTACAGAATAAGTTATCGAATACAGGTAAGCTTGTGTTTTTTTTTTCCTTTTTAATTTTTCTGCTAAACCAATTCATTCTTGACTCGTGGTTTTTTGTTGTTGTTGTTGTTGTTGAATTAGTCTTCATTTTAGAAAATCAACAGCATTGAACAATTCGCTTTACTCAAAATTAGAAGAAATCTCTGATACATGAATTTCCCACAATTTATTTGATTGTAACTGATTCTGTAAAAGATAATTAATTCGGAGAGACATTTTATCTGAGTAGTTAATTTGGTAATGATAGACGCCACATGATAGTTTATGTCGATGGGACCATTAATCAACATCTAGCTGCTGTTCCTGTGTATTTTGGCGTATGCAAAGCAGTGTGAATATGAACAGCATGAGTCAGAGGTGTCTATACCTCATTACTTTGGACAAGCAGCATATCTGATGACCCATAGCCTTCAAACTAATTTTTTTGTGGTATATAAACAACGATGCGCGGGAAGCTGCCGTGTACATTGATCTGAGCCATGGTGCACCTTCTAAGACACTCAGTTTTCAGATTCATTTCTGACAAAAGACTGAAGAAGCCATCACTTCTGATTCTGGCATGTGTGTTAAATATAATTGTACTGGTTCAGTAATTTGAAATCGCATTGGTGACCATTTGGTTTAGCTTGGGCAACATGACACCTATTTGCTTTTTGTCCTAAAAATATTGACATTGTACTGACCTCTGTCTGTTGGAATCTCTGGCTGCTCTGGAATAGTATAGGAAGGTGGAATAACGATCATCCGCAGGCTCTTCTTGGTCCAGCAGGATGAGTTGGCCTGTTGCCGTCTGGTCTCTGTGGCTTCTGTGCCTGGCGTCAGCCGTCCTGGGCCTCGTCGACATCTGTAGCACCAAGCCCAAAAGCCTGAAGCTGGAGCCCATGTGTGTCCATCGCAAGCCCGAGTCTCCCGATAAGGGCACGACACTCGAGCAGGGGCCCGACCAGGTTCCCAACGGCACCAACCCCCGGGTGTGGGAGCTGTCCAAGGCCAACAGCCGCTTCGCCCTCACCCTGTACGGGCACCTAGCGCAGGCTAAGCCCAGCACCGCCAACATATTCATGTCCCCCCTCAGCATTTCCAATGCCTTCGCTATGACTAAGCTGGGCGCCTGCAACTCCACGCTGGAGCAGCTTATGAACGTAAGAGCTGGTGGCTCTGGGGTGACACCACAGCTGGCATGGGGGGGGAAGTGGGTGCAAGCAACAGGAAGTCGTCTATTCCCCACTCCACCCTACATTAGTAGAATGATTTGAGAGTGACCCAAATACAGATAACATCAGCAACACACCTCTGGGTTTATGCCCAACTCACTCACTCAGTGTTGTGACGTAACTAGTTACATATAATGACATTACATAATGAAATTATAAAATAAATATACAGACACTCCCTTGGGCTAGGCCATGATGTTTGTTATGAACTGTATTAAAATCCTTTTCCGCCCTACAATAGGTTTATCGGAACATAACCCCATTGTAACCTTGTAATCTACTAGTTAGAGGAAAAAATATGTAGTATTAGTTATTAATCAAAATGTTGGTGATCATAAAGAGGTTACATCCAAATATATTCTATGTAGAATTATCATTCTTTTTGTTGTTTTGTATCTTTTTGCCATGTGGAAATACCTTTTGGCATATTTCCAGACAATGTGGATCAGCAATGCCAGGATTGTGATTTTCAGCTTTATTGGCCACTTTAAAACATTTGTTAGAAGAAGTAATCAACTGTAATTATATATTACATTATTACTTTGATGAAGTAATCAAAACACATATAATACTTATTACATTTTAAACAGGATAACTAGGTATCTCTAACCTATTACCTTTCAAAAGTAACCTTCCCAATCACTGTTCACTGGGATTATCTGTATGATAAAGTCATTTTGAGCATGTCCTAAACTTCTGGGATGTTTTGAAACTTTTTCCAGTTGAGTATGTTACTACAGTAGCATTTTGGATGCAGGTACAATGTCTTAGCTTCCATGCTACATCTGTACTAATCTTTAAATCTTATGTCTAATCTGCCTCTTATAGGTTTTTGAGTTTAGCTCTATCAAGGAGAAGACATCTGACCAGGTTCACTACTTTTTTGCTAAATTGAACTGCCAGATATATCGTAAAAAGCATGAATCCATTGAACTGGTCTCAGCTAACCGCCTGTTTGGGGAGAAGTCCTTCCTTATCAACGAAACCTATCAGAACATCAGTGAGCTTGTGTATGGAGCCAAAATGATGCCACTCAATTTCAAGGTCACTCATATCGTCATGATGCTTTCCTGTAAACAGGCCATTAGCGTTTTCACCGTACTTGACTGTAGCTCTTTTTACACCCTTCCCTCCAGGAGAAGCCGGAGTTATCACGGATGATAATCAATGAATGGATTTCCAATAAGACAGAGAATAAGATCCAGGAGACACTTCCAAATGGGGCAATAGACTCCAATACAGTGCTAGTTCTGGTGAACACCATCTACTTTAAGGTGCTTAAAGAGAATCGGACCTCGTCTGTTATCCTTTAGAGTCTGTAAAATGGCCTGTGTTGCCACTTTCAGAAGAGTGTCTTGTCATGTGGTTTGTGTCATGCTGTTCCTGCAGGGCCAATGGGAAAGGCAGTTTGATAAGGAGAACGTCTTCAAGACAGAATTTTTTGTTACCGAGTCACATTCTTGCCCTGTGTCCATGATGTACCAGGAGCACAAATTCTACTATAGGATGTTCAGTGAAGATAAGGTCCAAGTACTTAGCCTTCAATACAAAGGTGGAGAAATTTCAATGGTTCTCATCCTGCCCAGAAAAGACACGCCACTGTCCGAGGTTGGTCTCCACCTTGTTACTGTCTGTCTTAGTTGAGTAAGCAAGACTATGATGTTATAACATTTACATAGAACCTTTCAGTTCCAAACAAAGGGGTGCTGGAATGACTGAGTAACAAGGCAGAGGGGATTTGATACCCAAGTTAGGCTTGATAACATCAATATGTAGAACTATGGTAGCAAGAAAATGTACTACACCGAAGCTTACAGTCGCAGCAACTCCTGCTATGAACCTTGCTTTGAAAAGTTGTTTCTGTATATTGGCATCCAGTATAATTCCAGGAGCTAATTAATGCAATATGATCATAAGTAAGCTGTTTTATATAGAACTGTTTTTCCTGGAAAATATATGAAATGTACAGTCTTGTGTTTTAAGATTGAGAGCAGCCTGCAGTTAAAGAAACTGTCTGGCTGGCTGGACGCCTTGGTGGAGACCAAGGTGTCCATTCAGATCCCGAGATTCCGCATAGAAGATGATTTCACGCTGAAGGAAAATCTTGAAGCACTGGGCCTGAAGGACCTCTTTGACCCGAGCCGGGCCAGCTTGCCAGGTATCTCATCCTTAAAAAACACTCAAAATATTAGCAATTTAATGATGCTGCTTTTCTAGGGCCACAGGGTTCAAGCAACTAGATGAGGTGGGACCAAGACATCTGATTGGTTGGATCCACTTCCTCTACAGTCTGACTAGTTATGTCTCTGAACCAATAATTTTTTCTTCTGCCCTCCGAACATTTTTGTGTAAAACTCTTGAGTGAAACTCCCATGAACTTAATCATCATGGTTGTGACGTCATCTTTTTTAGATCGGTGTGCTTGTTTATGAAAGAAATCTTTGGATATCCCATAAAACATTCTATAGGATAAAGATTTAAAACACTGTCCTACCTACTCAGGTGACTGATGCCATCATTCATAGACAATGCAGTACACTCAAAATAATGAAGTTATTCATTAAACTCAGGCAGTTTGCATTCATTTTATTATAGTCTCCCCAAGGATTCAGTGCCAGCGTTTTGGCACTTTGCCTTTATCAGCATATCAGACATTATTTCATAAAGCATTCTAGACATTTTTTAGTATCCAAGTGATGTTAACACCCAGCTTGGAAAACCTTTCAGGAATTGGTGGAGAAAGGGAAAATAACCTCTACATCTCAGACGCTTTCCACAAGGCATTCTTGGAGGTACGTTTGTTGCTTATTTAATATACTTCACGCTGCAGGAGAAATATTAGTGTTATTAAAATTAGGAGTTATTATTAATGGTATTTTGTTGACATAACTACTTCTCTGCAAACTGTAGGTTAACGAGGAGGGCAGTAAGGCTGCAGCTACCACGGCTGTGCTGGCCGTCGGCCGCTCCATCAACTTCCAGCGGGAAGTCTTCATTGCCAACCGTCCCTTCCTGCTGCTGATTCGGATGTCCACCACCAACACCATCATATTCAATGGCCGCGTGGCCAACCCATGCGACTAGCTTTAGAAGGGGTGCTTCTCAGAGATGCCTACAGGGCGCAGAGCCTGTCATTGCTGCAATGCTCAGAAGAGAAAGATATGTTTGTATGTTGTTGTGTAGTGCTCCTCTAATAAATCGACAAATATCCCTCTCTGCTTGCGATGGTGTTGATGCATGTTATGATCGCTCCTTAAAGATGCCACAGCCACTTGATTTAAGTTTCTTCCCAAGTTATGTTAAATGAAATGCAAGAAAGTGTTAATTTTACCATGATGAGTCCTATACCACAGAAATCTACAAACTATGTGACCACTGTCATCCATTATAAGAAAAAAGTATCCATTATAACTGCCAACTATGCAAAAAACATACTTCATACAGACAGACATCAAGAACTCCATTTGTGACATTTTCAAACCATTTTATTGGTTTTATGTAACATATGGCAAAATCAAACAATGGTTATATCACTCCTTAAATACACTGTTTCCTTCACAGTAACACGTAAAGTGCTTTGCTTTAGGAAATATTTCATTTATATCTATGTAACAGTAAGTGCTGTGAGCAGTTATTCACACTCCATAAAGTGTAGCACAACCTTGACTATTAGCTATAAAACTTAAATGTCCCTCCGACCATAACCCCACCTATAACCACCGATACAGCACATTATAAGTGCACTGAATGAATAATAAAAATGTCATGAAAACCTCTAAACTCAAAGTGCTAAATGATTCCCAAGGAGAGAATTTCATATAAAACTATTTTTTCATGTTGTTAGTTGGAGCTACTAGATATTAAATTTTGCCTTTATTTTAAATCTCAGGTGATGTTTAAGTACAATTTATTCAGGCAATCGACTGCTTTGGGGTTTCAATAGTTTCTTCATTTGAAACCTGTGCTGTTCAGTATAAACTAAAACGTTCAGTAACTCAAACAATATTACTCTTGGTAATGTATTTGGTAAGTTCTGGAAATGCACCAAATATAACTGAAACACAACTTTGATTGTAATGCTTCTTCACAAATCCATCCATTTTCTGAAAACACTTATCCGATTCAGGGTCATGGATGCTATGGGCACAAAGCACGGAACAACGCAGGATGGGAGCAGCAACCCATCACAGGGCACAAAGCAGGGAACAACCCAGGATGGGAGCAGCAACCCATCACAGGGCACAAAGCAGGGAACAACCCAGGATGGGAGCAGCAACCCATCACAGGGCACAAAGCAGGGAACAACCCAGGATGGGAGCAGCAACCCATCACAGAGCACAAAGCAGGGAACAACCCAGGATGGGAGCAGCAACCCATCACAGGGCACAAAGCAGGGACATCTATGGGCAATTTGGTAACTCCAATTAGCCTCAGCAAGTTTTTGGACTGTGGGAGAATACCACAGGAAACCCCACGATGACAAGGGGAGAACATGCAAACTCCACACACATGGAACCAGGGTAGAGACCCAGGGGTGTTAGGTGACAGTGCTAACCACTGCACCACCATGCTATAAAAGGGAAATAAACCACTGCAGATAATTTTCATTAAAAAATAACTAAGAAGGTAAACAACATGACCTAAACGTGTGAATATTTTGGTTTGCAATATCATCATAGCCCTGTGACTCTGCACATGTGTCCCAGCACAGAGATTTCCTGTTTAGCTTTATGCACCTAAAGGGAAAAAAATATGATCCTGGAAATTTTTCTGTCAGTAACCAAAACATACATGTATATTTTGATTTCACTGCAAACCAGGGTCTTAGATATGTTTCACTATATATTGTACCACATACTGGTGACAGGGGAAGCACAAACACCAGCTTCCCAGGGTGCGAGTGCCCTCTTTATTCACACATGTAATTGATTTTTGTACAAAAGGCAAATCTGCATCCACTTGGCAAAATAGTAACAACAATGATAAATTTCAATATCTTCAAAGTCCAGATGAGAAGTGTCTCAAAGACAGCATGCTGACCTTGACTGGTCCCTTAATAGCTCACATTAATGTCTCCATCTTGGCCTGGATAATTATCAGATTGTGTTTTATGAATTAAATGTACATTAAATTATAAAAAAGGATGTTTATGTGTGTGCTGGATCATTTAATCAAATATCTATGACTAGACTCAGGATGTCTGAGTAAAATACAAACATCCACAAGGTCAGTGACCAACATGCTTCAGTAACTGTATAACATGTAACATTACCCACACTTTTTATCACAGAATAATATTATTTCTGAATATTTTTTTCCAAGAACACCTCTTTGAAACCACGTGTATCTTTATGCTCACGTAGGGAAATATGAAGATTACTACCAGATCTATATATAGGAGTAAAAAAAATGCATAAACCTGTCATCAGTTACTGCTGAAGACCTGTAATTTGTGCAGACAGAGGTATGTAAAGCGGAGGTGGAAATCTGCTGGTTTGAGTATAGCTGAGGTTGAGATTAGCTATGTTGAGGGTAGCTGAGTTGCAGATCACCCATGTTGGGTGTAGCTGAGGTTGAGATTGGCTGTGTTGGGTGTATTGCGGTTGAGATTGGCTGTGTTGGGTGCAGCTGAGGTTGAGATTGGCTGTGTTGGGTGTATTGCGGTTGACACTGGCTGTGTTGGGTGCAGCTGAGGAGATCAGTTGTGTTGGCCATAGTTGAGGTGGATATTGGCTGTGTTGGGTACAGTTGAGGTGGAGATAACCTGTGAGCGACTGCATGTAACAAAACACACTATAAAATCAGTAGCCGTTTTAAAACTTGATTCAAGCAAAGAATCCCAGGGGTGTAAATTCACAGCTCAGAGTATAAAAACTGCAGTACATTAGTCACCGGCTACATTTGCTTTTTTCTGAATTTTTCTGCTCGCAAAATGACAAGTACAAGAAGTACAAATACAAATGTACTACTTACGTAAATTATACATAATCTCAGTATTTCTGGAGTCATTTAAAAATCAAGATCTGTAATGAAGTGCTAAATATTGTCGTTTTAGTTTACGAGTGTTTCTAGGAGTTACAGAATAATGTTATTTTCTTGGCGAACGAAGCTTGCTGAGATGTTGCCCGTGTCTCCACATTCCTGGAAGCCCTAAATCCTTGATCCACAGATCCCCTTCCAAGGACCATGCATGGCTTCCCTGTACAAGCAGTTCATTCATTTGTGAAGCGATGAGTTTGATGGGTACTTTGTGGTTTGGTCTGTTGCCACATGTGTTACTCAAGCTCTGAGAACTCTCAACTCACAGACACAGTTTAGTCAGAATGTATGAAAAGATCCCAAAACAGTCATATGTATGTAGGGAAAACAGGACCGTGAGGAAATAGAAAATCTCCACACAAAAGTCCGTCAAGTGCGTGCATTACTACACCTGTGCTATGGCCGTAATATGCGCTAACAGTCATAAAGTAGCTTATCTACAGGCTGATATTGTGTTTCTTGTTTTCTGAAGAGTAAACATTCAGCAGCAGATTTGGGAAACCATGGGAGAGTATATTCACGTATAAATACCCTGGCTAATTCGTATCCGGCTAATGAAAGTCTGAAAAGTGTCTGAAATGGACAAGGGTTAGAGTGTACGTCTCCTCCTCCTGGCTGGCTGTACGGCCCATACTCATCTACACTAGCTACTCTGCCACAGCATGTGCGAGTAGCTTGAGGAAACATGTTTGACTAACTTGAAGCAGATAAAACTGCTTTCCAAAGTTTGATCATCAAGATTGTCTTCATGCTAAATTTGTTCCCACTAATTAACGGGTTCATTTTAACCTTGAGTCTTATACCTGACACACAAGGATTTCTCACTGTTATAAAAGGCAGGGGGGCAAACACCAACTGACCTAATCTGACCTTGCTTGCATCTCCAATATTCAAAATTCATGGTAGACTGGAAAAAAAACATTGTTTATAGGATAGTGTATGGTAACTTGATAGAGGCATTAATGTGTTTGGTTGGCAAGCCAACGGCAGACATCTCTAAGCGAGCACGTTGCCGAGCAGCCGGCAGGTCTTTTCAGAAAGTCCACTCAGCTCCTCAATGCTGAACACCATCAATCTTCCTGGGTCTCTGCCTTTGGTTCCGGTCCACAAGCCTCCACCTCCATAAGTCCCTACACTGCCAGAGAAAAGGGTACAGCCCAAGTGCAATTTTGTACCCCAATGTATGAACAGCATTAATGCACCTCCAATGGTACAAAAATGCTCCTGAGAGTCAATTTCTCTACCTTAAAATGCCTACAGTTAGGCACTGGCAAACTCTTGAAGGTACAGCTCCAGTGAGAAGTAATTGTACCCCTCATTGGTACAAATTGGTAGTTTTTTTTCTAATGGTGCGTCAAAACAAATCGAAGGGACAAAAGGTGACCCAGACCACCCACCGCAACACGGTGTTGACATCCTTCTATCAGTCGGGTCCCGTGGTGGAGACGGAGGCCCCCCCGCCCCCACCGGAGCCCTCGGGCTCCTCATGACCAGGGGAGTCATCCCCCCGGGGGCCAGCCCGCGTGGTGGTCTCAGGTGAAGCACTGTGTGGCCCGCGGGCTGGGTGGTTCTTACGAAGGTGCTGGTTCAAGATGGCTTGGAAGGGGAAGCTCTTGCCACAAACGTGGCAGTGGAAAGGTTTGTTGCCCGTGTGCTTGCGGATGTGGTACTCCAGTTGGTCCTTGCGCGTGTACTTCTTGCCACAAATGCGGCAGGCGAACGGCGTGATGCCCATGTGCAGCCGCATGTGCCGGTCCAGGCTGCCCTTCTGGTTGAAGGACTTGCAGCAGTAGATGCAGGTGAGCCGTGGGTTGTAGCGGAACCAGGGGTCGCCAACCTGCTCACGCAGATACTCTTCGTACCCCCCGCCGTCGTACGCTGCCTGTTCCTCGCCCTGGGGGGGGGTTGGGGGGCGGCAGCGGGAGAGATGCCGTGATTTCGTTAAACTTCATGCAATGCACATCTGGTTCCCGTGAGAATAATGCACAGGTGAGTGACGCTTGCGTGAGGGATTAACGCCTAGGTACACTCAGTGACAAAATTATGTAAGCACCCGGAAGATATGGTCCAATTTGGATGTAATTTGGTAAACGTGCAGACCAGCGATGGGCAGGTAAATGATTCGATTTGGAAGGAGCT
>JABFEB020000033.1:22279681-22295407 GCA_019775895.2 Stomatorhinus ivindoensis
GGGGTCCCTTAGGAGGATGATGTGACATTCCCAGAGGAGGCCACCGTCTCACGTGGCGAGTACTCAGGCTCCTCCTTGTTGGGGTGGGAGGAATTATCCGACTTGCTGCGGCTGAACTCGGCGCCAATTATGGGCCGGGTGAATTTCCCACCGGGTCGGCTGCAGAAGCTGCAGACGAGCATGCGGATGAATGCGCGACGCATCTCGTTGCTGGTGAGGGTGTAGATGAGCGGGTTCATGGCGGAGTTCAGCACAGCTAGGGCCAGGAACCATTCTGCCTTGTAAAGGATGGCGCAATTGCCGATCTCGCACGCCACGTCCAGCAGCAGCAGGATGAAAAGTGGGGCCCAGCAGGCGATGAAGCAGCTCAGCACGATGATGACCGTCTTGAGCAGGGCCAGCGACTTCTCCGAATTCTTGTTGGTGCGGCCATTGGACACCTTGCGGAAGACCAGCTTGCGGCTGCGCGTGCGCACCAGCGCGTAGATTCGCGCGTACAACACGACGATGGCCATGAGGATGACGCTGAAGACGGTGGTGCAGAAGAGGATGTAGGTCTTGTGGTAGAGTGGCAGCACGGTGGAGCACCTCTTCATATTGTCGATGCAGTTCCACCCCAGGACGGGCAGACCGCCCAGGATGGCGGCGATGAACCAGCACGTGCTGATCAGCAGGAAGACCCTGCAGGTGTTGCCGGTGTTGTGGAGCTTCATCTTGAGCATGGTGAGGTGCCTCTCGATGGCGATGGCCAGTAGGCTGAAAACGGAGGCAGCCAATGCCACAAACATGCTGCCCTCGCGAAAGAACCACTGCGTTGGGGTCAGTTTGTACGTGTTTGCCCCCGACAGAAGGATGTTGGCCGTGTACACCACTCCGGCCAGCAAGTCCGACAGCGCCAGGTTCCCGATGAAGTAGTACATTGGCTTGTGGAATTTTTTGGTCCTCCAGATGGTCAGCAGGACCAGCAGGTTCTCCAAGATGATGAAGCAGCACACAATGATGAAGACCACTGAGTCTGCCTTCAAACCCGAGTCCTGCTCCACCTTTCGCAGCTTCCCCGTGAAATTGTAATGTCTTGATATCAAGTCGGGGTACATGGAATCAGCTACAGCCATAGCTTATCGTACGATTAAAAATCCTGCTTAACGTAGTGTCGTAATCCTCCGCACTGTCTGTAGAGGGCGCTAGAGGACCGCCGTCCAACGCAAAGGGTGAACTTTCTATTCCACTTGATCCCGATGCTTTCTTATGTTTCCTTCAAGTCAAAAAGAAATCCCTATTACAAAAAAATGTTCTCCTTATGCATGTAGACCACATTGTGATGACCCTGAAAAAAAGGAAAATGTTGTTATTTAAAATTAAATAAAAAATAAATAAATATAGAACAATGTATCCTGGTTTACAGCTAGCACAGCAAGTTCACCTGAAAACGTAAAGATCGGCAGGTGTATCTTATACCGGCATATCTTACGTCTCTGTTATCGAATTTCTTTAAAATGTTGTCTTAAAAGTATTATTGATAGACTAGTGATAAATAATATTTAGTTTACACAAAGTACTGTGGATTCCACACGTTAAAAACTAACTTCATCGTCATGCCGCTATTCTCCAAATTTTAAAGTTTCTGTAAACGGGACAAATAATTTTATGTTTTGTATACACTTATACCTAGGCTAGAAATAGCATTAATAATTACATCCAATATATATTATTCACAGGCAATGAGACTACTGGAAACCTCTAATTAGAACTGAAATATGTGCCGTTATTTTAACTATAAATGCAAGTAGTTGTAGAATAAAACAGAAGTGGTAATTTCCAAAAAACAAATGAACAAAATAAACAAAGAAATATAAATCCACTTAGAAAAATAGTTTACTCGTGACAAAACGGCTAAGGTCAAGTGTAAATACTATTAAGTCTAATAGCCCAACTTCAATACGTTAGCTTGCTTTTCGATATTCGCGTGCCGCATTTATGCCGTATATTAACAAACATCAGAACTCGTAGACACAGAAACGGACACAGAATTTAGATTAATTGATAAACACCATCTAGTTTACGTACTATTTGCAATTAACTATTAACTCTTTTTGTTGTTTTAATTCACATCAGAGTTGAAAAAAATAAAATAGTTGGCGCCTTACCTTAGAAATGGATAACTGCACAGGAAAGTGTTAATTACAGCCGGAAAAACACAAGTGTCCTTAAAACATGTATGTATAAACGAATAAACATACAGAATTAAATATATAAATAGCTATAAATATAAAAAGTTTCAAATAATGGTACGTCAGTAATAGATACTGATGGGACAACCTTCCATGTAGACTGTGACTGCAACTCTCCCAGAAGTATCTGTAAAAGCAAATTTTTTGTGCAGTCAGGGGCGGGGGGTCTTCACGCGGTCTCCCCTCCCCCTTCAGATAATCCACACTGCACATTCCACAAATTCAATCGCTTGCATTTGTGCCGAAATAAAATCAAGAGTTTAACTCACGTGATGATATGTAAATGCCAACGACATGCACTTCCTGTGTAAATTAAGGTACGTTTATGCCGCCAGTTAACTATCATGTAACCAATTAATTGTGTTAATTATAATTCCAAGTTATAACGTCACCATGCAATTAATCGTTTATCATCGCACACCCTGAAAAAGCTGCTTTAAAAATAATCTTACCAAAATTTGGTGATTAAAAAAATATATTTTATATAAATAAACCTACGGTTTTTGTACCTTAATTCAATTTAATACACATAAACACTATAGTAGCCAAAGGCAAGAGGTGTAAATTAATGAAAAATATGCATTTTTATACTTTTGCCAATTTTATCTGTTACCAAAATTTACAAACGAAACCTCCAATATATTTAGAGAACTCATCAATTTTTTTCTAGAAATCTGTTGTAATGTATGCAGAAATTCCATCAGTGACCATGAAAATGCTAACTGATTTTTGGCCCAGAATTTATTGTATAGCTTAGAAAATGATCTTAAACAGGGCAAACTGATTCCTCTAGAATGTCCTGTAGCAGTGAAGCAGTCACATCGCCTGCGAGGTAGACGGTTTGTTTTTCTGCTTCATCTTCAGGGATGACGCCAGCTGGGCCTCCCCAGATCAAAACATGTCGCTCCCCATCCAAACCATCATCCTGCATCTTCTGTATGTCAAATGCAATAGTTTCACGGTCTTTTCAGGTCCACTGGCCACATTCACCACTATCCCTTAGCCTCGGGTTCAGGGGCAATGGGGGAGCGACTTGAGTTCTTCAACGAGGGGAAGGGGGGGGGGGTAGACCTACAAGGGCAAGGCTGGGGGTTAACTGCCAAGGTCTGTTATTCCACTACACATCTTCAGGCAGGCTAGACATAATTTGTCAGTCAGTGGGGGGAAAATGATATCAACAATGAAAAACTAATTGGGCAAGTCAGGCAGCTGGATGAACGGCTTGATGACTTTGTTCGATGTCTGGCTGTGGGGGGGGGGGGGGGGGGTGAGTTGTGCTGTGGATGAGAAGTTAACGTTTGCCACCCAAGATGGAAGATGGTTTGTGGCCACCTCTGGGATCACCCCCCCCTGGGTGTTCCCAGCCACTATCTGTGTCTGACTGTTCTGCAGCCCTCTTTCTTACTGCTTAACTCTTAACGAGGAATTGAGAGGCCTACATGCTTTCAAGAGTGAGGTGATGAGAATCTCCATGGTCAGTGATCTCCATTTTAAGTCTGCTGCAGTGTACAACAGGAAGGACGTTCAACCCTACCAGCCATCTGAAACCAGGGCCCCAGTTCAACGAGAGTTTTCTTACATGGGGCAAGGGGGGTGGGGGCTTGTCATTTGGGGTTGCCGTGGTCTAAGAGAGCCTTAGTATTACTGCCATCAGCCCCGCCGAGGATCAAACGCTTGGGTGGGGGGGGGGGGGGATAGAGCTCTTTCATTTCAGCGGTCGCGTGGTGATCCGTCCGATTTATTTATTTATCTCCAGCCTCCTTTTCTAAGATGTTGCGCAAAATTACACGCATGATTTTGGAAAAATAAAAATGATTTTTAAAAAGCAGCACTTATCCGCCCACAGAGTCAGTCGCGTAGATTTTATGGCAGCGACAATTTAAAGCAAATGTGACTCTGGGTGATTTTATGCATGCTACTCTCATGTTCAGTGCCTTAAAGCAATATTAAGTGACTTGCGGATGTAAAAATAATAGGAGTTTAATGGGCTTTATTACTGCTGTAAAACAAAAGTGCTTATATGGGTAAATTTATCATCAGAATCCCTAAAATAGTGGGCAAAGGGTTTATCCAAATTAAAGGGTTTAAGACATATACACTTTGTACAATTAACACCCTGTGCCAAGAACAGACTATTTCCTTTGTTTTTGGATTCAATGCACATCTGAAGACCAACTTCTCAGTAACAGAATCGACCCGCTTTGAAACTCCACTGTTGGGGCTGATTGGCCCCCTTTGGCTATGAGGTCCAAAAAAGTCGGAGAACCAGTCTGTTACACCGGAGCAATAAATGGAAAGGGAAGAGGGAGTGAGAGTCGCCTGACAGGACTCTCTGTGTCACGAAACGTCGTGACTCATCATGGAGAGACCTTGAGGTCATGAATCCCTGATGAAATAAGGTGTTTCTAAGGCCATATTTCCTACCCTTCCGATAAATGTCAGGAAAGATGAGAGCTGGAGAATGTGCACTAATCCCGGGTTTTTCCATTGCCAGTCATTCTCATCCTGCAGGATCATGAGGGAATAGGAAAAATATCCAAGCAGACCTCTACCCCACATGCAGACTCACCACTCTGACAGACTTGATCTTTCACTGTTTACATCTCTGAGTGTTGATACCTTAAGGTGACAGGGTGCTACATCAACATTCTGGGGGCAACAAAGTATATAAAGGTATTAGTTTGGCTTTATTAGTTAAAAGATAAACTAAATCTTTAAATTCACAAAACCTCAGTAAGTTCGTTAAGCTGTATATGGCTGGTAGTCGAAAGCAGGGGCATTTTAGGGGGGGTTATTAACCCTTCCCTCAACGGGATGTACACTAATTAATTTAAATCATTTCCATCAGACCCCCCAGTAAAGTTTTGACCCAATTTCATTCATTTCTAGTGACACTCCTGTTTGACAAGTATGCTATATACTCACTTATACAGTATAACGTGCTTAAGGAAGGGCCAAGTGAGTAAGTGAACCTGAGAATTATTATTTTTTTAAGTTTGGACACATTGTACTATTCTCTACATTTAAGAATAATAATGAAGACATTACACAATTGCATACAATTATGAACTGACCAAAAAAATAAAACAAAACAAGAAGATTAATTTGTGGGTGGAGGGCAACTCTGTGGGTGGCACTCAGAAGGTTGCAAGTTCAGATCCCATGGTTGACAGAGCGATCCCTCCATTGGGCCCTTGAGCAAGGCCCTTAACCCTGACTGCTCCAGGGACTGGCTGGCCCTACTGTCTCCTCTACCCCAGTTCCATGAGGCGGCCTCCTGGGATGTTTTTCCAGCCGTCCTGAAGGAGGTCCCACATATATGCTGAGCTCTCATTGGCTACTTTGCCTTCACTCTCTGATCGAACTCCTCCAAAACCATTCCTACTGTGCTAAAATCAGGTGGCCAGATCATGAGATGTGACACTGTCACTCTCCTCTGTATGGGTCTTGGCATGTTCAAACTTTTGACTCGCACCGTATATTTTAAAAGGATGGAAAAAGCAGGGAAAGTGAAAATAGAACCAGCACCAATGCACTGATTCTCTATGGTCTCACGCAACTTGCTGTACCCTGTAATGAGAGCTTAGACCAGGGATGGGGAACCTGATTCTTGGCGAGTCGCTGTGGGTGCAGGTTTTTGGGATGGCCTCTCAATCAGCCAATAAGAGAGAGTCCCCAGTTGGTCATCCTACTCCCCAGTACCCAAAGCGGCCGTCCATGGATTAGATTCACCACCCCTGACTCAGACCACCTCCTTTAAAAACATACAGGGTGTTGAAGGTGGCAGGAGAACCTGCCTGTGTATGGCGATCTCAGAGGCTCCGCCTACTGAGGACACCCCACCGCCTGTACCACCAGGATGCCTCAGGGACATCAGGCTGCCCCTCTCAATATTATAGAATTTGTACACTGTCACCATCGAAAACACGCTGAGAGGTGACATCACCGCACACAGCAGGACCACAAGGCTCTGCAGAGGGCGGTGTGGTCAACCCAACTCATCAGACATGTTCTCCCCGACTTCCAGAAGGGATACATGAGATGCTGCAGGTCCAGGGCCAGGAAGATTAGTAAGGATCTCAATAAGGGGTGGAACTTTCCACTTCTGGCAACCGTGCATTTCACTGCGCATTGTACTGAGTATAACTGCGTATGTGAAAAATAAAAACAGGAGAGCCAGTGTGACGACAGGAAGCAAGGAGACATTGCAGAGGGCCCATAAAAATGCCTCCACATGCTTCTCATAAGAGACACCCGGTAAACATTCCTGAGGAGCCTAATTGCAGGAAGACGCGCCGTAAACGAGAGCGCAGATGAACCAAATGCACTTCACAGAGTCTCTGCAGCCGCTAGCATGGAGTCACATGGCGTTTGCTGTCATATTAAAAGGGAGAGACACAGGATGTGGCTCTGGGCAGGTATGGAGATGCCCAGACGGAAGGGTAAGCGTTTCTCTGGCCAGGGAAGAAAGTAAGACCTCTTTAGGAAGAGAGACCATTCGTGAATTTGGTTACAACTCGTCAGCAGTATGCATGTTATGTATTTACTGACTATTTGTTTAAAAATCCTTCGAGTGAAAAAAACAGTCCAAAGATTTTCACCACATCAGATCAAAGTAAATATCGGTTTTGCAGAGGAAATTTTATTCCGCAATAGATATGAATGGCGACATCCTGGTACCCTGCCTATCCCTTTCCCAGACGGATTCCCACGGTCCGCATCGCCACACCCAGAGGGATAATCGGAGTCTGCCATCCAGAGCTGAGACAGAACGATACTTCCAGAGAAAGCGACATTATCACGGATGACACGCTGATACCGTGTGTGGAATTCCTGCCGGCTTCCCTTTACCTCCGAGGGAGTTTCCTGCACGGCTCCAAACAAACAATGAGTGGCGCTTTAATCGCTGGGTCATTGACACCAGGCATGACAGGCCAAGTAAAGAAAAGGAATTTGTGATTATCTAAGATGAACATCTCATCTTACTGTCAGGCAGACATTTTAAGTAAATATTATAAAGTGGAATAATCTGTATTACAGTAAATCCCATTATGCAGCTCGGTTTGACTCCTAATTAGCTGATGATTAGCCTTACTTTGCATTTAAGACTCAGTAGATATTTGATCAAAATGTGTCATATTTAGCTGACCTGTATCTCTTTTGGCTAATGTAAAATAACATCACAAAGCACACAAACAAAACACAAGAAAAATAACACCCATGTTGCTGACTCACTCCGTCGTGTTTGGCCCTTCCTGTTAAACATATCACTCTTACTGACTGCATCATAGGCCACAATCTGTAGGGTGAAGGGCTGAACTCCTATGTATGTGCAGCAAGGACATGAAAACCAGAAAAGGAACAATGTAAGTGCAGGGGAGGGACAAGACAACAGAATCACCTAACCGTCACGGGTCTTTGCCAGGCTAGTAGCTTCAGTCTTTCTCAGAATGTTGTCATAAAATCTCAGAACTGGGATTCTGGGCAGTTCTTCCATAAAAAGGGGGATGAAGGAGGAGGAAATCCTCTTCAGCTCCAGAATTTCCTCTAAGCTATAAAATGGATGATATTTAGATCTGCTGACTGAATGGTGAGTCCTGAAGCTCTAAGCAGGATACAGGGGGAGTTAGCAGCTCGGGATTTACCGTGGTCACACCATGGGTGGAAGGTTGCTCTGTAGAATTCCTTGGCAATTTTACAACCACGTGGAGCAACGATGGTACCCAGCGATTCCTACAAATGGCTGCCCACACCCCTCCCCATGTTTTTAAGTGGCTTTGTGACATGTTAAATCCTTCTCTAAACACCTTAGAGAATCTGCCTTTGGGATTTGGACACTTCTTCATTCTGAGCAGGACTGCTGGTTGAGTAGATCCCGAGCATTACGAATCTCAGATGTGACATATTCAGTAACATTAGTGCTACTTCTGCACACTTCAGCCGTCCGGGAGAGTACTTCCATACTGTGACGAAAACCCGCCCGCGGGGGTCATTTTACAGCACCCCATGTGGCTTTACAAGCCTTCTCCAGCTGCCTAGATGTTCCCAGCTGCTGCCATGTCCTGCTGAGCCCGGCTCGCCGTAGCCAGCTGTGAATTCCCTGAAATCTTGTCCACTTTTACTTCCCATAGGCATGACTTTGGGAAAGAAATCCTCCTATAGGTTGTCGATGGTATACATAGTCTTGGATTTATTGAGCTAGTATTGGGAGGAAAGTCATTGTGAAGTCTTAAAGCACTTATGTAAGTCGCTCTGGCTAAGAGCGTCTGCCAAATGCTGTAAATGTAAATGTAAGCTTAGAAGGAAGGTGGAGCTATGATGAGATAGAAGGAATACAACACGCAACTGTGAATACGTGAATGTTTGAAAAGTTGTCGTGACTGCAAAGAAGTGAGTGGGTGGCTTCTTCAACTCTGAGGGTCTGTGTGTGACTGCAGCTGCAGGGGAGTGTGTTGCTCTGACATTTGTATGCATTTTGCTTGCCCTATGTGTTAACGCACACACCTGATGCACGCATATCCTGTTATCTTGCAGACCTGCAGGATACCAACAAACCACTTATATGAAGGTGTGAAGTGCCTGAATATAACACAATTATACCTTCACAGCATCATCGACACACTGATCCATTCAAACAACCAACCAAAACAAACAACGGCTGAATCCACGCATAATATCTTTTGTTTGCAAGCCAGGCAAAACACTTAAAATGCAACGCAATGCTCCCGATCTGTATTCCCGCCACATGGAGCAGTATACCGCAGGATCAAATAATTCAGTGTAACAAGTAACATACTGTGGCATTGTTGGGGACCTTATTTGAATCTCCCGTCATCCCCTACGGAGATTGTATACTGTCCCTGTATGTCAGTACCTGAGTTGTGTTTCCACATGTCGCGTGTGCCTGTGTCATATGGGAGTCCTATCCGATCCGCGTGTGTCCACAGCTGCTTGACGTGTGTAGAACTGTGTAAGTGACTTTCCACTGTAAAATGATCTGAATAGCGACACGTAGTATAGTAATAAGATTCGTTTTTGCTTAATTGCGGGTTGTAAAATTTCTTTTTAAGAACTAATAATAAACAGGCTGTTTTACCGCTTATTACTGGAACTAGTTGCCTTATCGTATGGCTGGGTTTGCGGAATGCCGCTATATATTTACTTGCGCGTTTATTACATATATATGACAACGGTAGCAGTGTCCGATACATTACAAATATCTTCCGGTACCTGTTGCGTAATGGTCAGTGCTTCTCATAGCCGTCTTCGTTCGATACCAAGTTGAAAACAATATGCAACATGTTCAGCGCGCTTTCGGTAATGAGCTGCAGGGCACGATTATGGTCGCTCCATGCCGAGAGTAGCCAGTTAAAAATAAAAGAACACCATATGTGAAAAATGTTTAGTTAAAGTTATTTACAGATTGTTAGTCATCACAGTTATGTTAGGCATGGGTGTAAATTATGGGGTGGTTAATAATCAAAACCATCCAATACAACTCCCCCAATAATCATGTCTCTGCATAAATGGGTAGAGACCTCAACCCCGCAGTGTTGAAACTAAAGTTACACCCTTGCTGTTAGGCACTACTAATAGCAAGGCACAAATCAAGAATTTAACAAAAGTTAAATGTAGTTAAATTCTACGTTTGTGTGTAGATCAAGTTGGATGGATGAAGTGGCTCGTATGGAGTTTCCTGAGTCCCACTGGCATTTCTGTGTCAGAGACACTACCATTGCCGATCATTACAATGCTAGTTTGGCCACTTCATTGCAATTTCGATTAAGGTGACTAGGGGTGGCTCCACCCCTGCTGTCACCCCCATACTCTGCCCAAGGTGTGATTACAAGATGCCAGTGCATTTGAGGGCTTAGAAGGTTAGACATTATTATTAGCTATTTGTATGAGGACAAATACATAGGAATCCTCCTACTTTTCACATATCCAGTCATATTCTCCATGAGAAACACACACAGTCATCGAGACTAAAGTTTGCGGCCAGAATTCAGAGCCTGCCATTTACCCAGCATTCCTGGGGCAGGTTTTAGGGTTTATAACCTTACCTGCCGGTCATGGGATTCAAATGGACAACCATCCAGACACGTGTGCAAAGTCTTATCCGGAGATCCACACAACAGCCTCTAAACAAGTAAGAACGGGCTGCACTGCCAGAGGTGTGATTCAAACCTATGCCCTTGGAGAGCATTAATCCAGAGCCTTGGAACGCTCCACCATGCTACTGCTTATAGAAAGAATTAGAAGGTTCATGAATGAGGACAAAGCCTCGCCGCAATGAGGTCCTGCTCTGAGCTGCGGAGAGCTGAGTCTACATGTCACCCAGAGAGCTGGAGCACATTCAGAGAAGATATCTGTCTCATTGGTGCTTTACATTTTGGAGGGAGTGGAATTCACAAACAGGGTTTGAATAAAGCCGGACGTGTGGATTCTGCTCCCGATGACTGTGGCTGGCCTCCTTTCTCATTGTGCAAATCCCAGTCCGGTGTGACTCAGCTCAGAGTAAGCCGTTTCACAGGAGTCTGTTTCTTAGTATGGCTTGATGAAACAAAAGAGCACTTTGTGTTTTAAATACAGGACAAAAAAGTGTACCCACACACAGTTATGTAAGCAGGTACCAGGGCCCAATCATTCTGAGGAGGGACACAGGGTGACAACTCGATTCACACAGAAAACAAGACAGAGAGTTAACTCTTTCTGAGACTTCATGCTTGCTTTGCTGTCCAGTTCAATTTGATCTCCCTGTTTAGGAGGGAGTAAGAGGTCATTTTCCTTGATTAAAAGAAGCTGTCTAGTTGACTAATTATTGGGATTATGGTGTTTTAGTGGTTTTATTTGGTCACATGCTGAAGTTGCTTTAAAAAGTTGCAGATATTAAGACCTTGAGCTTTTTGAATGGAATGTCCTGTAGGAAACTATGGCATTCCTGTAAGCCCAGACGTTTTTGTGTGCGAGTTCATGTGTGAAGGACATGAGAAAAGATTTATGCGAAGGATAATTATGAGAAGTCCGACATCCAGAGTGAAACCCTGCCTGGTGCCCCAAGTTGCCTGGGACTGACTCCAGGCCTCACATAAGCGGTTAAGAGATGGATGGAGGAGTAATTATGAAAAGTGAAACTCGGCAAGATGCCCGTTATATCCTGACTGCCTGGAGTGACTCTTTCCCGTAAAAGTTCAATAAAAATAGAGAAAATAAACAAAAACA
Organism: Stomatorhinus ivindoensis; assembly: GCA_019775895.2. Lineage (NCBI taxonomy): Eukaryota > Metazoa > Chordata > Actinopteri > Osteoglossiformes > Mormyridae > Stomatorhinus > Stomatorhinus ivindoensis. The sequence goes on from JABFEB020000033.1 coordinate 22,291,135, forward strand.
AAGAAGGAGAGGGTCACCGGCTGGCGCGGGTGCGCAGAAGGGCTGTGTCAGAGGCGGGTAACCCGGGCACACAGAGAGCTATGTTGAGCCTGGAGATGGGGGTGCAGCCGCGGGAAACGCCCTTTGTTCCGGAATGCCCCCTCTCCAGTCCTTTCGTCCTCTGGTTTTATTCTAACAGCCGAGGAGTTTCTGCCTCACGGGAAGCGAGACTGGGGCCTCACTCTGTGAATGTGTGTCAGCTCGCCCATCACCCCTCCCCCCCATCCACCCGGTCCTACCCAAAAACAGTCCTCAGACCTGATCCCCGATCAGTTGTGCAGCTCTCTGTGTACACATGCATCTAGTTGCCATTTAGCATTGACTGAGGGTTGCTTAGCAATGCCCTGGATCTCCACAGCTGAATTCACCTTTTTCTTGCACATTGTTTATGTCATAATATAACAGGACAATAATTTATTAATGGGGTGTGGTTAGGGTAACCATCTAATCCATGTTGGGGGGGGCACTATGAGCGACTTCAGCCTTTACAAACTGAAAGGCTCTCATGTTTGGCTAAATTGTTCAGTTCGCCTTGTACTTTTACTAATTTGTTTCCTTCATTGATTGAAAGAGTCATCCAGCTGTTTCACATTAACATTAGTCAATATTTGCATTATTATAGGAAACTAACCAATCAGCACGCAGCAAGAATTCACTGCTTAAGTGATATCCAGGTCCTTTTAATTTAAATTGTTGCACTGGTAGTTTACAAACCCTGTGACATGGGTTAGGCGTTGCGAATTATAATGAAATTACCTGAAGGATTTTTAGCATCTAATACAGGACTCTCCAACTCCCGTCCTGCACAGCTACCATCCAGTAAGTTTTCTGTCCCACTTGGCTTCTGATGAGCCACACCTGTTCCTGGTATTTACCTGAGGACAGGTGTGGCTCATCAGAAGCCGGGTAGGATAGAAAACCTACTGGACGGTAGCTCTCCAGGACCGGAGTTGGAGACCCCAGATCTAAAGCATCTACCAATCATCTACAAGTAGTTTCCAAAATGTTTAAGTAGCCTCTTCCAGGCTTACACACCATCTCTAAAAGGAACCAGACTATGACCAAGTGCATTCAATTGATAATATGGAGGTGAGAGTTTAAACATAGACTGGGTACAAACCCAGGAACTCTCCTCTGAGACAGTCGGAGCTACATTTTTAAAAGGATTGTTCTGGAATTGTTCTGCTTACTGATACTCAGGGCTGATAAGGGATCTGATTTTGTCACCATATAAAAGTATGAGTAGAAACATAAATTGCCACAAAGTGCCTGTGGAGCTGCTAATTTCCCCGTCTGTTTCCTGACCCCACATTTGTCGGTACATGGCGTTCCCGCTGCGCCATGCCGATCCTGAACAATGGCCACCCAGCCCTCAGATCATGTGACTCCAAAGGCTGAGTGAGACAGGAAACGGGTTCACAGAGCAGACGTGTCCTCAGCCCTGACCTCCACCAGTGTCTGGGCCAGGGGCATACGAGAGCAGAGGTGGAAAGTTAGTGGAAATGCAGACCAAGATTTTCTTTCAGCTAGCCTGGTGTGGCTACGACAATGCTGCTCGGCCCCACCTTTTGCAGCAGTCACTGCCAACAAGCAATCTCTGTACTTCACAATGAGACGTCTGCAGGTAGTTTGACTCACTCTTCCTGGGCAAACTGCTCAAGCTGTCTCAGGTTTGAAGGGTGGCTTTTCTACTGCAATTTTCAGATCTTTCCATAGATATTGAATAGGATTAAGATCTGGGCTCATGGAGGGCCATTTAAGAATTGTCAAATGTTTTTGTTTCTCAGCCATTCTTGAGTGCTCTTAGCTGTATGTTTTGGGTCATTGTCCCGTTGGAGGACGCATGACCTGCGACTGAGGCTGAGCTTTCTGACACTGGGCAGTATGTTTCACTCCAGGATGCCTTGCTGGTCTTCAGACTTCATTGTGTCCTGCACAGATTCAAGGTTCCCTGTGCCAGATGCAGCAAAGCAGCCCCAAAACAATCCAGAGCCCCCTCCATGTTTCACAGTAGCTATGGTGTTAATTTCTTTTAAAGCTTAATTTTTCCTTCTGTACACAACATAGAGTGGATGTGACTGGCCAAAAAGCTCCAGCTCTGTCTTACTGGTCCAGAGGACATTCCCCCAGGAACTCTGGGGCTTGTCAACATGCATTTTGGCGAATTCCACTTTAGCTTTTTATGTTTTTCTTCCAATAGTGGGGCCCTCCTGGGTCTTCTTCCACCGAGCCAATTATCGTTCAAAATGTGATGGATGGTGTGATCAGACAGTGACGTACCTTGACCTTGGAGCTCAGCTTGAATGGTTTTGGATGGTTTCCTTGGGTCTTTTTCTACCATCCACACTATCCTTCTGATCAACCTGGGATTGCATTCCCTCTTGCATCCACGTCCTGGGAGGTTGGCTACAGTCCCATGAACCTTCTACTTTTTTAATAATATTGGCAACTGGTTACAGGACCATGAACCTGGTTGGAGATGGTATTATTGCCTTTAACATGGTTATCTATAATCTCCTTCCTGAGCTCCTCAGACAGCTCTCTCCTTTGGTGTCTCTGGTCCATGTTCAGTGTGGTTCCACACAATGATACCAAACAACACAGTAGCATGTTCTTTCCCTTTAAATAGGCTGAATGGCTGATGAAAAGGCATCAGTGATACTAATTAAGGTTAAACATTTAGATTGAAACATGACTGTAATGCAAGGATAAATAATCTCTTTAGGGGTACCAACGAATCTGTTCATACTATTTAGCAAATATTTGTAAAATAAACAACAAATCATTTCTTTTCACAGTTTTATTGGTTTACTCTATCACATACTAAAGACATGCAGCTATAAATTACACAATTGCCTTTAACTGAATCACTTTTCAGGAGAAATGAAGCAGTGTTTCAATGAGCTGCAAGAGCACCAATAAATTTGTCCACGTCTGTACATAGATGTTGAATGGACAGATGGACAGATGGATGTAGAGGTGGGATTAAGTCGCACATGTGCAAGTCACAAGCAAGTCTCAAGTCTTAAACTTCATTTCTTAAGCAAGTCCCAAGCTATTGTGGTGAGAGTCAAGTCAAGTCCGTGCAAGTCAAGCAAGATGATTCAAAGCATTGCTCAGGTCATGCAAGTCACAAGTTAAGTCATACGAAATTCTGATGATCTACCACAGTTTCCACATTTAAATCAGTTAAACCAGACGGTGGTCATGAAAAGATCAGTTTTATTTTCAACATGAATGAAAACTATTGCAGCCTGCTTACACCTTATAAATCTTACTGATAACTGACATTTTGTGGCAATCAATAACAAGCCTCCTGAATGAACAACAATGGAGACAGGCACTCAAATTATAATAGAGCCCTATTGCTCTGAAGGGCTCTAAAGTGAAGACAGAAGTAAGAGACAAATGCATTTCCATCACAATGTTCATGCCATAGGCCTCCTTCAGGAGGGTCGCACCATTTCTGAGGCCTGCAAACGCGTCTGTCTGAGGTGCTTCTCATATACGCTGCGTCTTCTCTTACTGAACTGCTTGTAAATGCAAAAAAAAGTATTGCATCAAAACGCAATACTGCTGAATAGCATATAAAATAAAAACAACTATAAATATATGTATACGCTGTAAACATCACTGACATTAAGTATAGTAATTAAATGTGGTCATGTCACTGATTTTTGAGCTGCTGGCCTTGCGTACCGCTGGCCTCCTCTTGGTACTGCCATCAAGACCATTATCCATGAGTGTAGGTCCCCTCCACGACGCTGTCTCCTGTGTTACCTTCTGCTGCACTCCCACTTCCTAGCAGGTCGCCCGGTTTGCGCACGTTGATTGATTGTCCTGAAAATCACCCATCGTGTTTCAAAAACAAAATATGTCTTCTCAAAATCTAGCAAATATTTATTTATACGTAATATTTATATTTAATTAATTTTTTAATATATTTTATTAAAAAAAAAAACTAAAGTCCTTCCATGTCATCTGTCTCAAGTCTATATCAAGTCATAAACAGCAAGTCTATGTCAAGTGGCGTCTTTTATCATTGTAATTCCAGGGCTCCAATTTGTGACTTGAGTCTGACTCAAGTTAAGTCATGTGACTTGGATGCTCCACCTCTGGATGACTGGATAGAAAGATGGCAGGATGGATGGTAGGACAGATAGATAGATAGATAGATAGATAGATAGATAGATAGATAGATAGATAGATAGATGATAGATAGATAGATAGATAG
>JABFEB020000033.1:22310452-22326611 GCA_019775895.2 Stomatorhinus ivindoensis
ATTGTTTTCAGATGCTGGGTGAAGGGGGCCGGGTGGGGGGGGGGGTTTCCCTAGTAACGGCTCAGGCATGGGGGGGCAGCCTGGCGTGTGAGATCCGGGCTTCCTGCAACCCGCATCGCCAGGTCCCAGTGAGCCCATTCTGCAGGGCACAATGTGGACTGGCGGGTGGCCTTTCTGCTCTGCGAAAGCCAGCCTGCGCTGCAGCGGTACCTGCTGGAAGGTATAAACATCACGAGCCGCCGCCGACTTTCAGCCCTGCTGATCTCTAGCTGGGGACGGAGCCGCACCGCCACGGGCTTCTCTGCATCTGAAGGCCCTCCGAGAAAATTTTGCAAGTCGCTAATAAAAGCCAGTCGAACAGTGGGACAGACGCTTTTCATATAAACAGCCTGGGTGAGTATGAATGGGGAAACCAGACATCCCCCATAATCCACTGGGGCTCTGTTCCTCTGACCTTCACCTGTGCTGTTAAACATTCACCTGCAGGTGCATGCTGGGGCGTACAGATGCATGGGCCCACGATTCCTGGTCCAGGGACTGACTGAGAAATTGTTCAGGTCATGTGTACAGTGAACTCATTACGTACTCTGCAGGCAGGGAGCTGCACATTAATGCCAACAAAGGAAAAGACTGTGTACTAATTACATGAATAAGACTCAAGATTCAAGACTTAATTTGCCATATGCATAGTGAATTGTCAGTTTCGTGCAATGAAAGCCTTTCTTTACACATATAAATGAGAAATGATCATTATGTCACTTACAGTATATGCAATACTACAATATTTACATTCTGGCGGGGAAAACAAATTAATCTGCCAATTCATGTTGACATAATTAAAAACTTTGTTGAGTTTTATAGTTAGATATATAACTATTGAAACCTTACATAGATAAATATATAAGAACAGCCGGCACAGCAGTGATTAACTGAGAATAATACTGCATACGGCCCTTGGAGCAGACAGGCGGCCTCCCTGCCTTCCTCTGAGCCAGAGCCCGACCACAGACAGCAGAGAATCCTACCGGTAGCTGATTATTGGACAGGGGCCTGGGACACAGCTGGAGCTAAGGGGGGGGGGAGTCAGATAAGGTGAGGGAAAGAGGGGTAGGGGTGCTTGATGAATTGGTTTTCAGGGTGGCGGCGATGGTGGGAGGGATGGGGTTATGGGGTTCAGTGGTGTGGTCTCCTCACCCCCCCCGAACAGAGCCCCCCAGCACAAAGGCTCATCCCATCACTCAGCCCATTCAGAGCTGGGCCTTTGAATGGGCTGTGGGGACGAGCAGGGACCCTCAAAGAGGTTTCAATGCCACTTTTCCCCTGTTCCCACTTTCCCCCCCCCCTTTTTCCAATAAGAAATTAAAAAGGAATGGGGGCTGTTTTCCAGCCTTTTCAACACAAACGTCGGCACACGTAATGGTTCAGAAAGGAGGGCTGGAGAACGCCGGCTTTCACCGCCTTTCTATACCTGACTGTGTTTTCATTCAGCCCTCATGAACTGAAGGCTGCGTTACAGTAAAAAAATGAATCTCCTTTGCGTGCGGAGCGCAGATGCAGTCTGCTAATTATTAGATGCTGGAGAGATTGACTTTATCAAGTCCACCGCTGACATGCAAGATGACCAAACCACAGTGTTCCGTATAGCTTCAAAGTCACAAATAAACCCAGTAATGTGCCTTTATTGTAGTGCAGAAGTGTACAAGCATCTATTTTTGCACAGATCCTGGAACTAACCCCCTGGGGTGAAGACAAAATGTCCACTTTTACCAGATATACGACTGGGCTGGACACAAACTATAAATCAGCTCCGCCAAACCCACCTCAAGATACCAGAACAGGGAAAACAAACTGCAGAATGAAGTCTTACGGTCACCCTAGTTTCCCACACGGGTGCTTGGAAACACGGCCTGTGTCTGACCTTCTTGGACATTTCCCTGGGGGGGGGGGGTCAGAGGACAGGGTTTTCCGTTGACGGTGCTTCCCTTTCGCTCGCGCCGCCACTGCTCATGCGTGACGGGGCGTGTGGGCTCCGCTGAGCCGTGGGGGCAGGGCTGAACAGTCCCAATCCTGAGCGATGATGACCATGTGCGGGCCAGGGAAAAACCTGATTGGTCCATTTCTTTGTCTTTTATTATAATTTATAAATTATAATTATTGTACTTGTAATGTAATTGTCAGCTTTCAATTCCTTCAAATTGCTACTTAAGACCTAATTGCTTTCACAATATGAGGAGTTTGTTTGTGATAAATGATTTCCACAGAAACGTTATCCTGACTCATTATAATCTTAGCTGCAGGTCACTTACTTGCATTCTCTTTCCTTGCATGAGGTCATCTTCATGTCTCTCTTACCATAGAATGTCAGCTTTCCTAACTGAAAATCACTGTACATTTCCCATGTGCAGTGAGCGTGTCACACTTATTTATTTAGCAGATGCTTTTCTCCAAAACAATATGAGGATAGGAGAGCAGGGTCAGTCGGTGTTTGGGTAAATAGAGGTTAAGGGCCTTGCCTGAGGGCTCAACAGAAAGATCACGCTACCATCCACAGGATTTGAACCAGTGACCAGCCGGTCACAGAGTCCTAACCTGCAGGAGCACGCACTGTCCCCCACTGCCTTTAAATCGCAGAGCTTTCTATTCATTAGACAGTTGCATCCATAATAATGCTGATCTCCCCCCTTTACCAGAGCGATCCAGGAGAAACAGCCTTAAACATCCAGGCAGCAACAGAGCAAAACCCCCCTCCCCAGCGTGGTCCAATTTATTTTCTTTATTTTACCATAAAGTGCAAATTAATAATATCAATAAGAGAGTTTAATAAACATCTTTATTTTACTTTTGTGAATAATAGAATACAGAAATAAAGCATATTTGTCATTGCAATGTGCTATGTAATCAGCTGCCCTTGGGGGGCCCTCCCAGCTCGGGGCCCAGACCATCATCTGCCCTGCCTGTCCCGTGATTGTGCCTCTGATTTCATGAGATGAAATATAAAACACACACACACACACACTAGGTTTGGGCCTGGCCAGGACTTGGTTGGGGGACCAAACTAGGAAAGCTGGTTTGCTGCTGGAAGAGGTGCTGTGACCAACAGGTCAGCCCATCCTGTGGTCTGTGTGGATCCCAGTGCCCCAGTGCAGTGACAGGGACACTGTGCTGTAAAAATGATGCTGTCCTTTGGATGAGATGTAAAACCAAGGTCCTGTCTCATGAAAGATCCCTGGGCATCTTTCTGAAAGAGTAGGTATGGTACCCTGATGTCAGGCTAAAACTGTCCAAAACCACATACACAAGAAAGTTATGGGGGGGGGGGGGGAGTTAGGATGATACCTGAGTGATAGGGACCATTAGAAATTTGGAAAAGAGCTATATTGTTCTGGCCTGGGGGGGGGGGCAATATCATATGCTTTCATGGGTCCCAGAATCTTTAGCATCGCCCCGTGTGTGTGTGTGTATGTATATATATTATATATATATAATGGTTATAATGGAATACTATACATTTGCTGTAAGATTTCTTGTATGAGCATGAGATTCTGACAGTGTCACACCAGATGCGTGAGAGGTGGCAACCCTGCATTTGTTTTCTGTAGTGAATATTCATATTTGTGCATATTCGCGTTGTTTTTATCTAATCGTCCTGTCCTGCATTTTGCAAAGTAAAAGATGGTCACGCTAATGTCAGTCTAAGTTTGTTTCCATTATTATTTCCCCCCAGATGTTCAGATTTGTCAATATGCAGATGTTCAATAACTATTTCACACCAAACTTTATTAGGATTAACACGACCATATCTACATACAAAACGTTCCCATTCACAATGTAGTTAATCAAAATTCTAAAGCCACCTGTTATAGGTACAGTTAGAACAACCACCAACTACTATGTTCACTACTACGACAGTGTCGTACCGCAGTTCTGCTTTACGGCGGCACGGTTTTCATTTTGCGACAGTAGCGTGCTCCAACGTTTTGACTGCTGATCGTAGTTAGAAAGAATCCGGCAGGCATGCATGTGTAGCGAATACGTGAAAAAGCGTGCTTGAAGAAATTACATACACTTATATGCTATAATAATACATAGATGTATAACATAATATAGTATAATTACAACGAAGCCGAATATTTTAAGCTTTTTGCTTCGATTCCATGAGATAACTAACTTGACACTTAGTGGAAATGTTGTATTTTATTGGCCTTGGTTTAGGAGATGCGAAAGACATCACTGTGAAGGGACTGGAAATCATTAAACAATGCAGTCGTGTCTACTTGGAAGCCTACACGTCCATACTGACTGTCGGTAAACAAGCTTTGGTATGTTGGTTTTTATTCTGTTGAAATTTCACTCATTTCAGTGCGGATTATTACATCGCTTGAATTGTAAGAGGAAACTACCTGCCATTCCTTGCTGTTAGCGCCAATGTAAAGCCAAACGCCATCGTCAAAATATCAAGCGAGATCTTGTTTTAAGAAATGGATTTATTTAGACTGCAGTTTAAAACTAACGAAAGTGAAGATGACAAAGCGGGTGAAACATCGATTAGAACACATTTTATGTGCTTAGTGAGTGAGTTATAGAGGATCTTTGAGAAGATGGTACAGGTATTGGCACGGGATGCATGGTGGTCAGGAGTTTTGGTGGCTATGCGGGATCTGTGCCAGCAGCTGGAAGGTTGTGGGTTGTGATTCTACCAGGACCAAGGCCCTTAACCTGCTATTTCTTTGTCCTGGGTATGACATTAATATACATCCAACCCTGTAAGGAGGTCCTCCAACCAATAGGGAAAAACTTGGAGGTTGTTGGCAGGTTTGGCACTCCAGCCACCAGAAGAAACTCACACTGGTCCATTCAGACTAGCATGCTGAGGTGTCACCTGCCACATGGCTGCAGTAAGATTCTCATCCCTGACGTGGTTTATCACGTGGTGGGTGTGGCGCTGTAATCAGTGCATGCTCCTTACCTCCTCCTCCTCTTCCTCCTCTGTGGAGTGTGGAGTTTGCATGTTCTCCCTGTGTTCAAAAACATGCTGATGCTATTTAGAGTTACCAGACTTGGTAGGCACATCTACCAAACTGTCTGTAGATGTGTGAATGTGCCCTGTGTTGGGTTGTCAACCCATCTTGGGTTCTTCCCTGCCTTGTGCCTGTAGCCTTCAGGATAGGGTCTGGACACCCCAACCCCCCTGCTGTGACAGGTGGTTACAGAACATGGGTGGATACAGATATTTCACACTGGGAAGATCTCTGTTAAAGGATTCACTCTGGAGACTGGGAGCACAAATCCACATCATTACATAATGGGTCCATACCACATTAGTGGCATACTATGATTGAGCAAAAAAATAAGTTCAGAGAAAAAACAAGATCATAATCAGTCCTTCTTATCCATTCCTCTCTTATACTCCTTCATTTTCCTGATTACGCACCGTTTTACCTGAATTTCATAACTACATTCATTGCAGTTAGTGAACCATCATTTAGTTCTAAGTTGAAGGGGAATAAATTACAGTAAAATAAATGTAGCTCCTTCAGTTACCAAGTAAACAACAATGAAACAGTTTTTCCACCACCCAGAAGAAACTGTCAGTCATTGGTAATTTTAATATAAAAAAAAACCTAATGGACTATAAGAGTCTCAATTCCTATTTCAAAATAAGGTCATTGTAACAGCTACAATTAAATTATTACAAGCAGACCACCAATATAGAGAGAGTAGGGGAGCGTCTTTACCAGGAAAGTTGCACTCCCAGCTCACTCATGAATGAAGTGCTGAGTTACGCTAAAGACCAGCACACACGGTCCCCAGTACAGACCTATGTCAATGTTTAAGGGCCGCACTGTTATCCTGACATGTCCAGCAATGAAAGCAGACCCTTGGGAACTATGGGTTCCTTCCAAATGAGCTCGTGTATGTCTGAGGTCCCAACTTCATGTACTATGCCAAGTCTGACAAACAGGCAGCTTGCATCTTGGCCACTCAGTTATCAAAATTGAGAATGAAGGCTGCATGTTTAAATACTGGAAGGGGGATCCTGTCAGCAACTAGCTCCAGAAAAAGCAGTGCATTCATTTGGTAAAAAAAATATATCGATATTAAATAAATCTCTGTTGCCTGGTGTAAGTATCAGCTTTTATGATGCTAATTGCTTACCATCAGTTTAGGTAGCAGTCTGGCCCGTTACTGTTCTTGTTTTGTTGTGCTAAGCGTTTGTTTTCGTTTTTCATGTGAGATATGTCAACCACACAAAATTTTATGTCTTGCTGAAATGAGTAAGTGGCAGAAAGATTTATGGGCTGAAAATAAGCCACTCCACAGCCAAAGACAGATGGCGTAACAAACAACTGCACGGACCTCACAGCGGCTACGGGTGACATGTCTTCCCACGATCTACCATCTGCGAAACCCAGCACTGTTAGTTGCTCTCGTCATCACTCAGTATCTTCTGAACCCAGGAGGAATTCTATGGCCGTGAGCTGATACTCGCGGACCGGGACATGGTGGAGCAGGAAGCTGATGAGATCCTGAAAGGGGCGGACACTGTCGACGTGGCCTTCCTGGTCGTGGGCGATCCATTCGGGTGAGTAGGACGCTGCACAACTGGGGGTATCTTAAGTAACCCCAGCATTTGAGTTTAGAACTTTGTTGTCTTGGGGGTGCAAGGAATCAGTTTTGGAACATTAAAAAAGTCTGATGTTAAATAGTTGAAGAGATTATGTGCAGTATAGTACAGTATTCTGAATAGCTTAACTTGATGTTAATGATATAATACAACTGGGATACGCAGGCATGTTTTCTGTAGTGATTAGAGGAGAGTGAACAGGGCACTTTGCCCTGCTTTCCTCCTGGACCTTTCTATGATTCATTATCTTAGACCGTGACAGCACAAGTTATTAAAGGGAAATTTCGAAGCCAACGCAGAAATCAAATATTTATGGGAATTTGTTCAGGTCTGGTGGTACTTCCCAGAATACGGGACCAAACAGCTTGGACTTAAACGCATCAGAAAAGATGGGGCAGCATTCTGGGAAGATCCACAGACTCCCCATCTGCTATAACCGCTTGTGTCGCAGGCAAAGACGTGCAGAACGTTTAGCTCGGCAGATTTTTTCCACCCGCAACCACGAAAGCCCATATGAATGAGGTTCCCGCTCCGGCTTCGCCTTCCCTCCCGGTCACGATATACTTGGCACAGACATCGGTTTTTCTAAAGTTAATCGCATGTTGTGGGTCTGGGGATGAAGCAGGAGGCCAAAAATGTGCGTTTCCATTTTGGCTGGATCTCTGACTGTGTGTGGTGCTACAGGACTTATACCGGAACAGCTGAAGGCTAGCAACATTTGTGCTAAAGCCTTTAGTCATAACTCTACATTGGTTTGATTTGATTTTTTGGGCTTGTTTAGGGCTACCACCCACAGCGACTTGGTGCTGAGGGCGGTGAAGGCTGGCATCAGATACACGGTTATCCACAACGCCTCCATTATGAATGCGGTTGGATGTTGTGGTCTTCAAGTAGGTACTCTCTCTCAGCATCCTCAGGAAGAAATGATTGAGGAATCTTCCTCACCTCTTGGGGACTCCTGTTGCCATTTCCCATGGAATAGTGGTAACGCCTTTGAGTAGAAGCAGCAGAAAGTACAGTATAAGCTGTCATTAAGCGATGGTCAGGGACCCGTAGTCTAAAGCGACCTCAAGCTCGACTATGTGAGGGACTCTTTGGTCTCAGAGACTAGGTGGGGGTGTAGATTATTGGGGCGGGGGTTGGACTAACAAGCCCGCCTTTAAGGCCACTCATTGGGTGGGATGAGCTGTCACCAGAGGGTGCGGTGCACCAGGCTGGGCCACACCCCCTCCACGCTGCCGGGCCACATGACATCACTTCCTGAGAATAACAGGAAGCACCTTGCCTGGGTTTCTTTGTACTAGAAGTCTGTTGCTAGGTAATCAACTGTGCTCAAATAGAACCGGGTGGTTTCGCAAACACTCATAGTTATGAGGCTAGATGAAGATAAACAGACACATTTCACGAAAAAATAAACTGTCCCACAATCCCCTCATCTATCCACCGTATGAAGTATTAGCCCTTTAAATGATCATTTACAATTATTTACACAATGCAGAATAATAATTATAATAATGGAGATGGGTGCTTCTTTTGGCAGCTGTATAACTTTGGTGAGACCGTGTCTATAGTCTTCTGGACTGACTCTTGGAAACCTGAGAGCTTCTACGACAAAATCAAGAGGAACCGTGACAGTGGGTTGCACACGCTGTGTTTGCTCGGTGAGTGAGTGATGGTGGGATGCTTGCCGAATGACGGTGGGAGGTTTGGTGAGTGGCAGTGGAATGTCCGCTGAGTGACTGACGGTGGGACGCCTGGCGCATGACTGTCAGAAACTCGGTGTGGGACGCCCGGTGTGTGATGTGGGAAACTTGGTGAATGATGGTGGGACGGCCGGTGAGTGACGGTGGGACGTCCAGTAACTGACATTGGGAAGCCTGGTGAGGGACAGTCACCACACGCTGCAGAACCGTGTGTGACCAGTCCGGGCAAAACCCCCCAATTACAGGCTTATCCTCCAGGGTTCTCCACATGTACTGCTCCCCTCACCAGGTGGGAGAGAGGTGGGGTGAAGGCCCCAGGGACCTGCCAAACAGCAGCTTTGCAGCACTTTCCACAGAATTGCTTTTCCCCGGAGCAGCACATTAAGAGCCCCGTTTGAGGCGCAGTGACAGTGGCTGGTGACGACACACAGGCCAGGCAGATGGCCGCACTGATCTTAATTCACTTTTATTACCAATCTGGGCGACGGCGACTGACGGTCCCCCTCCATTCTGCAGCAGACCCAGCGATTTGGGTTGGGGGTGTCGACCCCCCCAATATGTCCCCAGGTGTTGAGCGGCGTGTGTGCAGGGGGGGGGGCGGCTGGGGCTGGTTATTGAGTGGAGACTAGTGAAAGGCACCTCATCTGCGGCAACCTGTCCTGCCCGACCAATCTGCATGACAAAAGGCCTCCATAGAAGGACAGGATGGTGTGATGACTGCCTTTCATCACCACATACTATACTCATGCAATTAAGCCCCCCCCCCCACCCCACTTTCATTCTAACAGTGATATTCCCAGTAATAATGACAGACGCACAAACTCCCACAGTGCTGGTAGCCAGCAAGGACTAAAATAAAGTCCATTGTGGCCATCAGTTCTGTCCCACTGTATTTTATGGACTCGGGGGCGAAGGGGGTCAGGTCTTCACGCAGCTCTTGCCTCATGTTTTCCAGACATCAAAGTCAAGGAACAGACTATGGAGAACTTGATGAGGTACGTCTCACATTCTGCCCAAACAGACGGTGGCCTTGCTCAATTATATCCCTGTCCTACATTCTTTTTTTTTGATAAATGCTGCCTTGCAATGCATGCCGTTTGAGGTTTATTCTAGGCATGAATTTACTGTACACTTATACGCGAAGCCGGCTGGCCGCGTCTGTGGGCCGAGAGGAGCAGGGATGAGATGTTTGTCTTGGCTGCGCGCTCTGTCATCATGGCCGCTCGTGGCCTGCGTCCAGCTGAGACGTTTTATGTCGCACTGCCTGCTATGATCTAAGGGAAAAAGACTTACAGTGGATTTTAAACATACCCTCTTTGTGCTGTAATGTTGCTTTTGCCTGACCTGGTATTTTATTGGGGGGGGTCATTCATTTAAAAAAAAATCTAATGGGGAATGTTTCCCCATTTTCAGGAAACTTAAAAACTCTTAAGTGATAAACTTGGCTGCCGGGAGCCAAACAGATTTATGAATGTGTAGGTGAAACAGCGTAAATGGGGTGGGGCTTGTGTGAGGTCGAGAAAAGGCTCTTTGGTCACAGCATAAAAACGGACCTTTATGGTCACCAGAGTATGCTATTAAAAAGCGCCGAAGATGACTGTGAGATTCAGGTCAAAAGTCAGCCCTGCGCTTCACAAAGGGAGCGATGATCTGATGTTTGCTTCAGTTAGGTGTAAATCTGACCCTGTCACTCCTGATGCGCTGTGACACCTGTGAACGCCTTATTAAATAATTACATTTAGTGGAGTGTTTATGGTAATGAAGCTACGCAGAATATTTCTTTATTGATCCACTTTGAAAATGGGAAATGAACTGATTCACTTGCCTCTCAATTTGCATCTTTTGAGGTTAATACAGAATTCAAATTACACTTTAATCTTCTATTCACAAAATTAGCTTTTATATCTGAATGATCTAAATATGAATAGATTGCACCATTTTAATTAGTATTTTGTAAAGATATTACTTAAAAGATTTTCAGAAGAGAATATACATAACTTGTTACAAACGGGATGGTGAAAGAGTGATCAGAAAGAGTGATCAGAAAGAGACCCCCACCAAAGGGGGTGCTGAGAAAGGCAGTCCACAGAGGAACAGCATAAACCTTCTGCGAATTTCTGCTGCTCAGGGGTGAAGAGCTCAGTGGAGAGATCAGTTGAGAGATCAGTGGAGAGATCACCCGTCTTCTTTTTTTTGGTAAAGGGGCCGTAAGATTTACGAGCCGCCCAGGTACATGAGTGTGAATCAGGCAGCAGAGCAGCTCCTGGAGATCGTGCAGAACCGGAGGGAGCGGCAAGAAGACCTTGGTGAGTGGACATGGTGTGACCTCCCCCCCCAGATACCACATGGAACCATGACTCTGCAACAGTTAGAGGAATAGCATTCCATTGCTGTTGGTATAATAGTATTTGGTGAGGTTTCTGAAGGTAGTTTTAGAAGTGCTCTGAAGATTATGAATTCTGTCCTTCTTGAAAATAAGTGCATTTTTCCCACAGTATAAATGAGAAGTTCCTCACTGGCTTTTAATTATTGATCCAAAACGGAGCCTTATCCTGTCCAAGTAGTCACCAAGTAGACACCAAGTAATCTCCACCTATGGACCTTCAGGCCCAGAATGACCCAGTGTAGAGTGTTAGTTTCTCTAGTTTCAGTGCAGTTCTGATTTGCTGATTCTGCTCCCCATGAAGAACCTTAACACTCATGCGCCATTCACCTGTGCTCCTCATCCTTCAGCCATCGCCGAAGACACCATCTGCGTGGGGCTGGCGAGGGTGGGGGCCGAAGACCAGGCAATGGCGGTGGGGACGCTGCACCGGCTGGCATCATGTGACCTGGGCGGGCCACTCCACTCACTCATTGTTACAGGGCACCTCCACCCGCTGGAGCTGGACATGCTCCGCCTTTTTGCCATTGAGCTTGACGCCCTTCAGAATCTCGAGATGACGGCCAGCTCCACGTATGTGTCCTAGGAGCTGGGTCCAGGGTGCCCAGTAGGGCCGGGTCCCCCGAACGTGCTCCTGTGAGATGAGGCCAGGCTGAAAGTCAGACGGTGTGGTACGCTGGATTATCCACTTCCCCCTTCAGAGGATGACGCCTCCCGGTTGGGATTTCCGCACGGAATGTGTGCATCTGCTACCTTCTGGTGTATTCAGGAAGAGCTGATGAGAAAATGGCTCATGAACGACTGCTTGTGACAGATGGACAATCCCCCAAAACTGCATTAGCTGTATCATAACTGGTCTGTATCGATTTTCTGTAAAATACCTTAGAATTCATCTTCACTTTAAAGCCCTTAAATGTCAGTTACCTAAACCCAAGAAAAGATTAACCAGGTATTATTCATCATTCAAAGGTTAAAACCCCACATCAAGTGTTACAGGGCAAAATAAAATGGGAGATGGTAAAAGCACAGTTTGGGAATAAAACGTCTTGTGCTGTTGGTATCTTGACAGTTACTGTATTCAGCAATAATTAAATATAATCCTTGTTCAAAAATTTTTCATGAAAATATGAGTCATGTTTTCAACCCTTTGGGCAGATTGCATTTGCTGCAATGTTCAAAAATTTGCTTCCTATTTTGAGTTTGGAAACAGGTTGCATGGTCACATGCAGGAAACAGTGTGAGAAGACGTGTGTGTGTGTCCACAGGCCAGCATATGGAAGCTGAGGAGTTCCAGATTTCATGTGAGTGTGGATTGCAGGTTTCAGCAAGTGTCTAAAAGTGAACTTATTCCACATTCGGAAGGTCTTGCAGGTCTAATGGATCAGCCAGGTTTATGAAAAATGCTAAATTAATTCCTAATTGAACTATTTAAATTATTCCTCAGACTTGACCATATCTGTGTCCCTTATCATCTTCCTGTGGAATCGCACCCAAGCCTTTCCTTGGCCTTTGCCATTCCTCGAGCAGCTGCCTGTATTGAAGCAGTGTCCTCGACGCGTGACCCTGGGATTCCAGCTTTCTGCTCTTTGGACCTGCTCAGTAATGCCTTTTTGGCAGCGTATATGGTTGAATTTCATTCTCTGCTCTGAATGGTCACTCTTATAAATCAAGCATGTAACCATGAATAGCTGCATTGTATTCATTCAAGACCAGCTCTGCAAGATCATGCCCTATTATACCTGTGCAAAAGTTCAGACTCGCAGCTAATCTACACCCATTTATTTATAGATATAGGGGATGAATTACCTTCCAAGGCAGTAGAGGTTTCCTTGTTCAGGGAGAGCAATATGGTTTATTACAGCTGGGCTAACATTCATCTGCACTTGGGACAATTTTATGGGTGTTCGTCATCCCATGTGATTCATAAAATGTCAGTCACCTCTGTGGATTATGTCGAAATGATATCAGAAAATGTGCACCCAACCTGTACTCATAGTGGCTGTCCTCTAACTAAATATCCTGCGTCAGGTTAGCAGGACAGGCCAAGATGAGAGGGAGGTACCAAGCTGGAGTGCCTTTCTGAAAGGGGAGCCGCACAACAGGAGATGCTGCTCCCCTCCGGAACTCTGGGAAGCCTCTGCAAATGAACTGAGAAATGAAAACCTGGCGCAAAGCCAACGCTCGGATGAACCAAAAACGGTATTCGTTGAGGGCTTAGACTCCCCGAAGCTTTCCACAAAACATCTCCTATGCTAGAACCTTCCCCCATCACACACACACAAAATAAATTCATTTAAATGTGCAGTAAAACAGTTTATTACATTGCAAAAAAAGTATATATATAACTGGCCAACTTGGCTTGTTAAAAACGAAGACCGACTGGGGCAGTGAAACCACGGATGCAGCTCACGTTCACATGTGCTCTTAGTGGACCCCAAACGAGGATGACTGCAAAACCAGATGCTCCTGTGGTCCGAAGGGTTTGTCCACGCAATATGCTAGTGTTTAAGAATGGTCGAGTGAAAGTCATGGTATTCTGAAACTGGGGGGGGGGGGGGGGGCGGTGGGTTGGAACTCCGATGGCGCTGGAACGCCGAACCCAGAGAAGATCCTCAGATTCTGAGTTGCTTTGTCATAAACAAGTTGAATGGTCAGGTCTGCTTTCTGCCACAGTTTACTTCAGGTCATCCTTAATGCGATTACAAAGGCACTTTGGAAACCAAGAAATGAGTTTTGGTTCAAGAAGTCCGCAAAGTGCAATAAGAATGGCCAGTTGGAGTTCTTCATGATGGTCTCAGTCAGGCGTGATGCATTTAAAAAAAAAAAAAAAACTACAGTTCAATTTCTTACAACTTCAGGACACCACCAACTTCAAGAGCTAGGACACCCCTACTGGAAAATTAACACACTGATGATCAAACAGAGAGAATGACCAAAATTAAAAACAGCATCCAGATGGGTGAACTCAGAGGAGGGTTTTGGCAACTGACAAAATTCACCTTGTTTTGCTTAGATTTCACATGATTATTAGCTAGTTTTATTTCCCCATTTTACGTTCAAGTTTATTTTTTTTCTTTTTCTTTTTTTGATTTCCTGGCGAGAGTAGAAAGCAGCAGCTCCATCTTGGTCCCTGGAATTGTACGGAGACTCTGAAATCTCAAATTGCATGGTTTTAAGATGGAGGGGAGTTCTCCATGGTGGCATGAATGCCTTTGGTCCCAGGAGTCCCGAGAGCGAGGGGGTCTGGCGCTACATGGCAGCCACGTCGACCTGAACATAGAGCTGCCGCACGCCGGCCTGGTGACGGGAGAGAGAAACGGTCAGACGGACCTCGCACTCTAAGGAGACGGCTGGATACGTTCATCCTGTCCCAGATGAAGGTACCTGTGTGAAGATGTTGTGCGTCTGGCTCAGAATCCAGCGGGCATCGGCGTCGGGCGCAACCAGCAGCTTCAGCGTACCGACATACACGTCTGTGCAGAGTGTCCAGAAATGCGGCTCCTGCAGGTTATACACACCCTGCAGCTGCTGCACCTGCGCAGCGACTGCGTGTTAAACGCTGCATCTTAAAAAAGAAGAAAGAAAAAAAAACCAATAATGACTCTACATACCCTCTGGTAGCATTCTGGGAGTGCTTGATCCAGGGCTGGGGGCGTTCGCTGCATCAGGATCCCGATGGACTCCCTCAGCAGGGGAACCACACTGTAGATAACAAACAGGGCTGGATGAATCGGCGCTCCTGACGGCCCAAAAGCCACGCAAAACTCTCCGTTCGGCCCATTCCTGCTTTCCCAGCCCACCTGATGCTTCTGCTCATTTTATCTGGTCGGTCTTTAGATGAACAATCGAGGGCAGTGAAACATCAGGTGTCGTTTGACAAGCAAACTGGGGGCGACTGCTGGGGATAAGCTGGCAGAGGCGTGATCCAGGCCAGCCGATGGGCTCAGCACTCACTGAAACCCCCCACGATCATCACTGTGTACCTCTGGGGTCTTATAAAATTCAGATACACTTACACAGCTTTGCTAGGCTTCAAGCAGACCTAACAGCAGTTTGTCTAGTTTGCTTACTGACCTCCTAGACCATCTTAAATCAAGTTAGACAAACAGACAAATATACGAGTCTCCCTTCCACCCCAACAAATATTTTCAGTGTTTGATGAAAACCACACGTGTGCGCACTTACTGACAATTGTGACTTTGTAGATGGAATCTCTTCCATTTACTGACATAATGACATATAACTGAACAATGAAAAGATGATTCATGACATCATCTATTTGGTATTTGTACTAGATAACATATTTATTCTGAATGTTTATCTGTAAGGATTACTTTATATTGCAAATTTTAACAACTTAACGTTGATAATTAGATGGCTATATAATTAACATCATTGTAAATCATGAATGTAAAACGATATTAGTTTGTATCTTGTTGACACTGACATATGTGCCTCACTGACAACAGTCCGCATAAGTCAATTTAAAATATTGAACCCTTCACTGACAGCTCTGTAAGGACAGGTTCTATATGCGGTTTGTATGGTCTTGTTACATTGTTTATGGTTTACTTTGTAAAGTAGTAAATGAGGAAATGCATTCTTTCACGATTCTTACGTAATGGATTTTTGGAGATGCACGTTTTCCCATCGGACAGTGGCGATACGTTACCCCAAGCTCATCGATCTGAGGGATTAAACTTTGCTTTCCTCTCTCAGCAGTGAGGTGTCCAGAGCAGGATATAAAAAACACAAAGCGGACTCTTCCATACATTTCCTGCACTTGCCTGCCTCGTGTCAGACTACTGCAGTGCCCTGAGGTGGCTCATACAGATACTGCGTCCCGCAGAGCGAAACTCGCAGCACAGTGAGCCGTCACCCAAACCGCAGAGCATGACCTCATCACATCACTCCAGCTCTCAAGTTCCAGAAGGACCTTAATCATCATCTCTTCACTTAAGCGTTACGGATCCCCTGCCTCCGCCTGGTTAACTGTGCTGGTTATGGCACAGTATGGAATGTTTTATATGCACTTTAAACAAAACAGAATAAGTAGGCGTTGATGGTAAAGCCTTTCAGTATTGAGTTTCCCATATTGCATCCAGTTTCCCATACAACAGAAGGACCAGTCTCAGCATTTAGAGTCAGTCTAATGTGGTCTGTATTCAGTCCAGCCCACCCCAGCTACCCAACTGCTGTACATGCTGTGTTCTGACCCTCTGGCTCTGAACCCCCCCAGCCCGGGGAAAGTGCCTGCTTCTGAACAACCCTAGTACTGTGTGCGCCGTCAACTCTTCAACAGCATGGCAAGGTCTCTGACTGCAGGCGCTCCATCAATTTAATTAATGTTATTATCGATGAAATGTTTATTCAATGACCAGTTTCCTCTGGTGAGCTCAGTAGTACGTCCTGGTGGGGGGGGGGGGGGGGGAAAAAAAAACACCACCC
>JABFEB020000033.1:22345112-22363653 GCA_019775895.2 Stomatorhinus ivindoensis
ATCCAGTACAACATACTGAATGCAAATGCTTACAGTCACAAATGCCAGCAAATAGGGTTTCCACTTTCAGTATGGAGGAAAATCAGTTATTTTTCACAATTTTCATGAAAACTCTACCAGTAATGTCAAAGCCGAACCCTGGAATGAGTAGGGAGGTGGTTAGAGAAAAAAACAAATCGTACTGTCAGTGTTTTCTAGTGTTACCCCTTATGACAAAACATTTTATTTTTGTAGATTTATTTGTTACAATTAGATGTCATATTGCCTTTTTCAAGTTCTGTTTTTATGTTATAAACGCTGCTAAGGGAATTTTAAGTAAAAATTAAGCATAGCAGTAAAGGATCAATATCTTGAATTATATTGTGACAATTATCAATATCGACTGATATGAAAATATATATATATATTTATATATATTGTGAATTATTAAAATATTTTGCAATATTGATATAATGTTTAAAGTTATTTATCTAGGTAAAAAATGTATATTCTCTCAGAAAAAAAATACAGTTTAACATTACAATATACGCAGATGAACATGAATTTGTTCTGTCTTCCCAAAAGTTGCTGATATCTTGTTGGATGGATTTAAGACCATTGCTTTAGATAGTCACTGCTAATTCTGGGGCAACTTTCGCAGAAACGGCTAAGCAAACATTTTTTGACAGACTTGAAACTATAGTCTTGAAAATTGCAAAATTACTTAATGTGTCAAAGGGAACAATATGGAAGAGCATGACAGCGTATGGCAAGCAAGGACAAGGAGCACCAGTAGCATGGAGGAGTGCTGGCAAGTCAAAGGTCCCAGGGCTGCTGAGGAGCGCAAACACAGCGTCAGGAAAACAAGCACTTCTTTGATTTAGTTTCCACTAAAGCCGGGCCCTGAGAAACTGTAAAAATGTAAATGGTCTTGATGAATCATCTTTCACCCTTATCTTGCATCTCAGATGCATTGACATTCAGAGACAGATGAAGCATGCCTTCAACCTATTTGCATCCGTCTCATGGGAGTCAGGGTTCCGCACGGCAGTATAGCACTCAAGGATCATGAGGCCATTTTACAGGACCGAGTGTGCCCTATGTTGCAAACACAGTTCCATCACGATGTTCCCATATTCCAAGATGACAATGCCCTCGTATGCACTGATAAGAACTGCGGTGGAGTCGCACCCCTTCCGTCCCTTATTGCCAAATTGCCAAATCTCATTGTTGTACGTATACAATTTCTTTATTTACCCCTGATCCAAACCGGCAGACGACCACTATAGCAACTAGGGGTTAAGGGCCAGTGTTGAAATCACTTTGTCAACTGTGAATTTCCATGTCCTATATCTTTCAAAGGATCACAGTGATTACCAAATCACATGCGATTTGGATAACTTGCATAACACCCATATGACACTTCTAGTTACACAGAAACATAATTATGCTTTATTGTACTGTCGTTTGCTTCCATACCTTTAAACTAAGCACTTAAAACAAATTGCTCAAACAAAATGGTGGTTGAAGTGCTCTACTCACTGTGAGATGGCAGGTCGAGATCTGACCTGTATTATTCCATGATTTGTCAGATGTATTAACAGACAGGACCCCAGAGCTGGTATCGTTCTCATAAGTGATTCAGCTGCAAGCCAGCCAATTGTGGGGGGGTGGTGGGCCAGGCACGGCTCCAGTTAATGCTTATCTCTCCATTCCTGTCTCGTATGGGGAAATGTGAAAACAAAAAGTGCTGAAGTACAAATGATTTGCTGCATTCTTCAGCTGTAATTAACAGCAGAATAAAGACTTTGGGGGGATTGGTTAAACAAAACATTAGATGTTTCTTTTTGTTTGATTCAATGTTTTTTTTTGTTCTTAGTAAGAAAGACGGAATTAATAATTAAGGACCGACTTGTTAGAATAGCTAATTCAGCAAAAGCTGGCTAGAAGAATATTGCTGGAGAAAGTTTGGAGAATTTCTAGATTTGACGTAATGTGACAATTGAAGAAGCAACAGCATTCAGTTTGATACAAATACTTGGATATTGCCCCAGAATTTCCAAATTTTCCTATCTGCCCATTTGTTTTACCTTACCACTGATTTCATTGGAATTTTGTTCAGTGTTTGTGAAAAAATTGAGCAAAATTCCAATGAAATTAGAGATAAAGTAAATATGGCAGCCAAAAACAATATGACCACCTCCTCACGGTGCCCGCTGAAACAAGGGACCCTGGTAACAGTGAGGGTCTCCGATGCCATGTGGAGCAACACACCTGTTGCAGTATTCTTTTGGTCACAATAACATCATGTCTAAGTCATTCATATCCACAGTTATCTGGACGTCGTCTTTGTCTAAACAATGTGAACAGCATGCAAGGGCTACCTGCTTATGGATGGAACAGGCAAGTTAACCCATCATCAACATTACTATCACCATCATCGACATCTCCGACACCCCCAGAAAGTGAGGCAACATTGACACCTCCGGTTAGCGACCATGAACATCGGAACGCTCACTGACCACTGGAGAGAACACGCCACCACCCTGAAGAACCAAGATATTGACACTGCATGTAAACAAGAAAACAACAGGACAGGAGCTAAGGCGAAAAATTGGCAGTGGCTACAAGCTCTTCTATAACAGCAGAAACTCAAAACGGAATGGGATTGCAGTGGCCGTATGTAAGGAAATACTAGAAAAGGTTGGCGAAGCGAACAGAATTTCAGACCAGCTTATGAAAATTGAAGTTTGTTGAATTTATTTGTAATTTATAATTACTGGTACGCTGGATGTGTAATGTGAGGCTTTATAATATTATTGAGGTTGTCTATTTTATTATTTCTATCCATTTATGTATGTCTTTTATGTAAGGTAGAGAACGAGAGCTTAAGTGTTTAATTGTATTTTTAATCCATATGACAATAAACTTGAACCTGAACCTAGTCATTGACTTTGAACAGTACAAGAAAGTTAAAGCTGCAATGAAACAAGCTGTGGCTGCAGCGAATCCTTATAATGAGGAGTTAGACACGCCCATAAGAGTGACCCAGATCTAGCGCCTACGACACCACTGGGCCCAAGATATCGGTCAAGTCACGCACATACTGTAAAAGGCGACAACCAGCAAGTCCCAAAGGATCTGCGTTCCATCTTACAATGCTGTTGTGATTATAAATACAAAGCAAGTTTATTTGCATAGGACATTTTGTTAAGTAATTTAAAGTGCTTTACACAAAGAGGACACCCAACTCCTCCTGGGGGTGCAACCTGCGACGTCTCTGCTACCTGTGGCGTCTTTCCGGCCTGCTCCCCTTTCGGCCTGTGATGTCTCCCCTGTTCGTCCTGCCATCTGAAGCAGCACCAGCTACCGCCTGCTGTCACCTGCCTGCCTCGCGCTTTCAGACTCAAATGTTAAAATTGGGACAGTCGCCATCTTGTTCATTTGACTTCCTCTGCTGGCCCCTGGAGGATGGGCTCCTCCTTTGAGTCTGGTTCCTCCCAAGGCTTCTTCCTACTATAAGATTTTTTCCTTGCCACTGTTGCCACGGGCTGCGCACTGGGGGCTTTGGGCAGGGATGCTGTAAAGCGCTTTGAGACAACGTAATGTTGTTAAAACACGCTATACAAATACAACCGAATTGAACTGAACTCAGATGATGATGCAACACCGTTCAACCAAATGGTCATCGACGGCTCGAGACTAGGCAGCCAGCATGACGATCCTGATCTGGAAGGACAAAGTCCATGTCAGCGAATGTACCAACAACTGATCCATCTACCTTCTACGTCACATGATAAAAATCTATGAACGATGAATGAATCACTGCCTTCACTAAATTGTTAGAGTCACTACGAATCAATGGATTCACTAAGGGATTTGGAACAAGATCATTGTGGCTTGCTGATGGAAAAGTGCAGAGAGAAGAAAAAGGTGTGACATACGACCTTCCTGGACTTGGTCCTCCACACCCTCTTGTGGTGTTGGCTTGAAGCCACCGTGCAGGGGATCCTAATCCTGTATGAACATCACTAGTGTCCGATATCTAAATAGAACCTCGCCGCCTTTCTCCGTCCAAGTTGGAGTACATAAAGGATCAGCTCTCTCTGTGTATAGACACAGCATACATATCCTCCTGAGACCCCACCCATTCATTTATGTCCATTGTAGTGGACATTTTATTTTTGCATCTATCTTTTCACTGATGTTAGGAAGCGTTTTTATTCCTGTACACTAAAGAGGACATGCTGTGAAATTACAAATAAAAATAAATTTGAAAAAATCTAAATTGTAAGATGTCTTATTTCCTTAAAAATCAAATAACCTAAATTGAAGGACACTTTTTCCCCTGGGTCTCTGGAGGATATAATCTGGGATGCCGCTTTAGCACTAGACTACAGTAAAATACAGTAAATATCCCGTTATAACGATCTTCAAGTGACCTGGCAAAAGTCTGTTATATCCAAAGTCCGTTATGTCCAGAGTTGCAGTTTGCCCAGAACACATCTACAGGACACCATTTACTCATGCCACACCTCAGCAGACACTTGTGGTATAGATTATTATATTGTACATGTGGTAATCCAACTTCACCTGACTGTTAGAAGTACATATGGCCTATAATTACTTACTGCATCCCTCCTGCTGCGAGCTCAGTCTGCCGACACACAGCAAGCCTGCTGATGGACAGCCACACAGACCAATCAGTGTTGCCTGCTGTCACGCCATGCCTATTTATACAGCGTGACTATTGATAATCCCGACTCCGTATCTGCGCTGGATATAGCCGGCACGCTACACACCTTGTAGGCGGAGTCTGCATATCTATTATAGCCGAACAAAACTACAGCTAAAAGCGGCCCTGGGGACCAGATTGTTTGTCCATTATAAGCGAAATTCCGTAATATGCGAGATGCTTTTTCTGCATGTTCTTAATGGCGCACGGCCGGGACCAGCGGACCTCATCCGTTATAGACGATATTCCGTTATAAGCAAGTTCACTATAACGGGATTTTGCTGTACTTGAAATGCGGCGAGCAGACGGATGTGCTTTTTGTTGGTGAACAATGAACAGAAAACAGCTTGAATTTGTTTGAACCATAAATGTCTTCATCTTGCAAATTTCAGCAAAGTTCTCCTAAGAGCTGTCGCCTCAGGTTCAGCATCGTTAACCTTTTTGAGGTGAGGATATCCTGCTGTGATCCCATCTTACATAATACTAACTGATTGTTAGAACAGTCATGTCTAAATACAGAAAGACTTTAAATGATTGATTGTGTCTAATATAGTAGCCATATGGTCCATGTTTCCTTACAGCCTCCTACAGATCCACAAGTGCTGCTACCTTATGAGGAGCGTGACTTATAGGAACACCTGACCTTGAATGACCTTATAATGTCATCTGACACAAGGCTGTGTGTTTTAAACATTCTGATGTAAAGGGAAGCAGGATGGGTGACAGAGATGCCAACAAGTAGTCAGGCTGAAGTTTCCCTGTGAGAATAATTCTGCTCGCGCGTCTGGAATAATTTCCGCTGCTGACTGAGGTCAGGGTCACTGACAATGAATGTACCACGTCTGAGGCCTCAAGTGACATGCCGTCCGTAGGCTGGGGGCCCCGGCAGCGAGGAAAGCTGTCTCTTGAGTCAGCTGACAGGTGCTGGCAGGTCAGAAGATCTGCAGCGAAGGCAGTTTTGGATGTGAGGGGTTCGGGGAGGTGTTGGAGGGACTGTGGAACAGTCCTAAAAATATATTTCGCAAACCTCATAAGGTCTCGGGATGGGGAAGATGGACCTTTTTAGGCTCTGCTATGTAAGAGGACCTTACTGTCAGGACTGAGATCAGAGCAGGTCAAACAGAAGGGTTGAAACAGTCATGTCTTCAATTTATTGTAGAAAGACATTTAATATAAATGTCTCAAATAGTAACCATATGGCTGTTGTTTTTTTACATGCCATACAGATCAACAGAGCAACCTATTTCTAAGTCACAGAATGTCAAAGGCCACAAGGCTTAACCTTGTAACAACTTGACTGTTACTCCAAGTTCACATTAGGATATACAAAAAGGATGTAACTGAACAGATCTCCAGCAGGAAGCTGGGATGGAGCAAAAACGTGGATCGGCTGTGGGTCCCAGAGGACCGGGTTGGGAAAAACGGCGCTACATTAATGCTGTCCCACACTCTCAAAGGCTGCCCTAAGGTGCAGGCCTGAGTAAACCCAATTCAATCTGTAGCAGAAAATGCTGATTAGCTACAGCTTGCTACTGGCTAATTATTACAATCATTATCTGCTGAATCTACTGTACAGCAAAACCATGGCAAGGATTTCTCTGAAACAAATCATGGACCTTCCATCAGCCACCTCTAAGATATTCCATAAAAACGTTTATAGGTACAAAATAAAAGATATGCATGGTCAGTCTCCTTTTGATCTCTGAGGCAGGATCATACTCTGTCATACTCTGTTTTGGTCCTTAGAAACTCAGTTGCACTATTGTAATGAAGATCATCTTGTTCACACTGACGGTGATACGAGGGGGAGACCTTCCTCTATCTTTCCAGATGGGCTGTGCTCACTGCTCTCCAATACTCTCCCTTCTCCGATTCATTCTCCAAAAAGCATTGTATCCTTCTGCCATAGTGCTGAAGCTCCACGGTTGCCATGACAGCAGTCTATTTTAAAAGCCATGCAGGGCAGACTGTGTGATGCAGGAATAGCCCACATGAAGGACTCAAAGCAACGCTTCGCGATAAAACTCCTTGCAGCTTCAGAAGCTGTGCACTCCTACACGTCAACAAATATGTGCAGGATTATTTCCTAGAAGTTAGCTGCTGGAGCATCTTGAAATGAACATTTTGTAAATTTATGGACAGTGTTTATGGATCAGAAAAAAAGAATACCAATCTGTGGCTTCCTATATCACTAGGCCTTAGCGGTAGGTAATGGACTCTGGAATACTGGAATATTTTTGTACCACTGAGGATACATTAATGTAATTTGTACCTTGGGGCTCATCGCAGTACCAGCCAGTAGCTGGAGCAATAAACCTACTGAAAATCATGTTTTGTATATTTCTTATTTTGTATTTTTATGTATTTACAGGAAAATATTATATACCATCATTATGAAAAAATTTAATTTCAAGCAAGTGTACTCATGCTTTTCAATGGCGTTGTAGGTTCTGTAAAACATGCTCTCTCGCTAAAACATAATATTCCCGAAACACAAATTATTCTATTAACCAGAAAATGACAGCTTGCCTGAATCCAATATATATAAATGGTGCTAGATTATAGTGCGGGTTTGCTTTCTACTGCTTTCTCCCTGTTATCTGTTTGGGCGGTAAGTCGGGAAAGAGCAGAGATGAAGGTGAGAAGAGCTGGTCACGATATTAAGCTTTGCCTGTTTGTCATTGTGTGTGTCGGTGTCCATTCTTCTGAAAGGCCAGTGAGTCCCCTCCCCACATGCAAAGTCTGAGTCTAAAATAAAACTGCTTAAAAGCCTCGAGTCATGTGGTTCTGTTTTCCGCGGTGCTACGCCTGACCTAGTGCTACTTCTTATTTTTATTGGAGGGGAGGGGCATACCCTGCCTATTCTGTGCTCCCTCTTAGTAAATAAAAATCCATATTTCCTTTTTATTATGTGACGTTCGGTGGCAACAGAGGTGGCTACGTGTTTACTTGGGGCAGCCATGGCCACCTCTAGCTGCCCCCTGGATCTGCCCGTGATCAAGAGGCCGACATTTCTGACATTTTGCTCTCCGCACGGAACCACTGCTGACATTTAAATACAAAGTGGTGGTGTGTTGAATTTCCATAAGAAATGCAGAATTCATGCAGGCTATAACAGAAAGTGAAAGTTCATCCGGGAACAATAAGTGAGTCACATAGAAAAACAAAGGAACTTCCCCTGTCCATCCCATTGGAAATAACCTAATTTTTCATCTGTAATCTAATCTATTTTTCCCCCAGTTTAAAATATCCTCCTGCATCTGAAATTGATGGTAAAAATTATAATAACTCTCTGTACCGACAGGTATGAACGACGGCAATACGGCACAAAAGCATGGAAAACACAGAATGTGTCACAGATATTGATGTATTTGTTTAAGTCACCTTAAAAAGAACAGAACAGTTGCTACAAAACAGATTATTCCATTTCAATAAAATCCTCACACACATTTACATTCACCTTTTACTTATTTAGCAGTTGCTGGAGTAACTGGGGGCTTTGCTTAAGGGTCCAGCAGTAAACACATGAAACAAATCAAACAGCATGGTCTCTAATACCCCATTAAGGTCACCGCTCTGCTGCCATTATTACTTGAGCAGGAAAGGAGATCCCTTGTTTCCATGCTCATCGGCTGCTGTGCAGGTAGGATTCCTTGAATGATCGAGAGCTTTACCAGCTAGCTGCCTAAGGGCCATCTGTCAACAGGCTTCAGTCATGGCCCAAGTAGCAAAGTCATTCCATTAGTTTTAAGGGATTTCTAGCTTATATTTACAGCTGGATGCTCCCATTCTTCATTACATTTTGTATCCCTGCGTTGTCCTAAATATGACATCCTTCCACCATTCCTGTATTCTTACAGATCAGCAAAGCTGAAGACACATAGAATGTCTCCCTTCTTCCTCTGCTCACAATCCGTTTTGGTCTACTGGAGGCCTGAGGCAGTCACCCTGCAGTTCCCCTCATGACCAATAGGTGTCTCATAGATACACTACACATAAGGGCCCTGAACACGCTTCTGTCCATATTCCATAACTGCTTATCCAGTACAGAATCATGGTTAGCCTGAGGACTATGAAAGGAAGCAGCAGGTACAGCAGATAGTCACACTATGGGCAATACAGGAACACCAAATGGCCTAATTGAATGTTTTTGAACAGCAAGAGGATACAGGCACAGTCACGTGAGGCTGCATTGCTACCATCTGAGATAATGTGCCACCCTATGCAGTTATCCTGAAGTTTTATTTAAGTTCAAACTGTGAATAAGAGGTTCAACAAGTGCCCCCAGCAGGTCATTGTTCTCCGGACACCCAGCAGGTTTGACGTTCAATGCATGTTCCACAAAACCTCCTGATGTCTGGGATTACACAGGCCCAGGGCTGGTCTTGGCCATCTCGTAGGAGCTGTTCAACCTGGACTTCCTCAGATGGTAGATGATCAGGCTGGCCGTCACCAGTGTACACATCACCCCAATAGCGGGGATTAACAGCTCGTGCCAGCCGGGAGTGGGGCTGGTATGTTTCTCTGCATGTGACAAAAGACAAAATCGGATCAATGTGGCAGATACAATAACAACAGCCTACATATCTGAGCTGGGTCACCTAAGGCACTCTGCTCTTGCTGCTTGACTCACCCATCACATTAATGGTGAAAACTTCCGTCTCGTAGCCCAGGTCGTTGGTGACGTTGACTTGGTATGATCCCGCATCAGTGACCATTACATTTTGCAGCATGAAGGTGCCATTGGCGGAATAGACTTCCCTGTCACCCCCCAGTTTCCTGAGGGTCACACGTGCTGCCGGGAAGCTCACGGTCTTACAGCAGATGGTAATGTTCTGGCCCTCGTGAACCTGTGACGAAGGGAACACCTCGACTGTGGTGTTTCTGGGTGGGGCTGGATGGGGAACAGGAATTGAGAGATATGAGCCACTAAGCCGTAATCAGAAATCAGAGCTATGCCTAGATCACACCTTGACGAAGGTTACAGCGGCACTGAAAGTTTAGATAACATTTATGCAGCAGGTTAAGGGGGAAGTACAGTCAGCTGGTTTCTTGATGTAGGTGGAAGGTACGTAAATGTCAAGTTTAGTAAAGAGGTAGTAAAAGGTACATTACTTTGAGTAGCCAGGAGTATATTTCATGAAGAAACGGAAGTGAAATTTGTGTTTTCTTATAAAGGACACATGACTTCATGAATGGAAAATACCTGGAATTCCTGCAAGGGACTTACCTCTCACGCTGACGTGCACCGTGTCTGATGTCTCTGTGCCATACTGGTTACTGGCTTCGCACTCATACTGGCCGGAGTGGGTCAGGACAGCAGGGGACAACGTGATGGAGGTGGAGGAGCCGGACGTGGAGTTCAGCTCAGTCGTCCCGTCTTCAGACACCCTACGCAGGACCACGCGGCCCGCCGGGACGGTGTCCGAGAGGCAGCTGATTGTCACCACGTCACCCTCCTTCGGCTGGCCGGAAGGGCTCACCATGATGGATGTGTTCCGGGGTGGACCTGTCAGATAAACAAATCTGTTTAATATCCCAAATTATAAAAACAAACAGTGAGGATCTGTTCACGTTACTCATAGACCGTATATGCTGTAAGACCATGCAATCCCACATTCCCCTCATAATTAAATTTCATTTGAGCCACTAACCTTGGACAATCACAGCTACTTTCGCAGTCTTGCTTCCAACTGAATTACTCACTACACACTCATATTCACCGGCATGGGACAGTGTGGCACCCTCAATGACTAACTTTTGCTGTCCCTGCTCAGTGGCAAGGGGGACACTGCTGCCCAGCTTCCTCCAGTGCACCTGGGGCTTTGGGTTCCCATCTGCCTCGCATGTCAGGGTGAAGCTCTCCCCAAACACCACTGTCATTTGGTTAGATATTCTAACTTCTCTGGGTGCATCTGCAGAAAATGCAAATCACAGTATGAATGACTGAAATTCCAACCAACGACTGGCAGGTCAGCCTTAGTTGAGCATTGTTATATAATATTTTGATCTTCACTGAACATAGCCACTTACACAGGACGTTGGCGATCTCCGTGGTTTCTCTGGTTTGATGTTCTTCGGGTATTCCTTTCCCAAAAAGAGTTGCTCTGCATGTGATCTTTTTCCCGTTATCCTTAACGTCTGGCGTGATCGTGTATGTGGAAGAAGCAGTATGTGTCGCTGTATCCTCCGTGGTATCATGAACGAGCGTATTCCCCACAGTCCACTCAATCCTTACATAGTCCGGCGCAGAGACATTGTAGACGTTACAGCTCAGGTCCCGCGTTTCATTCTCCCTTAAATTCGTCGTCCCAGATATGACGGGATCATGTGGGAAAGCTGAAAAAAGGAATAATGTTTAATGTTAAACCGTGCAAAAAAGTCTAATATTTGGAAGGAAATTAAGCTGACACTGGACCCGCAAATATAAGTTTAATCTTTCTAATAAATTTTTTATAACAAATTTGATATTCATTTCAATAAATGAAGCGTAATTATTACTTACAGTATATAGTAATTGTTGTTGTGCTTTGTTTAGCTTTTAGCCCATCGCAAGTGACTTTACAAACAATTTCGTAGTTGTGCCGATGTTCGACAGGAGCAAAATGGATAAGAGATCGGTTTGCAAATCGCTCCGTTTCAGCGAACAGGAGTTCATCACCCGGGCGGCTGAACACGATATGGGCTCCGCGGGGACAGTCCACCGCCGCGCATCGCATTACATGCGTGTCCCCCACTCTCCAAACTGGATGACGTGGACTCAGTGTCACGGACAAAAGGTCTAAGAAGAAAATCAATAAACAAAAAATAGTAAATCTTATGGAATTACATGCTTTTGAAAGCAGAAACAATCCGTCAAGTTTGCACTTAACGCGCTATAATACGTTTGTATGTTTGCCTTTACTCTCTTACCTGCTGAAGGTAATATGAACATCCAAATGAACATGAAAGTCGACATTTTAAAGATTCTAATATTTTTGAAATATCACTAGCCTATATGAAAGTAGAAAGGAAATAGATAGAAGTGATTTTCAGTGTCTCGTTCCAAGCTGCAATGCACGGCTCTTGGTCACAGACCAGTTTTTATAGGCGATTAGAGGGAATTTCACTGCCAAAAAAAGATACACTCCCCCGAAAAAAACCCAAACATGTCACACAACAAGCCCCCCTGCAGTTCGGCAGCCCAGCTCAATGCGACGCGACAGATGTAGAGAAGTGCGCCCCCTTCAGTCTGAACATAACGTTTAAAATTAAGATATATTTAAAAGTATTACAAACATTATTTAAACTTATTTTCTACCGTGTTTCATCAAAGTATGTGTAGAAGGTCTAAGAGTTTCAGTTTCTGTTTGGCTCCGCTTTCCAATGTGCAAGACTGATTTAAGCATAACAAATAGTCACTGGTGCCAAAAACGATGCTCCCAGTGTTTCAGAAAGTCTCCCTCCTGGAATTTTCACACACTACATTGTCTAAAATTTCCTGAGAATGATGTGATGTAGAAAAACACATGTTCAGCGTCATTTATCTGGCCGAAACACCTTGTTGATGAGAGAGGTTACAAGAAATGGCCAGATTCAGTAGAATTAACCAGACGTCCAGTATAGCATTGGTGTGCTGAAGGTTATCTCGTAATGTGCAAACATATAAGTAGATCCAGGCTTCATTATTCCCGTTAACTAAGACTATGGTGACAGTGGGCACACATTACCAAGACTGGATGGCAAACAGAGGAGACATGTGACTCTGGTCTGATGACCCTCATTTCTCTTGCTGATGGTAGAACCAGCATTTGGCAAAAATATCATGAATCTTTGGGTCAGAGGCAGTAGCAGAGGAGGTGGGGGGGTGCTGGGACATCTCTGATTACAATCACGCAAATTTCAGAAAGTACCAAGAGCACCCCCCTCCCTGGGCTGGCAAATTTAGCAAGCCCAACCCCCCCCCCCCCCCTGCCCGCTGTAAGACCCCTCCACTGCCCCTGGTCAGTGGACAGGCTGCTGATGGTATCACAGTATGGGGGGGAGGGGTGTTATCTTAGCAATGAATACTCCCCTTAATACCAATTCAGCATCTCTAAGCAACACTGCACATACCTAAGAACTGCTGGCTGACCAGGGGCTTCTGAACCTGGCTACACTCGAGCCTTTTTAACACGATACTTGCAGCAGCTTAACATGCCATGTCGCAGAGCACGCATTATCTCAAGGGGGTTCCAGAGATATGACATTGGGTCATTCTATTCCACTGGCCTACAGTTTCTATACATGTTCATGGGAGGGTTATTAGTGTCTGTTTTATTTGCAACCCATTTTACTCAGACACTCTTGACCCAATCTATGGCTATGTGATGATATTTATTGGATGGATCTGTTGCATCATTCATACAGGACTGTAGGTTCACTTCCTGCCCTGAGAACTGTATGTGGAATTTGAACGTTTTCCCATTAGTCATGTGACTTTCCTCCTAGTACTCATGGTTTCCTCCTGCAGTCCACAAACATATACTTCGGTGAGCTGTGCAGCCTGTGATGAATGGGCGGCGAGTTTCCCTAAGCATATCCCTGTATCTAGTTCAGACATTTATAGTATAGGCTCCTGGGTTACCATCAGGGTGAGTCTCCGGGGGGTGGGGGGTGCCTAGGCCCTTGCCTTTCAGGGGGTACCAGACATGTTTGTACTTTATGGAATAATCCTGAGAAATTAGTTGTCAAACCTGGCTCATATATGCCCATGCATATACTGTAAACCCGTGGATTTTCTTTAAAATGCTACAGTAAAAGTTGCCCAAATTTGGTGGAGGTATAGTATAGGCCCTTGCCTTTCGGAGGGTACCAGATATGTTTGTATCTTATGGGATAATCCTGAGAAATGAGCGGTCCCACCTGGCTCATAACATAAAATTATATGGATTTCAAAGTGCATTCTTTTAAGTGGTATCTAAAATCTGACCAGATTTGTTTAGGAAATAGCCTTGAACGTTGCCTTTCAAATGCTTCATGACTTGTTCATACATTATGGGAAAGTAAGACATTAATTGCATTTAAGTATATCCTGTACTTTGTACATACGAGTACTCACCATTTTCCTGTGCGCGATCGCTTGCAGTCTGTTGTTTTCCTAAACTGTAATGTACGGCGGATACCGTAATGACATGTCTATGCGTGCACCTCACATTTTAAGCGTGGATGATTTGACCGTGTTTCGGCGAAGCGCGGATAGCTTGAGCGCAGTGAATGACTGGCTGAGACTGAAGCTTTACCCTTTATTTCCGCTGAGAGACGTGCCGCGTAACTTGTTTCCCCGCGCATACAAGTTATCTTAGGTCGGCGTTCACGGTTTGACTTCGGAGACTCTAGGTAATTTTTTTTCGAACTGGTTGGTTCGACTTTTAAGAAATTCGAGTTCTAATGAGTTCGATAACTGAGGTACCACTGAATGATGCGTTTTGTGGGTGTTGGATGAACAGCGATAGAAAACAGTCTATCTGGATATGTGTCATCAACATCAGTCATCGTTATTAGACAGAGGACAGACCTCAGTGAGCGTAGAAGGCTTACTACAAAAGTCATTTCCCCACTGGCGAAATGAAAACAAAGTAAAATGAAAATTACGGTCAAGCTCCATGGTCCATTTTCACCAACGGAAAACATGTCTACAAAATATAAGCCTATTATAAGTGGAACAGGGGAACAAATCAAATGCATTACTAAGAGCAATACTTGTCATCTGCCTGTGTTTCTAGTTTTGTATCATTGCATAACAGTAATGCATAAAACATTATTGCATGGCTATTTTATGAATTATTACTAAATTCATTGAGTTCTGTTACTGCGTGTTTAAATGATTTAAACCGTAGTGCCAAATAATGTCTGGACTCAGAAATACAGCGTTTTCCGTCGGCATTTAAAATTTAACACAGGCCTACTATAATAGCAAGTTCAAAAATAGCAGTAAAACGATAAGAGTCACGCAATGGATGTTTCCTCATCTATGTGTTTAACTCATTTTAGGCAGGTTACTTCCTTAAAGGAAATTCAGGTGAAAATGAATTAAAGCACGGAAGCAAAAGTGCAAGATGATGTGTCATAATGAAAACACAGCAACAGCTTTAAAGGGGCTTCCCTTTTTTTTTTTTTAGAAACAGAGCCTTTTAACTTTGAAAATTCGGGGGTTCCCTTGAAAATGCCTAATGTGCGTAATGCACAAAATCAATGTACAAAATCCAAATGTCACTCGCCATTATTAACGCCTATATTCGGGAAAGTCCCGTGTAGCTCTGCATGCCTTATCTGGAGTGAAACGGGTTTTGGATGAAGTTAAAAAAAAATGTTTATTTTGAAATAGTGGAAGATAACATTATTTGTGTAAAACCCGCAGGAAAGTGGTTTGTGGTTCAAGATTGTTATCTGCAGTACACACCGTTTTAAGAGATGCCAATGAAAATTAAGAACAAAAATCGTCTGGCTATTTAAGATAAACAAAATCTCAAGAAATATCTCTATATAAAAACACGGACGCATGATTGTATTGTTCTACACAAATGCTTATTAAATCAGTGGGAAAGTAAAAGAATAGGAGACAATGAGCATCTAATTCCAAGGTAAAGTGCGTCAGGTACTAACCTCCTGTAAACTCTAATGCATGATATAGGCCCCAGCTGATGAACTCAAGCCCCTTGTAAGATTTGATTTGTGAAATTTCTTTTTCTCACACTTTCACCTTCACACATCACTTCGACTTTTTTCGGCTCTAGAGATCAAGCGCTGGGTTAGGAACATTATACGACATCATCATTGTTACGGTTTCCTGGGTTAAGAATTCTACTGACGACCTTTGTTTAAAACATACATTCAATGATCATAGAAACTGGCCCTGACATGACCGCACTGTTAATGCATAGCTAAAGTTATTACGAAAGGAGGAATACCCTACTTTTTAAAATGAGCTTGATTTCTAAAGTAATATATTAATCCTGGATACTGATTTCTGAGCAGCGAGAAAACTATCAAAATCTCAGAATGATGAGTTATGGAGTAAAATTTGTAAAAATTAGTGAAAATTGCAGCTACCATAAAATAAAGCCAAATTAAGTATTAGCATCATGTCTAAGAAAAAGACAAAAAGTAAAGCATAGAGCACGTTCAAAGATGATGTCTTTATTCCTTTATTAATAAATTCATAGACATTCGCTGTTATGGACCCTCAGCTGCTATGGCAACCACGTAAGATAAGTTGCTTTTCTTTACTAGAACTACAGATGAGGGGTGGGGGTGGACGAATTGGCCCACTGAAAACTAATGTGGTCTATTTAAGGCTTCCGAGTACAATGCATGCAACAGAAAATGTACAGGGAATCATAATAACGAAAAAATAATTATAATGACAAATATAAAAATAGATCGCATGAATATCAACCAAGATCCCACGGCAGTTAAGGGGCTACTTTCAAAAACAAACGGCAATGCTTTACGTAGAAATAAAGATATTGTCCCAAAATATATTACATGATATTAGCAAGGAAATGTTTACTCCAGCCTCGCAGCAAAATAATTTATATCTTAAAGAAGAAATCATTGTTATAAAAGAATCGTTGTATAGTGGAGGTTTGCCGATTTCCCCTATAAACGATCAAAACAAGTTACATCCTAACCAGGAAAGCGTGTTTCAAAAGCATCCTTTATGCGTTCTGGTAGTGCAGGTTTACTCCATGTGCCCAATAAACGCTCTTCTGCTGTTTTGTCGGGGAAGAATGTGAGCGACGGTGTTGACGGTAACGGGTGCAAGTCCCACTGCTGACCCTCTGCAAATCTCTCCCCTCAGCACGGATTTAAAGGATCTTCTGAACTCCTCGTTTTTCCAGGTGTACAGGAAGGGGTTCAGCACGAAGAGAGCGCAGAAGAGCATCCAAGACGTCGATCGATGAGCAAAGGGAACCGGCTTCAAACGTCCTACAACCAAAACCCAAAGCAGCGGCTGGGTGGTTATCAGAAAGATGCCGCACACTGTCAAAACGTAAAAGCCCAGTCGTCTGTCCTTCCTTGGGAAGGAGTAAGGCAGGTTTTTAACTATTTGGAAATTTAATATACTAACCCTCTTCATGCTGATCTGGACCCTACGGAATATTTTAAAATAGCAGTACAGGACGATTACAGACTGTGCAAAAATAGTCAGAGCCAATATAACGTCTTCATTAGGGTTTGACATAACAGACGTTTTTCTGCCAAAGAAAGCTTTCCCAACTTGTAGATCTGAGCATCCTACCTGTGCGTGCCTAGAGGATACCAGCCAAGGCAACAGACATCCCAGCGCTAGGAGCCAGGAAGCGATTATCATGGATTCAGCATTTCTTTTCTGGTAGAGCGACGCATATGTTGCAGGTGCTTTGGTAATCAAAACGTATCGGTTTGCGGCGATGAGAGAGTGGGATAAGAGAGAAACGGTGATGCCAAGGAACAGGAGAGCCTCCGAAAGAGCATGGATCTCCGGCGCGAGAGCAGAGCCCGTGGAGATCAGCGTCACCTCATGAGGAATCCAAATCGCACACACCAGGAGGTCGGCCACGGAGCCGTTCACTATGAAGGCATTGCTGGTGGTCTTAAGTTTTTTGAAAGACACTACCAGGTAGATGACCAGTACATTTAAAGTGCTCCCCAACAAGCACATCAAGATATAGATTGAGGCGATGATAGTTTTGCCGCTATGTCCGACTTCGCATCCAGACACTGGTACCGAATGGTTTGTCATGCTCAGGAATCTCTCGTTTGATGAGATGTGATCTAATTCATAATTCAACACGCATGAAATATTTGACCGTGCCTGGAATTTTAGACGAAAATAACGCACTTCTGTTGTCGAGAACCTGCAAGCCTTGTAATGAGTGGTGAGGAGTTGCAGCAGCTTTGCAAAGGCGTAGCTCGTCGATGATTCGATCTCCTATGGAGATGATACCAGTACCACTAAACATGCCCAGAGATATTGTACAGCAAGATTTCTGTGGATAAGCAAGCACTATAACATGTGTCCTAAGGCGCAAGTAAGCATGTTATAGACATATCGTTTCCAGAACAAGCGGTTATAAGAGATTCAGTGGATAACTAGATGTCCATCAACACTATGTAAAATCGAATCGTCCATTTATGTGACAACCCAAACATGCAAGACGGAGGTCATTGTACGTCCAGATACCAAATATTGCGCCTGATACCAATTAAAATATTCTTAATTTTGACAACTGAAGATTGCAATATGATCCAGGTAACAGACAAACCACCGAGGTTAAAGGATGCATAGAAACACCTGTCCCATTACTTTTGGTCCCTTAACAAGTGGGGGGCACATATGCAAACTGTTGTAATTCCTACACCGTTCGCCTGATTTGGATGTAAATACCCTCAAATAAAAGTTGACAGTCTGCAGTTAAAGCACATCTTGTTCGTTTCATTTGATATCCATTGTGGTGGCGTATAGAGCCAAAAATGTTAGCATTGTGTCGATGTTCCAATATTTATGGACCTGACTGTAGCTATTATAAACTAAAAGAATATTTTAAAACCACCCTTGCGGCCCATGAAGGACAATCTATGTGCTGCACAGTTGATTTTACATCATGAGGTTAGGGAGCATATTATCTACTCTCGGATTTAAAAATAAACAATACACTGTTTTTAAACATGTATTACAAGAAAATATTAGAAATACTTAAAACAAATGTAACTGGCTGCTTCTGAAGTGCACTGTAACAATGTACTATGCTTTGTAATGAATGTTCCTAAGTATGAGGTCCATCAAAATATGCACCCCTTGCTTTTATCAAAGCAGCACATTCA
>JABFEB020000033.1:22373725-22384629 GCA_019775895.2 Stomatorhinus ivindoensis
TCGGAAACACACAGCGCCTCCCACGCTTTACATGATGATGAAAAAAGCTCTCGTGCGGTCTCCGACGTGTCAGGGAGGAGCGTAGCACAGGAACGGAAACCCATGCTGAGAGAGAGATTGTAGCGCTGTTGATCCAACGCTCCCAGTCATGTAAACCACACACTGTGCAAATTTCGCCTTTCCTCGGCCCCCCTGTTCCTCCTCCTAACCCGCATCCTCCGACACTCACTCCTCCAGGAAGTGCTGCTGGGGTCCGATGATGGAGCCCGGTCGGCAAATGCGGATCCAGGCGATGGCCTCTGCAGCCGTGAAGCCGTGGTGCTTCATTAGGTAGCAGCCGATCAGCGTCCCGGTGCGGCCCAGACCAGCTGCTCCCAGGACGGGGAGAAAGAGACGGGGGGCGGGGGGGTTCACAGAGAGCAGAGTAAGCAGAGCATCTGGGAACTGGGGGGGCGACAACCGTGTACCACTAACACGCTGTAGGGGCCTGTGCCTCGGAAGTCAGCCCACAGACAGATGCACTTAAAGCAAAATAATGCGTGAAGAAACAACACAGAAAGGTAACTAATGCTTATGCACATCAGTCCTCAAAGAGACAATATCACAATACCAATAATTACTCAAAATAAAGTTTACTGGTTTAATATACGTAAATAATACTAAAAACTTTTATATAATACTTAAAGTGTAATACTTAGAAAGACTGGGGGATTTGACAACTAGAAATAGTCTTTGAGCAGACACTGCCCCCTTTTGGCACACTTGTCAAACTGTAGACCTTCTGACACACACCCTTGCAGTGGACGGCGACGGCACCGTTGGTGCTCTCGCATATGTGCAGGAAGCGCTGGGTGATGGCGTCACTGGGCGTGCTGCCGTCGGCAAAGAACAGGTCATAGTGGTCGAAGCCGGCGTCAGTGAAGCGCCGGGAATCGTAGATCTTCTTATTGAGGCGCACCACTGTCATCACGTTGTGCTTGCGGAAGTAGGGGAAGTAGGCTTCGGGGGCGTGGAGAGGGTAGCCTGGGGAGCCAGGAGGGGAAGGCAGGGATGTGGGTCACTCACCAGCTTATGGTCACATTCAGCACACTCTGAGCATTAAAACACCCGAAATATAACAATGATGCATACTATGTGAATTACACTCCTGTTTAACCAGCAAAGTTCCATGCTTTGTGACTCAGACGGCCAAGCACAGCCAGCTGTGCATCTCGGTAGGTGCAGTGTGACGGCCAGTTAACGTAGTGATACACACACAACTCCCACAGAAAGGAAAACTACCCGGGCCTTCAGCTTGCAATTTCACTTCCAATACATATGGCTGCAAAAAAAGCAACAGTGCCATCTTCTGTTCAATGAATGCATTACAGCACATGGGTGACCAGGCAACCTACCGTTCTCTATTTTGGTCTTGGGGTGCGGTCCACTGAAGGCCAGCAACTTCCCCGGGATTATCCAGTTGAAGTCGCCATTCTCTACACGCTTCCGGGGAGGATGAAGAGGTACATGAGCACAGAAGCAGACCCGGCGAGAGCCGCGGACAGGCGAAGGCAGAGTGGTCTTCACGCTATATAAAAAGCAGAACTTTCCTGGTACCATCATAGTTCAAAGGAAACCACAAAGCCTGGGGACCACAGCTGTCGTTTCCTCCTCTGTGAAATGAGCTTTGAAAGTCACCCACACACTGAGAAGCGTTTAATTCACTCCGATCTCACAGGAAGCCGGCTGCAGCTAAAGCACCACGGATACGCAGCACTGCAGTTCTGAGGGCCTCTGGATTCCCATACGTTTCCAAGACTGCTGCCCCCTGGTGGGATTGTGGCGTAACCACTTAGGCACAATCTCTTAAAAAATCCTAACCTAGCTTTGCGTTTTGAATGTAGTTTAACATAAATTGTATAAATTAGGCGGGATTGCAGATGATATTTAATGTAATATTTAACCTGAAAGAGGTTAAAATTATTTTTTTTGGTTTCTCAGACAGCAGCCCTCTGTGTGTGCAGAAATGCTGACATAAGCGGCTGAGATCAGGCTGGATCACCATCTACGGTTTTACTAAGATGCGAGTAATGAGACACTTGCACAATACGAAGGAAAACTGCTCTGCGAGTTGCTTGCTTAAGCTTATGTAATCTCCTCAGCTGTACTATGACTTTGTCGTCTTTGGGCCTTACAAACAGCACATTCAGATTGGGGGGGAGGGGTTTACCTCATAATGCTCATATTCGTCCACATCAAACGTCTCAAAGTCAAAAAATCCGTGTTGAAGGGCCTGGACAGAAGAAACAGTTTGAGGATGAGCAGGGACATGGTGACAGAAGCCCAACCCAGTGGGAAAGTTTCACCGTGACACGCGTCCACACCTTCCCACAGGAGACCCTCACCACCGTGCCCAGGACTTAAATGCTGGCAGGGGGGAAGCTACCATGTCACCCCGCTTAACCAATTAGTCTGGCTCTACCTGCCAAAAGTCTAGGAGACGTGAAACACAAGCAGCCAGCTGGACCCAGAGGCTGCGCAGATTGAAAAGCAAGCAAGACACACACAGACAGACACACGCAGACAGACACACGCAGACAGACACACGCAGACAGACACACGCAGACAGACACACGCAGACAGACACACGCAGACAGACACACACACACCACACTGCCCATTCTGCATGGAGACCAAACAAACGAGGCCTTATTCGCCTCCTCCTCCTCCTCCTCGTCCTCACCCCCCCTCCCCGGTGCTGACAGCAGTATACTGGGCACAGGAAGGGCAGAGATCTCCACAGTTACATAACAGCTCTCTTTCTTGCACTCCTTTAATCAAGTTAACACCCTCCCCCATCTCCCTCTGAACAGGCAGCATCAACTGTGCGATTAACAAGAGGATAATGGCTGAGGGGGGGCATGCACATCCTGGGTGAGCCCCCCCACCCTCTTCCCATTCCAACCTCTTAATCACCATCTCTTCTGCCCTGTTTCTCTGAAGTGATTAATCTGGCAGCTGTCTTCACCAGAAGCTTCCTTAAGGGCCCAAACCAGAACGACTGAGCACCAGCTTGGCTAAGTGATCAGCTGGGGATAATCACTCGACCGCGTTAACAGACTGGTCCCATTCGTCACATGACTTGGAGGTAGAGAGCCGGTCATAGAGAGGCATGCATGTGACAGCGGACGCCTAACTCGAGGCCTGACAGTCCGCTCCCTAACGGGGCGGACGGCCCTCCTGTCATGCCTGGACTCTGCTTGCAAGCTCCGGTTTCAGTCTTGAGGCTCTTGCAGCTCCCTGAGTATGTGAAAGTGCAGATCCGCTAAAGAAAATCGCTCCGTCCAGAGGCGTCGGGGGCCGGGCCTGTCAGGTGTCTGCACAGATGTGGACCTCAGGCCTCAGGTCCTGGAGGCGCACACTCAACCACAGAGACGAGGGAACAGTGAGTCCTACCAGCGGCTGCACCCTAGAGCAGGCAGGAATGCTGACTCAGACGGTCCGAAAATAGTGTGGGCGATTCAGCAGGCCGCCGCCAACACCGCAGCGGCGCTGGACCCGACCAAGGAGCGAGGCTACGCCGCAGACACCCTGCCATAGAGCCGTACCCCAATAACACCCATCTGCTTGTATAGACAGAGAGCTGTAATGATGCCAGGTCTCACACACTATGGAATGGTTTTTATTAGGTTTACTTGTAAACCACTG
This sequence comes from Stomatorhinus ivindoensis, assembly GCA_019775895.2. Taxonomy (NCBI): domain Eukaryota; kingdom Metazoa; phylum Chordata; class Actinopteri; order Osteoglossiformes; family Mormyridae; genus Stomatorhinus; species Stomatorhinus ivindoensis. The sequence continues at coordinate 22,377,413 of JABFEB020000033.1, forward strand.
ACTGGAACATACCCTCACCACCCCCACCCCGATGGTCCCCTAGGCCCACCAGCTGTCAGACCCCCCCCATCAGTAAAGCAAGGTTCACCATTTACCGGCAGGAGGGAAAGAAAACAGATTTAGGGCCGGAAACTGAGGTAGACTGACACTCGCTACTGCAGGAGGGCACAGTGTTTGGAAGCATGGGTGTCTGTGCACTGTGGAGGGGGGGTTCTTCCTTCCTTCGGAGCCAAACCCACCCCTCCCCCAACCGAGATGCTTCATGTCGTCACCAAGAAGCCATGCAAAGACGGCGCGGATAGGAAAGGCAAGCCTGTCGGCGGAGCCACAGGGAGCTCGGAGCACAGGGCCCTGCTGAAACGTGACGTCTCGCTCTGAAACGGCAAAAGCATCTCTTACCTTGTGGATACCTTGCAAACAGTCGAGAATGGTCAGGCTGTATGTGCAATTCCCAAAAGAGGCGTCCCTAGAAGAGAGGAGAGAAGGTTGCATGAAGTTTGGCTGATCGGACACAACGGAGATGAACCAAGAATCCCACAGAACAGGAACCGCTCCTGTGGAACCTGGCAGAACCTGCCGGAATCCCATTTCCCTAAGAAAACAAAGCGCAAGGTGCTGCCGTCAGGCTGGAGCAGAGTAGAGTTACAAGTCCACAGCCTCGACAAGTGGAATTGAGGCTGGAATCCTACCGCTGGCTGACAACAGACAGGTCAAATTGACCGTGGAGAAACCTGACAGCTATGGGGGTGTTAACCATCACTCAGACTCACACACTCCTGTATAAACCACAGAGCAATGGTTAAGTGAAGGACATTTTCTGAGTCCACCTAAATACTTTGGCCACTCAAGTGTCCAATGTTTCCAACCAGATAAATTCTCACACCTCTCAGGCCTAAGGTCATCTTTCCCTCGACTTCTACAAGCTGGTGGGATTATCTCCGTCTTTGAAGTATAGCTAGAACGCCTGGGACACTCCTTTTCACATACAGGCTAAATAAAAAATACCACTCTTGACAGCTGATGGTCAGATGTTATGCCGCATGATGATGTCAAACACCCCATCGTCAATACGATTTCACGGTGACACAGAATGGAGGCGCTTGGCAGTAAGCAAGCCGCTCATGGCATATACCACATGGGTGGGGACGGAGCTGCCAGGCATCTCACGCGGACTCTCTCACGTGTGCTGCATAGCGTTCAGGGCCAACCGAGAGCTGGAGGGGAAGCAGCCAGGACAGGGCCATTCACTCTTGGCATGCTAACCACCAAAACCGAAAGGCCCCTGAAAGGGTGGCGGTGGCGCCATGTGGGTGTCGCTCTTCCTGCTGCCTGAGTCACAGCCGCGGAGGTGGGCCGGACCCCGCCGACGCTGCATCGCTGCACCGCGCCCCCGAGTCTCATTGCCGTAGCCGCACGGCCCCATCCGTCGCTCCGGCTGGGACTTCACAGGCAAAGGGTGAAGAAACGGGTCAGCTTGCAGTTTGCCGGGCCTCTCTTCCTCGGCTCGACTCCCGTCTGAGTGCGACCGCCATGTGAATGGGGCTCAGAGGGAGATCCAGGCCCTCCCACATAAAAACACAAACATGTGGTTTCTTCATCCCCAGACACTATTTTACAGGGACAACAAAACCTCTTTTTTCTACGTTTTCCATTTGTCTGGAAAATCCACCAATGGGATAAGCCAGTAAAAGAAAATATTTTATTATGCAATAAATAAAATTAAAATGAGTGTCAAGACCTGACTCCAAGCTGACACAGTCAGCGTCGTGACCCTGGCTATGCACCAAGGAACGCATAACCAACCAAAAAGACCAAAAATCCATTATGCCCACAGAGGAATATAAGTGGGCACAGAAACAGAAGAGCCAGAAAGCCCCCCCCAGCAGAAGGTCTTTGTGCACTGTCTGCCTCTCCTACACACTACCTCATTCATTACTGGGTCCACTGGGACCTGTGGGTAGAACAGACAGACCGTCGTGTGCCCTGGACGCAGCAGGAGAAAACAAAGGCACAAAGGATACAGGGACGGAAATGTCTACAAGCAAACAAATGGCAATTATAAGCCAATGACATCACCAGAAAGAGATCCCTATTACTACACAAGAAAAAGCAGGAGGGAGGCGAGCAGGCGCAGGGTTAATCACATTAACCTGGCTGTACTGTGGACAGCTCCTAAACGCAGTGGGGATAGGCCTGCTGTGGACAGCTCCTAAACCCAGTGGGGATAGGCCTGCTGTGGACAGCTCCTAAACCCAGTGGGGATAGGCCTGCTGTGGACAGCTCCTAAACGCAGTGGGGATAGGCCTGCTGTGGACAGCTCCTAAACGCAGTGGGGATAGGCCTGCTGTGGACAGTAGCTCTCACCTCGTGCAAATGCACAGATTCTCCTAAGGAGCTACATGGATCATGCAACTCTGAACTTGAAAACCAAACCTGACCTGGTCGCCAACTTCAGCTGCAATATTTTGGGTGGTAATGCTGAAAACATGCCGTCACGCAATCTGACAGCGCAAGGGTCATAATCTCTGATAAACACTCCCAAGAGCCGATAACCACATCTCCACAGGCAGCAGGCCAAGCGGCCCCATACACAGCAAGGAAAGTTGCATTTCCGTGACACGTTTCAGCACCATTGTACCAGGATATAAACACATACAGCCATACGACTACATAAAAGCAGATGGAGTTTGCTAGAAGATGCCAAACCTACACAACCACTTATATTCAACACTCACCACAGCCATTAGGGCTCTGTGCTGAAAGGATCTCAAAGAAAGCCCTCACGAGTCCATACTCCTACAGGATCGCCCTGGGCAACTGGGGACCTTTTGAATTGGAGTGAAACTCACCAATGAATGGGACCTTCTGTTACAAATGTGTACAACAATTAGCATAAATCAAACAGACACAAAACGTACTGGGACCTATAAGGGACGAAGTGCAGGTGCAGCAGCCCCTCAGCAGTACTGCTGGGCTGCAGAGCTGTACTCTGGGCTCAGGGCTGGATGAGCAGGGCATGTAGCCACTGCTATGCAAGAGCAAATGCCGTTCGCGTTTCCACCCCCTCGCTGTCACATGTTCCTGGGAGTGGCCTGGTCGTCTGGAGGTGATATTTATATTTGATTAACACCCAGGATAATAATGGCTGAACTGTCACCAGAGTGTTTATTGCCCGTCACTGAAGCACGAACACTTCCCCTGAATGCATAGGCCGGGATTGCACTGCCATAACACAGTCTATTTACATCTATGAATAGCAGAAAGGCAGCTGGCAAGGAGAGAGGGTCAGTGAGTTCAGAGAAAGGGAGCAAGCACTCCCCCAAAAGATTAAACCAGGGGCTGCGGTGATGCAAGCCCCTCTTGCTACATGTTGTCCATCTCCAGTTCACCTCCTCATCACTCACATGAGTACAACGCACACCACAGGAATCCTGACTGGTCAGATGAAACCCTCAAGGGTTTATTTTTTTCCCCCCTGGGAGAGGTACTGAAACACCCTTTGTCAGGCTGACCCACCAGCTTCCTGAGAGGGTCAGCCATCTAAACCTCAATACTGAATGGATTAAAATACCTTCCTAAGCCCAGAGGGCAGTGTGCTGGAGAGGGGACAGTTTCCATATTCTTTTCTTACCATCACTTAAGCACACAAAACCAAGAAAACCACATATTTTCCAAATGAGCTCAACAGGATGACCATCATTCACAAGTCACTGTATTCTGTGTACATCAACAGCCCCCAATGAGTGGACTGAACAATGGAGCCCATTTTCATGCCACGCCCATGGCTTATGGAATGGTAGCGAGAAGACCACAACACACACACGCCTGCAGAACGTCCTGGAACACACTGCGGGATCGCCTCTGGGGACCAAGAACAGAGAATTTCCACAGGGACGCACTCATGCCCTACCTGCATTCTGTACACACCTGCATCCTCTGGGCGTCACATCCGAGCAGCAGCAAGGGCCCGAGTGATTATTATAAATGCCATCTGAGCGATGACAGAGGTGTCTAATTAAAGGCAGCAGTGCTGGGTGTGACGGCCATGCGTTTGCCCCTCCGCCCAATCAGGCGGCACTCTGTACCGCAACCTCCCAGTGCATCAAGTCAAAATAGATGTTAGGACAACTCGGGGATTTCATTTTGTTAGTGACGGCAAAGACTAACTCCACCTCTGTGGTGGTGATGATGACAACGACATGACGGCATGCCGGCAGGGGGAATCAGACTATGAATAAGAGCGCTTTACGAAATTCAACCGCATAAAATACAGTCACACTCTTGGTCCACATCAGATACTATGTGGATACATGCAAAAAACCTAGCATGCGATTGTTTACAAAAAGTGTTAGTTACAAAAAGTAAACCCCTAATAAACAGCCTAAACGTGGAGATGAGATCACAAGTGCACGAGGATCACTAAATCCAAACAAAACAAAGGCGTGGAGACAGTTACTGCGGATAAGTGATCATGCCGCTAGAGAATGGGGCGTGAACTTTAAAAATACCCCTGTGCTCAACCCTTGTTACTCATAAGCAAGAAGGGAAGGGAAATGAGGCCATGTCTTTGGGCACAACTCAGTGAAGGGTATTAAACTAAATGTCAGTAGTACAGGGGAACTAATTCCTGTTGAGGGATACCTCCACCCTACTGTTTTTTTGACAACTGATGATGCCTGTGCTTTCAAAAATAAGTGCAGACAACCAGCACAAATATCTTTAGTTTGCAATTAGCACAAAGTAACCTAAAAATCATAGGGTACACGTAATTACATAATTACAGGTGAAAATTGCGGCTGTAAACGCTGCACTAGAGTTGGTCATTTGGCTTGTTATGAAACTTCAGACCCAGAACGCCCCCATCACTCATCCGACGATGCTTTTCCTGAAAACATACTCAGAGCCACAGCAACGAGGACATCAGCCCGTAACAAATTCACACGGCCATGGAAACTGGCGCCGAAGGCTGGCACACGGGGCAGCAGCCACCCACACTACACCAGATCTTTTGTCTGACTGTCATTCTGACCCAGTTCTAACTGATAATCTCAGCTTCTTCACAGCTCAGATAAACTGGCCACCTGTCCCTTGGTTGCCCATGGCACCCAACAGGGCTACTGTTACTGACCAGAATACTGCTTTTAGATCTTTGGGTGAAGCACTTAAATTCAATCAAAACATTATTCAGCACATATTATTATACAGTGCTACACAATCACTCCAGATAACTACATGATTATAATTACATGTAGTTCAGTTGGCTTCACATAAACCGTGGAGCCAGGAAGTTATTAAAGGGTTAAAGTAGCCCCAACTATAATTGCATACAACTATAAAAGATACTGGCTCAGAACCAGGGTGCCAGACCCCAGTGATTAAGCTTAGAAAAAGCATTTGCTGGTTCTGACTGCTTACATGACCATTACTGGCAAGCACATCAGGAACTGGAGCTTTTAGCCAAGGCGAGATCCAACCATGAAAAATTTCAAGACCGTCTCGTCTGTGCGAGACACACTACTGGGGTGGCCATGGCAACATCGACAGCAATCCAGCGTCATTTTGTAAACAGATGCCTGGTTTGCACAGAACCAGAAAACACTAACAACTACACGGTACTGGCGCCAATACGACAGCAGCCAGATGCCCCCACCACAGGTGCTGAGAACGCACTGAACCACAACTGATCTCACTGGGTGATTTGGCCATGGCCGCTGTTATAATTCCATTCATTAAACAATCATCTTCCATAATAGCCGTGAGTGGCCCACACCAGCTCCTGTCAAACGCCTAACTGCACACACGCGTGTGCCAGAGCAACGGCAGCCTGGGATCCCCACCAGGCAAAGCCCTGCCTTGCAGCCTGTGCTTCCAGGGACAGGCTTCTGAGCACCGGTACCAATGCTAGGATAAGCGGATGAGCAGACTTATATCAGAGCCATTCTTCCAGGCTGCCCGGAAGGAGCTTTGAGAACTTTCCAACGGTTCTCTATCCAATTGGTCTCTGGAATCAGCCGGCCCAGTGAGAAAGCAAACGCCCAAACCTTGATTGATTCCATTTGGGTTTCTCATGGTCCTAATTATTTTGTGTGTATAATTTTCACTACACAAGATGGGCAATACTTTACAAAGCATCCAAATGCATAATAATTAGAAACCGTGCCAGCTCGAGGAACGCCCAGTCTCTTCCCTCTATATCATTCAGACAGTGAGGAAACTGACTGGAAGGTTTGTCCCTTCAGGGGCTCCCCCTTCCCAAGGCATCTCTACAAGTGGCACGGGGCAGAAATTCCCTCAGCATCTCCATGGGGAATGAGACCATCCTGAACAGCTGTACCAAAGGGAAAACTGCACAGCATTTAGCAGCTGGGTCTTACTAAGAAAAAAAATCTTATTTATAGGGGTCCGTCGAATAACACTCCCTGTACACACCTCAGGAAATGCATCGTGACCTTGCATATTAGGGGCTATTTGGAGGCAATTTAAGGAAATGGTACCAGCACTATGAATCTATACAAGATCTAAAACTTTAGCTAAAAAAAAGATTAACAGCATGACAGTCCAAGCTCATGCACTAGCAAAGTCAATCTACCATCTTCAATAGAGAAGGGCTTCCCATAGTGAGATTACACACAGACACACAGCACCCTCATAACCAGGTGTAAAATTGCTCGTCGCCTCCATCTGTGCCGAGCCGCCGTCTCCCTGACACACGACGCCCGGCTTTCACACGCCGCGGCTCCTGTTCAACCTGCTGCCGCTGCGGAGGCGGAGGGAATGAGCACTAGTGACAGACGAGGAGTACACCGTTTAAATGACACCATCCCCCTTTTCCCTCACTTGCCTTATTGGTTAGACAGTTTCATGTGTTTAATCCAAACGTCCAAGTAGTGAAACACCCGACATACACCAATCACCTCACACGCAGAAGCCCTCCCACATACCAGGGCCCTTTGAAAACTTATCCCAATAGTTTGACTGAATTCACTCTGAATTATACCATCATACCGTCACCTTTACTGTTAACATAACCTTAAAGAGGGGCATTTTAGAGGGCCTTCGATACCCCCCCGCCCACCAATACGGTGTTGGAATCTGCCAAGCTTTTTCCCCCTCTGGAACTGGTTCCGTGCATTTCCACCACAAAAAAAAACTATCCCTGGTCCAAAAAAAATGGATCCAGCATGGCACCACAGAACGGATCCAGCATGGCACCACAG
>JABFEB020000033.1:22391205-22402440 GCA_019775895.2 Stomatorhinus ivindoensis
AAGGACATCTGCTCAGCGAAGTAAGGCACGGCGTTCAGCCGAACAGAAGCATAGCTCCATCTCTTTCAGCTGTCACCGCGAGCTCTTAAACCTTTGGTGCCAATTTAATGGGAACATCTGCTCAGCACATGTTGTGGCATGCGAGCTTGGGGATGCGCTCTGGATCCCCGCAGCCAGATGTGCTTCTGCAAGGGGGGGGGGGGGGAGATCAGGCACCGCAGCTTTACGCGAGCAGCACGTAAAGGCATATGCGGTGTGGCGTGTCACAAAGTAAAGAAGCAATATCGATGCTTTGAAGTAACCTCATAGTGGCTCCTCTCCTGTTCTGGCATGCAAACAGAAGCTGAAACCTTTCTGAGGGACGGGTGACCCATAAGGCTTCACCCGCAAGTGACATTTACAACCAAATCCACAAACAGGGTCAAGTGACTATACAAGCAGCCCCCACCCCCAGCCCAGTGCGTGGCCCAATCCGGTCCCACACAGCCGTAACAGGCTCCAAAACAACTACCTAGATGAAGAAGTGGCTCTTCAGTTATGTGGAGGGCAGCGTTCATGCAGCTCAGTTGCACGTCTTTATCCTGATCCTCACCGATTAGTAAGCCGAGATTAAACATGCTCCCACAAAACAAACCAAACCAACCTCAATATTGGCAGGGGCTCAAGGCACTCAAGAAAAAAAAAAAAACCAGGCTGTATCCAGTGCCAGGCGGGTAGGGTGACATTTGGGGCAAGATTAATCTGTACCTGCACTTGTCTCATTTGGGCAGCCAAAACAGTGGCTGCAGTGTTTTCACTTATATAGCCATTAACTGTGGATGTAAATTGCTACTAGATTTCAGTCTAGAAAACCTAAAGAGGCCAAATACATTTAGAAGGAGAGTAGGAAGGGGCAAAATAGAACCTTAATAACACTTTCAAAGCATTTATCCAGTTCCACAGAACAAATACAGTGTATCTATGCCCCCCATACATGTCGTCTTGTAGAGAATTTCAAATATCTTCAATCCCACTTCCCTCCAGCCAAACCAAGGCTACAGCAAATTAAGCACTAGGGGAGATGCTAATAAAAAGAATATTAATCCTGGAGTGGAATATTAAGGTCTGTAAAGCAATAAACAACAAGTATGTGCAAGGATGTAGAAATAGCAGGGGAGGGAGGAGGATTCTTATGGGAAAACAGAGACTACCCAAAAACTGAAGGTTACAGCGTTGATTTAATCTGTTTAAAAACACAAGCTTGGGCCTGCATGTCCTACTATGCAAGGAGGGCTTCATTCACAGAATAAAACATTGTTTTACTAACACATACAGAAACCGATGTCTCACAAATCACAAAACTTGGTTTATTGCAGTGTAATATTTTTGTCCCTCCCTCCGCGTGTTGGTCCAAATTAAAGCTTGACATGCAGACCTAAAGCAAGGGAGGTTCAGGAATGCCGTTTCTATGGCGATGGAGAGTAAACAATGCAGATGTGGGGGTGGGAGTAGAGGGAGGAGGGCAGTCTGTGGCGACAACAAAAATTAAAAGTCTCATGCTGTTTTTGGTCTTTACCTTCAACATTTGTATACACGTACATACCACAGAACTACACCTTGTCTGCTTCAGAAAAATGACAGAGGACAAGACATGACAACAAGAACAGAAGACCTCTATTAGTCAAACACCACTGCTGAACTTGGCAAGGTGACGAAATTGCAAGGTACCATTTTTACAGTGTGCTAGCCCACTCTAATTAGAGAGCTGCAGCGAAAACCCACATACACACTGACCCTTTGCAGATAAGACTGCCCACCCCTGACCTAGAGTAACCGAATGCTCAAACTGAGACAACGAAACAGTCTTCACATTTAGGTAAGCTACCATTAATTGCTATAATATTATCTAAAAACTGAACACCATTGTCAGTATGTTAAGCACACAGTACACTTACTGATGTACCTTACTGCAGAAAGCTGCATACCTGAAGACATGCAGGTTGATAAATATTTGAAATACAATATGTGAATACTTAGGCATGCACCCTGTAGCCACATTCCAGAAACAAGAGAATGCAGGCAACAGACCAGGAATTTATTTAATATGGACTTTAACTGCCCATGAATATTAAGAATCCAACTAAAACTGTTTCAGAAACACAGAGGAAGCCCAGTATTAAAATTAACCGTTCACACACTATGAGGGTTAATCCATATAAAAACCCGCAGCCTTCGTCAGCCTCAGTATTATCCTTTAGTGTACAGAGCAACCGTCACCCACTTCCATGACCAACATGACTCTAGTTACACTCAGGCACCCATCTAATGCCTCAGCTGCAGGGCAAATCATAAATCCTAGACTCAGCCAAACAAGGTAAAAACGCTACATTTCTCTAAGAAAGGGAGTCGACATTTCCGCGCTACGTTCATGGTTAAAATAGCCTGTTGGATGGAGAAAAGTGTCTTCCATACCTAAATCCCCACTCGGGTGCCAAAAATCATTGGCCAGAGGGTGTCCACTCAATACTGCACTTAAAATATAAATTGAGGAATAAAGACAAACATTCGATTAAAGGGCACCCACGCATAGTGTGAGTGACAGTCTTTGACACTGTTAAGCAAATAGAACTGAGGACAGTGTAAGTCCTAAGATTACCCAATGCAGCCACCGGGGCACATCCGGCTTGGACGCATGCAAGCCAGAAGCCCGAAAGCGAAAGGCGATTACAGCCCGGAGAAATGCTTCTGGCTACACAATGGAACAATATGCCGCTTTGAATAAAGCCAGTTAATATTATAATGCTCAACACATTGCACAGTACTTTAGTGATTCATCGACAGTCTGACACGAACCCTGGGACAGAAACACTATGAAATATGTTTACTATTTAAACACTATTTAAATATGTTGTTTGCCCTGAAAAGCAAAAACTAATTTAACAAAACAAAATAAGCAAACCACAGTTCACAAAAGACCAAACCGAGAGCTGTAATCACTAACATTTTATACTGCAGGCAAGTAAATGCAAAAATGCAATGCACAGATTATACAGTAAGTGTTACCACCACTTACCAATCATGACAAAAGTAAACTATTCAAAATGTATCCAATGCATTCTTTCTATGTAACAGAAGACAAATCTGACTCACATACCATACTTGGTGTAAAATACAAGTGAGAATTAATACTGGAATTGTCTACCACATTATGGCAACCAGAGAACTATATTCTATATTCAGAATAAATACTCAAATAGCACCAACACATTTCAGAGAAATTACTGACAAGAAGTGACAACATAGGCCAAGCCCCAAAAACAAACACTTAAAAAACACATAATGACATTTCCCTCCTCAGGTGAACATATATAATAAGTCATGAATAAGTCAGTTCTTCAGAAGTGTGAGACCCATTCTGTACAATCAGTGATAAGACAGGTGACTTACCTTTAGTTTCTTGTTGAGTTTACAGCAGTACCTGTACAGCATCGCCAAATTGAGGGGTCCAAAATCTGCATAAAAGCTGAGGAAACGGGACAGAAACAGTGCATAGGACACCCATTGCGATCAGTCACCGCACAGAGAGCAAAGTTAACAATAGCCAATGAATGCGTAACTGAAATGTAATATCGCAAACTTTTTAAAGTTGTTTCTAAAGACTATCAAATACCTTTTGTGGAAAAACTAGCAAATAAAATGGAGAGGGAGTTAAGTACATTTTAAAAGGAGGTTGGAAAAGCATCAATGCAGGGTGTTACGTAAGACAGGGTCCGAACAACTACGTACTTGTTGCAGCCGGGGTGCAAAAAAAGCTTGGTCGGGGGGGGCAGACGGCACTTACTTTTCATACACGAACTCCTCATCCGTGCAGAAATAGTGCGTGTTCGCTGTACTCTTCGGCTTGCTCCGTAACGTCGCAAAATACAGGCGATCTGAAAATGAAGCGCCAAGTTCACAAGATCACTTCGCCGGTGCTGCGCTGCGCTCATCCCGCACACCCAGCTAGGACGCCCGTGGAACTGCATAGACTGGTTAGCAGCCAACATTAACACGTCTAATAAGGCTCCCACATCGCAGAACACGCACATTTTGTGACCCCAAAATCACATTTATTCGCCAGACTGGGAAATCTACGAATAAAAGTAACACTGAATACATTTAGTCTTAAAAAGATTATACGTCGCCACCACAGGAATAAGCGGCCGGGCGCAGACAGCCCGCCTCCAGCGTGCGAGCGAGTTGAGCAGCTCTTCACTAGCTGTCCGTCTGCGCTCAGGGCGAGATAAGCCTACCGGTTAGTCGGCCCCAAAAACACCCAAAAGTGAATGAAGCTGCTTAAACAGCTGGACGGTCGTCCAACAAGTATTAAATCACTGGTAAAGCTCACCTTTTATGAACTCGGAGGCTCCCATCAGCTCACTGTCGTCTGCCATTTTAAACAAAGCTGACAGGATCGTCGGGTATTTAACGTTATCGAGACTCATCGACACGGGAATTAAATGTAAAAAAAACGTATAAAAAAAGTCACATGAACTTACAATGTTAAAGTGAGGGCGAAAGCGAGGACGGAATAAAAGTAACCGAGACACCGGTTTAAAGCCTCCTCGAACGTCCCGAGAAATCAGCAGGGATTTAAACGGAGCGCTAAGCGTCGAGGCTACACCGCGGGCAGCGCTACACCCACAGCCCACCGCCCGACAAAGGCACCGGCCAGGCAGCCGTCCGTTCAACAACAACTTCCATGTCCCGCTGGGAGGAAAAAATGACAGGAAAAAAGTGAACAAGTGCAACGAAGACGATTTCTGACTCCGTCTTTCGAACTGCGAGAGTTTGATCGGACTACTCCCTCATGGCTCCAGCGGCGCGACAGGATGCCTCTACCCCTTCCGCTGCGTCCGAGGTAAAGTCCTCAGAAAAAATCTGCTCTCTGCCATGGCCGCGTACAACAATACTCCACTACTAGGTGTTTCTTAAAGGGACGTCACGTGGTGAGCCGGTGCCCAATCAGCACACGGAGCCACGTTCCGAAGTCTTGAGCGCCTTTGGCCAATCAGAACTCGCGAGTAATATAAACATCAGGCGAGATTTTCCACTGGCTCTAGCGGTAGGCAGAAAAACAAATTTGAATGAATAGTTAATTTATTGATCTATTCGATATCCAAAAGTACTGCCACTTTCCCACGATGTGTTAGTTCTTGTAAAATGTAAGATGTGTAACTAATATGTTGAGTGCCATGTACAGTAAATTAATATGTTACATGAAAATTACTTTTGAAACCTTTGAGACTGAATTGTAGTTTTTTTATCTATCTCCGTGTGACAAGCAAATTTTAGTTACACACTCGTAGATAAACCTACAAAAGTCTAGTAACTCACACAAATTGACATTGCGCCGGCATACCTGTCAAACAGTGTCACTATCTGGGAAACCCCTTTCCTGTCTACTCACATTGACAAATGACTGGACTCGGTAGAGAATTACGGTAATTAACTGAAACCGCAACACGTGATTATGCAAGGCTTCGAAGGATGAAGGCAATACGGTATTAAATACTAGTCTAGTGAGATGAGTTTAAAATATAACGTGATTATTTCCAATAAAACTTGGTATAGATTACGAAAGCGTCTGACACATTTATAGCTGCGGCATTTACTAGCACTGCAGTTAAAACCTTAAAAATATGAGGCCATGCGTAATTTTGCTTCCAAGAATGTGCCTTGAAAGCACATAATTATATTTAGTGGTTATGTCATATGTGGTCATAATACTTCACAGAGATGCGGAAACGGATGTCGAAAGGCTGAGCATATACTGTTTTAAATCGTATTGCTGTAGCGGTATTAGTTTTATGTGAAGGCTTTAACTATAACAAGGTAATATCGAAGTAATAGTTTATCATACCAGCAAGCACGGGTTACCGTGAGTGAGGATACCTTAGCGTGTGGTGTCTTCAAGGCGACAGCTATCCTTGCTTGTAAATATTAACCCAAACAGCTGCCGTAACAGGCGTTGTGCCGAATCCTGCGCCCCCACAGTGAAATGCACCCCCTGTCGGGAGCGCGCACCGCTCTTTTCTTCGATTCGAAGGGGGAAAATGCGTAGTTCAGTCAATCTAAGTATGCAACAGAAATATTAAATTGCATTTGAACGTTTAGAAGACCTTTATCACCGTTTCACTTCACGAAGGCTGTATTCAACCGATATTAAAGTGATAAACTGTGACATGTAGAAGATGAGCCCCGAAAGAGAACGTAGGTTAATTTGTCTCGTCATCAGTTTACTAGTTTGAGAACAAGGAAGTCCTTGGCTTTAATAATCAAAGCAAATTGCACAATATTATTCCTTATACATATTTAGTAATTTATTTTTCTCCACAATGAAAAGAATGTTCTGGTACAGTGATCTGAAATACCTAAACAAAAAAAGATATTTGACTAACTTAATTCTCCCCTTTGATTCTATCACGAAATGCTGTTAGCAACCAACATATTTAAAGAAATAGATAATAATTACTGAATTTCATGAATGATATATCACGTGCAGCACGCAGGGGGTGCATTTTACGGCAGATTAATTGTTGTTTCGTATTTAAGAAACTGGTTCAGTAACTGAGTTATTAGTACCTTACGAAGTTCGCACTGTTTATTGATGTTGGTCTATTGTGCAGATTTATGAAAAGCATATTAGGAGAAGATCAACTGACTGGAACAAGCAGGGATGGAGGGGCTGCGTCCGTATGCATAAGGGTAGATACCCTTTTCAGACCTAGCTGCACTGCAACTAAATTTGTGAAACTTGCTCTAATAACTTTAGGTCCACTGTGTGTATTACAAAAAATATGATCTGATCATCTAAGACAAAAATGCAGGGGGGTGCCATTCACAGTAGTGCATCTGCCGTGAATTGCACCCTTTTTGAATTCTGGCTCTGTATGTTCTACATCAATGAGACCTGCTCAGGTAGTACACTTTACCACACAGGGTGTACTATCCAAAGCATTTTGGGATGTAATGACTAGAGACAGAGATACAGGGGGGTAACATTCACGACTCTTTCTGTCTCCCTAAGCCTTACTGGAAATTTCACATACAACTCATGAATGTTTTTTCTTTAAAGAAAAAAAAATCGCAGTGTGTGGTTAATCACAACAGCAACTAAGTTTGTTAGCTAACTCCGCTAGTTTACCAGTTACTGTGGACCAAACACCAAACAAACAGTAATTGATCAGCAGACAGTAGATTACACAATAATTATACGAAGGCTGCAGGTTCAGTCATGGAGAGAGACTCAGCTTATCTTAAAGTGCTATAGTAAAATATGTGAGATATACAGGACATTATTGAAATGGAGTTTACCATTAAACTGTCATCTAAGCAACAAATAATAATGAGAAAGAAGAAGAAACATAAATAGACCCAATTAAGCTCGTTTATTTTTAGAACATTACAATAAAATAAGATTAGATTTTTGGATGGATGTTAGTAATAAGTCTGAATGCCGCCAGACCGACTGGGGAATGTCACGGGGTTACAGCTTTTTCTGATCTGACCCTGTGCCTGCGGGTATCTCCGAACTGCGAGATCTGACAGATCAGGATACCCGCAGCCGGTGCAGAGACCCAACGGTAACGTAAAGCACTGTTAGCCCATAATCAGCTCGTGTCTTGCACTCTATAGCTCACAACCTGTCCGATAGAAATGCTGTTACAGTTAAAAGTCAAAAGTGACCATAGAAAGATATTGTTGACTGGCACATTTTAAATAGATTTTTTAGTACCTGTTAATCTGTTCCTTAGCATAATAAGGATTGTCAAATGACTAAGCCAGCGCTAAGACTGAAATGGAAATGAGCTCATCTAAATGCTAGCATTAGGTGTCTGTGATGAGACATCAATGCAGCCTAAGAAGTATTTTTTTCTGATTAGAAGGGAGAAAATCCTGATTTTGATCTTACCCGCTATCAGAGAAATCCAGACCTTCTGCACATCCGAGGCTGGATAGTTCCACTCAGTTTGCCCCTGGGGTCTCCAGGGCTGGTTGTCTGACATGCCTTCATAGGAGTGCGCTTAGGGGGGGCAAGACCGGGACCCGTGACTGTCAGAGCCGGCGGGGCACCGAAGGAAGATGCACACCGGAAGGGAGGCAGCTGGGGACTGGCTCCCGGAGCGAGCAGGCAGGCGTGCGGAATGCACTGAGGCCTTTCCCAGCACGAGGGGCAGTGGGACACTGGCTCCGGTGACAGGCTCGCGTTACTGAAACAGAGCTGCCCTCACATACGGCTTCAGTTTCATCCCAGGTCAGGTGTGAATTTCAAGTCTCCCCCAGTTCCTGCTCCGATTTATCCGCCAAGCATCCTTGCTACTCTTTTCTACTTCGCAGACACTGATCTGTCTCAGAATCATTTGTCCGTCTGTCTTAAGGTTTGTCGCTCCTGCTTTGGGAGACCAAGCTCTCCTGTATGTCACTCCGAGGGCAAGGAGGCTTCCCCCCCCCCCCATCACACTCGGAGATCCGATACCCGAAGATGTTGACATCACGGAAAAGTCAGGGCCCAGCATTCGCTGTGAACCTCTTGTTCTACCTTTTTGTTCTTCTGGCTCGGGGGTGGGAACCTCAGGACGGGGACCTGGCCGGCCAGACAGACCCTCTTCTCTGTACTCATACCAGTTTTACTTCTCACAGAGCTACATTTCTGCCATGTCAATTGAAGATGAGGTGAAACAGGACAGAATCACAAAGATATGAAACAGCAGGACAGGACTAAGCACCGCATACTAAGGGCAAACATTTTAGTCAATCTGCCTCAGGCTGTTCCGTTCCCATGGCGTCCGCAATGTACCTTAACTTGAGAGAAGTACGCTAAAACCCAGGGCCTGCTGTTTACCCGGCCGTCCTTAGATCAACTTCCTTTCCCAGTAAGGAAGCTCCAGACACAAGCTGCCCGCTAACAACAGCACCGTATAACTTGGGGCAGCTAAGGGAGACCAGTAATGGCAAGTGGTTACATGCAAACACAGAACCTTCGCTAAATCAGCCAGCATCAAGTGGCACTGTTTGCAAAGCATATCACCACCGCATCACTTTATTACCAAACAGCCTTCCATGCATCTGTAAGTCTGGTTCAACCAGTATCACTTATTTGAAACATATATTCACTACAGATAATGGTGGTTTCCAATGAGTTACATGCTCTTATACGTCACACATGTACAAGTGTGATAGTTTCCCTGCTAACATATTACCAGTGGGTAGGGAGCATAACCCACCTCCCCCATTACAGTGGAAACACTTTGTGTTCACGCACCACACTGAACACAGCAATGGCCTTCAGTGTAAAACTAACAGTCTAAAGGAAGTATCTGCCACAATGAACCAAACTTTCCAAAAATTGAGGGACCCATTGAAATTAAGAAGCCTTTTCAGGAAGGGTATCTATCTATTTTTAAGGCTTTTAACTACTTGTTAAATTCATTCTGACGTTTCAGAAGAATGTACACAGTCTTATAAAATCCCGTACAAAGACCCCCCCAGTTAGAACTCAGTTCGTTTCAGGCGGTCACTGCTTACTTCATACTGTGTTTGATCTCAGGATCCAGAGCCCCGTACCAGTCAGGAGGAAAACCTGCTTTTAAATAAATGAGCACAGCAATAGTTCCCAGTAATGCATCACCATTTTAATGTAAACCAAATCTGTATGGAAACTTACAAATCAAAAGAAAAAGTATTTCCAAGAGCAGATCCTATATTCTAGACTTTACAGTATTTCCAAAGAGCAGATCCTATATTCTAGACTTTACAGTATTTCCAAAGAGCAGATCCTATATTCTAGACTTTACAGTATTTCCAAAGTGTTTATCCTATATTCTAGACTTTACAGGCATCCTTGGGCTTTGCACAGATCTGAAAGAGAACAGTGAAGATGAACCCTGTCTGGGTCACCTGGAGGAACAGATGTGCAGGACAGGCTCTGAATCAAAGCACAGGGCCAAGGAAGGGCCTCCTGCCAGCTGAATGTCCCCCCCCCCCTCAGATTCAGGCTTGTATAAACCCCCGACCCCAGTGAAGGGCATCCATCTCGCCCACCTCCCGCAGCCAAGACAAAAACACGACGGAACCCAAGACCTTCCTGCCCCCGCACAACAAAAGGAACAATGACTCCGGCCTAACCTATGCCATCTGCCTCCTAACAGCACACAGAGCCAAGCACAGGCCTACCTAGCCTATGGGCTGCTAGCGAGGCCAAAGCCTGGAGATTGTAATGGTGGCTAAAAGAAGAACCACGCCATGCCAAGGTAGATTATGCGAGGCTAGGGGGTTTCGACATCCTGAATTGGGTTCTGTAGGAACCTTGGGGCCCCACTGTGGGAAGCCACATCAGTTATGCAGCCAAGACTGACGACAATCCATCAGCCGGACCTCGGCGCTCGAGAAGGCCTGCGAGTAGAAGAGCATGAGTATCATATAAATAAAACTCAGGTATACAACCAGTTACATGAGGTAAAAGCCTCACTCCGCCCCCCATGGTGCAAGCTGGGAGCCCTTAACTAAATGGTTTTATACGAGTACTTACAGTGGGCGAAACCCTGCCTTACTTCATCTCCAGTGAAATAACCTTCTGAAGTAAGACCCTACATTGCTTCAGTTATGAGCAGAACCAGTAAAACCTCACAATAAATCTCTCCTGCACCCATTGGCCAGCTCCAGAAATAATGCAAATAATTAACGGCAATAAACCAATGAAATGGATTTCTCCTTCCTAAGGATTTAGATCATTTCAAACAAACCTGCATGCATTCTGCCCTGTGTGGATCATGTCCTTTAAACAGCACAGTGATTTGGGAGAGATCAATTACAGGGACATCAAACAAAAACCTTAAATAAACAGCATAAGTTATCCAGATGGAGACAAGCACAGAGAAACTTCATCGAATTAATCGAATCAGGACGACCTGCTCTGCTTAAGAAACGGCAAATGGTCACCAGGTTAATGAAAACCAGTCCCAATTGAAAGTAAAGTACTGTGCTTTGTTGCAACATCGCATTCTTGTGGCAAAAACGATTTAGCTTCAAAAAGGTTGAGAATTTATATATAACAATCACCTTTCAGTCAGTTACATCCCTCATTCAGGGACAGCGAGGAAGGGAAAAAAAATCAAAGAATGGATTTATTACAGTGTAAGGTAATACCCTGAGTAACAGAAGCCAAGAGAATACAAGGACATGGGGCAGAGCGGGGGGGGTTAATAAATTAAATTG
>JABFEB020000033.1:22412180-22422399 GCA_019775895.2 Stomatorhinus ivindoensis
CACACACACACACACACACGCAGCAGACACTATAGATAACACATTTGAATTGTATTAAGAATGCTCTTGACCCGCATACATTTTCAACTGTTCACTTTTACAATTACTATTCGGGTCAATATTTAGCTTCAAATATTATTTTTAGCTCTTAAAAAATTGCCGAGGTCCGGATTTCAGTGACCCCATATCTGGCTGTGGCCCTATTTAGGAGCGTTCCCAAGACTAAGACGTATCCACTGAAGACGAACTCACACAAACAAACAGGTACAGGACGGCACATACATCCAGATGGAAATTGTGACCCAAAATGGTCGAAATGTAAAACAAAAGAGTGCGAAAGACCTACGAACAAACACACTTACGATCGTGATCTTCTTCGCGTATTTTACATTCATTTTTAAAGGGCCCGCTTGCTCAACCTCTGCCCAGCTGTTCCTGTGCCCTCTAAAGCTGCCCAATAGCGTTATACTGCAGGGGAAGCTGGGAGAAGTAGTACATTTTAGGCAAGAGGACAGCGCAGGAAAATTAACTTCTGCTAAGTGAGGGAAATAAGTATATTTGCATATCGATTTAGATAATGTTTGGTAATACTTAGAGACTTATCGACAAGACCAAGGCAAGTTCAAGACAAAATGGTCTCAAGGCCGAAATCAGGTCGACCTGACCTCAAAAACTACAACTCTAGCAGTACCTCAGTCTTTGCGTGTATCGTGGTGCGTACACCTTTAATGGAATTGGTGGTGACCGTCCTTCAAAGCCGGCGTGGGATTGGCTTTTGTAGAGGGGCGTGAACTTTGCGTCAGTTCCTGCCGAGCAAGGAATTCGGGCTAAAGATGGCGGCATTTGCAACGTTTAGAGGTTCATTCAAGTTAATGAGATGTTTGGTATGATTTGAATTCTTTTTCAATCATTTCACAACATGATTTATTACGTTATGCAACTGCCTTTTGATTTTACAGATTGACTAACTGCATGATATACTGAAATGTAAGCGATTGAAGCGTTCTTGTTGTGCAATGCATGTCAGCTAGCAACTTAATAGGTAGTCAAACAGCTATCAAGTGTCCTACTAGATGGATGGCTGATGTTTAGCCTTCTGTGTGATATTTTATGACCTGGTTGTATGGATGTAAACTTGGAGTTCCTGTTAAGTAAGTCATGCAGGATGAGGAATGGTTGAACGGTCATACAGAGTTAAATTGATATTTTGTTTCTGCTACATTTTATGCATGAATGATTATCTTTATGGCTAAATTTACATTTCAGAGTCTTAACCCATGCTTCTCATTGGTCTAGTGATTTTGCCGGCCGTGCATAACCTGCAACGTTTTGCTCTGGATCTAAAAGCCAGTGTTTCTGCGTTCTTTTGCAGCTCTCTCAACAGTACTATAAACATTGCTGCTCAAGAGTGCAAGTGGTTCGACCGGAATACTCTGCCCATCGCATTCATTTTATGTGCCTGCCATATAGGAATTTTCAGACAAGTCATTGTAAGTGAACTTGTTTTTCAAACTGCCGTTCATATTAAAGCATTGCTATTCTCGCGTTAACGATGTATTGTTTTTAAGGTAATCCCGGCCCGATTTTTCAGTTTAAACTTTCGGACATTGGGGAGGGCATCCGGGAGGTGACGGTGAAAGAATGGTAAGTTTGTTCCCCGACAATGTCAACTCAAAACACTTTACAAGCGGATTGTGTCATGCCAGCCACAGACTGCAGATGGCATTGTAGTTGATTATAAGTCGCAAGAAATGTCTTTGTACTAATCGGACTGTTAAGTACTGTATTAATTATAAGTCTCTAGATTAGTTTTCAGATTGATCAGTGTGCAACGTTTGGTGTGGTTACTTGGTCAGTTTTATGGTTTCTTTTTGAGGAATAGTCTTGCATATTACTCTATTAAAGGTTTAATGACTTGAATCTAATAACAATTAAGATTGACTTATTTGATCCTAGTTTTAACTTCTGATGTTTATGGCGGCAGGAATGTATTGCCCAGAAGCACATGCACAAAACATTTGCAAAAAAATTCGGACGCTGTGTGAAATATACATAAAAACGGAATGCAATGATTGAGTGAATAATTGAGACAACATATCAAATAGTGGAACAGAGAAAATTTTGTTTTACGAGAAATCTGTGCTTTGTTTAAATTTAATACCAGTAACATGTTTCAAAAAAGTTTGGACAGGGGCAACAAAACACTGGGAAAGTGTTAATGCTAAAAAAACATCTGGTGGAATATCTCGCATTTAATGAAGTTAATTGGCAGCAGGTCAGCAAGATGATTGGGTATAAAAAGAGTCTCCAGGAGAGGCAGAGTCTGTGCAGTGAAGATGGGGAGAGGTTCAGCTCTCTGAAAGACTGTGTGGGGAAACAGTGCAACAATTTAAGAATAATGTTCCTCAGTGTAATACTGCATAGAATTTGACATACTGTGCAGAACTGACAAAGCGCAAAGACAGTATACATAGTGCAAACAAATTTTAAAAGTATGTACTACACAAATAGAATATCTTGAAAAAAGGTTTTTTTTAGTATTGTATAAATACTTGCAGATAATAAATTAGAGATGATATTAGAGATAGCAGATAGCACCAGATTTGCATCATTATAAACATGGGTCAATTCCTAACTTGTTTTGGCTGGTGGTCAGGAGGAGGCGCTGTAGTGCCTGATGCCAGTGGGCAGGAACCATGTTTTAGCACATTGTGATGGCTAAACATGCTCCAGTATAGCGCCCCCTAAAGCAGATGAGCAGAATTATTCATAACATTCTCCCAATTTTGCCAACATCCTCCCCTTCAGTGACTCCAGCCCTGTGAGGGTGCTGGTCTTCCTGATGAGTTTGTTCAGGTGTTTGAAAGTACATTAAATAAAGTTAAAGCACTTTGAATGGATTTTTGTCCACTTGTAGCTGGTTTTAATTGCGATGTTTCTTAGCTTTTATATACATTCCCGCCCTTATCGTTTACCTTCTATGCACTCCCATGCCAGGTATGTGAAGGAAGGTGACAAGGTGTCCCAGTTCGATAGCATCTGTGAAGTGCAGAGTGACAAAGCATCGGTGACGATAACCAGCCGTTATGACGGCGTCATCCGTAAGCTTTACTACGATGTGGACTCCATCGCGCTGGTGGGAACGCCGCTCGTGGACATCGAAACTGAGCCAACTGAGGGTACGGCCGTGATTTGTGTCTTGTTTGAGAAGTTCTCTACTTCCATTCCGTAGGGCTCCTGGTCTCTAGCTGTTGCACAGAATGGCTGTCGGTTATCAGCGACCAGTGTTTTGGGGACAGGTGTGATAGTGGATGTCTGGAGACTTGATCGGAACAGTGCATAGCGCCAGAGATCAGTTGAAAATGTCTGTGAATACTTGGGACAGCTGATCTGAACAGTGTCATGTGGCAGATGGGAGGTGCTCAGGCGCAGCTGCTTTCCTAGTATTCTGTTTTTGACTCAGTGATTCACATCCATGTCAGCGATGACAAGGTGAGAGCCGGAAACTGATATTCTGTAGTTGGGGTGAAGCTGTAATATTCACATCATGCTGGGGGAGGGACTAGCAGTGTTCTTCAAAAAGACAGTAGAGGTTATTGAGACGATCACCTAAGTCTGGGTCCCCACGACGCATCGGATACATTCCCTTAGTTTCTGAAGTTCTCATGACCTCACTATACCGTCCTGCTGTTATCTGAAAACATTGTGTAGTCTCGCATGTCTGTGTTTTAACCCTCCCCCCATTACTTAAGATTTATGATGAGGGGGGGCATGAAAGGTCATATAACAACAACATATTCAGTGTGTTTGATCAGCCTGTTTGGAGGGGGGGGGGTGTTTACAATAATTCAAGGATATAGAGGTGAAGCGAAGGGACTTCTGCTCACACATCATCTGATCATTTTATCTGTATTAATTTGCTTGTGTTTTACTGTCATTTAGTATACCATCATGTACCTTTAATACAGTTTGATTTTCTACTTTATATAGTTAATACTCCATACATCTTCTGACTGCCACTGTGCCGCTTTGGAAACCTCAAATTAATGAGAACTTTGGTAGGAAAAGTAAAAACTTTACAGCTCATAAGAGAGCGCTCAAAATTATCTTGTTTTTTTCTGTCAGTGGTGTAGAAAATATGCTGTATGTCAAAGGTAATTTTTATTTTTTTTTTTAAAACCAAACATTTCTGAGGTCTGGATGTGTGATGCACCATCCAAGTTTCATAAAATCAGAAATGGTGTGAATGATGCAAAGGCGGTTTGTTGGATTACAGTGGAATGATCCTGCTACGTTTTACTACACTTTCTGTTAAAGGGTCTTCATATATATAAATGCTGACTCTTAGTTTTCTGCTCCCTCTGTCTACTAGGCTTTTGTAGCTGTCATTAAATTGTCTTTGTCAATGTTTTTTTATTATTTTCCTTTGTGTGAAAGAAACGTTAATGCTTCTCCTACACCTCCATCGCTCCCCCCCCTCGTCGCCCTGCGTGTTTTAGTACGTGATGTTACCCTCCGTCCCCGCAGAGGAAGCTCCGGAGAAGGATGTTGTCGAAACGCCAGCGATGTCCCACGAAGAACACACCCACCAGGAGATCAAGGGACACAAGACTCAGGCCACACCTGCTGTCCGCCGCCTGGCCATGGAGAACAATGTAAGCATCTCTGCTTCCTAGTGCCAACCTGCTGTATCACGCCGTCTCCCTGTAGCACTTCGCGGCCTTTGACACTGTGTGTACTTATGCTGTCCCATGTCCTTCACAGCATGCGCAAGTTACAAAGTTGGTCTCTGCAGATTTTGTACTGTCTGTACTATAAACGGCAAACGGATGGGACTGGTTTGTATTAGGGTGCTTGGTAGAGAGTTAGCTGGTGGGTGGTGGCTGAAGAACTGCTAGCCTTCTGGCAGTGTGCCACAGAGCGGGGGTGGCGCAGTTGCTGGGTGTGCGGGGGTCCAGCAGTAGAGGAGGGGCCGTGATGGACTGCTCTCTGCCGAAATTGGTTCCCAGGGAGCTTGAGTTAATTTCCCTACACTTGTCCCAGGATTATAAATAAAACCCGTGTGCTTCAAGTTGAACTGGCTCTCATTGCACACTGTGTAGGCGCTGTTGCTATGACTGCTTGTCTTTTATTTGGCTGGGGGATGGGTTAAGCATAGTGTTTGTCATGGGGCGGGGGGGGGGAGTCTGATTCCCAAAGAGCTGGGCAATTATCGCTGGAATGCTATTCGGCAGGCAAGGGGGATCCCTCTCGTTTTGTGAACTGCTAATTTTCACTGCAGTGCCAGACACCATAATTTGACCCTTTGGACTTGTGCTGTTGTCCATCCCAGAGTGTAATGTCAACATGCTAAAAGTTATGGGTTTGTTTTTCAGTCTAGCTGTCAGCAGAGTTATCTGACGGGTATAATGTAGTTCTATAGCATAGTACCCGGTTTTGCTTTAATGTAGGTCGAATCTTAGTGACAACAATAAGTCACTTCACAGTAACAAGTATGAAGAGACATCAGTTTTGTTGTGTGTCTGTAATTAACAACTGTAAGTGCATTTGTGAGGTATTTCAGTACTTAATTGCCCTCCCCAGAGGAAAGTGTACTTTTCAGCTGTGAAGTTGTCTGCTGAAATATTTGTAAGTGAAATCATCATTGGCTTCTGATATATTAAAGTTTGAGCAGAAATCTTTGAAGGCCCCTCACTATACTTTAACCTTTTCGCTGACCTTTCCTCCCGGTGATGGCCGTCTCCGCTCCTTCACCGGTCTTGTCCATATGACTTGCAGATTAAGCTGAGTGAGGTAGTGGGGACGGGAAAAGATGGACGCATCTTGAAAGAGGACATCCTCAACTACCTGTCCAAGCAGACCGGGGCCATCCTGCCCCCCACTCCTTACCAGGAGATCCAGCCGCCGCCACACACAGCGGCCCCCTCAGCGGCAAAGCAGAAGGACAGGGCCCCCCCTGGGGTCACTCGGCCAGATTCCCATAGACCAGTGTTCACGGGAAAGGACTACACAGAGCCCCTCAAAGGTGACGTGGAATTTCCAGCCTCTCCTATCAGTAATACATCAAATGTAAATGCCAGACTATCTTACTGACCACCCCCACTATCATTATACGCCGGGGGTTTGATATCCACCCGATTTCAGCATGATTTCTGTGATCTGTTCCCCCCCAGGCCAGTGTAGTTTGATCTCTTGGCTGAACCCGTCTCTTGATAGGGTTCCACAAAGCGATGGTGAAAACGATGACTGCGGCGCTGAAGATTCCGCACTTCGGTTACTGTGACGAGGTTGACATGAGCAAGCTGGTGCGTCTGCGCTCCGAGCTGAAGGACTTGGCCGAGTCACGGGGCATCAAGCTGACCTACATGCCGTTTTTCCTGAAGGTAACCACTGGTGCCTTAAGCACTTGCTGTGTGCGTGTGCGTGTGCGTGTGTGTGGTGGGTTGGTTGGTTGCGTTAGTTGCCTTATGCCACACTGATCTGATATCTATATGATTTTGTGTGTGTGTGTGTGTGTGTGAGAACAGGCAGCCTCCTTAGGCCTTCTACAGTACCCCATCCTTAACGCCTCCCTGGACGACGGCTGCCATAACATCACCTACAAGGTAACCCCTCCATCCAGGAAACACAGCTCCTGTCAGCCCATTCAGTTTAAACATGTCAACGTGCTTATGATGGCTTATCATATGAAATTCCATTCGCTAAGATGATTTGACCCCAATTGATGGGCAAGCTGACATGGTTGCCAGTACACCCTGATATGACCACCTAAGCACTGGTCCTCTACTCTTTTCTAGGCAGCGCACAACATCGGCCTGGCCATGGACACACCACAAGGCCTTCTTGTGCCCAACGTGAAGAACGTACAAGTGCTGAGCATCTTTGACATTGCTGTTGAGCTCAACCGTCTACTGTCCCTTGGCACGTCGGGGCAGCTTGGTACCGGTGACCTCACCGGAGGCACCTTCACTGTCTCTAACATCGGCTCGGTGAGGGCAGGAACCTGAGGTGCCCATTGTATGACTTTGATGATGTTGGTTTCCCTGGTAACATCTCTCGGGTGTGTGTGTGTGTGTGGTCAGATCGGGGGTACCTATGCGAAGCCAGTTATCCTGCCTCCTGAAGTGGCCATTGGAGCACTGGGGAAAGTCCAGGTTTGTGCCCTTTAGAGTCGGGGAATCCCCATCATGGGGGAACATGAATGGCAGCCTCCTGCGGCTGCATTTCTTGGCAAACATCACTCGGGGAAGGTGCAGGGATTGGCGGTAAACAGTCTTGTCCCCGTAGGTCCTGCCTCGGTTCAACTCCAAAGGCGAGGTGGTGAAAGCGCACATCATGAATGTCAGCTGGTCTGCTGACCACCGCATCATCGACGGAGCCACCATGTGCCGCTTCTCGAACCTTTGGAAATCCTACCTGGAGAACCCAGCCACCATGGTTTTAGACCTCAAGTGATCGTGCCGCACTTGTAGCCACCTGAACTGAAGTGACCCGTGTCGTCTAATGGTATAGATTGACTTTATTCGGGGTTCGACCCCAGTGTTTCTGTCCTAATCACCCCCCCCCCCCCTGCTGTTCATGGGGTCACAACACATGAGATGCATTTGCGACATTTTTAACGCTAATCCCATTGTAGGGTCCTCATTGCCTTTTGGTTTGACTCGACATGCCTTCCTGTTGTCTTGCGTACCGAGTCATGAGTTCTATGTTATGTTATATTGGAGCCGCTGTATGTCTATGGCATGCTCGTCAGTATGAGGTCAATAAGTTCCCTACCCTATGGGGCAGTAAGTAGCACAATTGTTCAACACACAGATGTGCAATGTGAAGGTTGCTGGTTCGTGTCCCAGAAGGGACATGGCTGGGTGACCATGGGATTTTTTTTAACCTCAATCACTCTAGTTAATATCTGATTATATGAATCTGGAGTGATAATCATGGTGAATTTCTTTGAGTAAAAGCTAAGTGATAGCACACAAGCAATCAGAGGGGCAGGACCTTCAGGGTACATGCCTTGTACAGCCAATAATGTAATAACTGCCAATAATAAAATTTCTAAATTAGAAAAGTAATAAGTTTACGTTATGCACAAAAAGTAATTACATTATTGACTGGGTATGACATTATTGGCTGGTGTAGCAGCCATTCATAACCATCATCAATGTATTAAAATGATTATATTATTGGCTGCTAGATGCCTCAGATTCTACTGAGTGAATGCCAGAAAAAAAGCTTTTGCAACAAGGAATATTCATTGCTTTCCCCTATTTAATAATCATGGTATTACTCTATTTGCTAGTTTCCACCCCTCCCCAAGGTGCTGCTTTTTTGATTTTATTTCTAGTAGTTGCTGTTCTCATTACATCATTAATTACTGGGGAATAATGGACACATGACTTCCAGAGACTAGTACTGTTGTGGTTCCCAGCCGTAACCATCTGTAGCCACCGTTTAGATTCTGATGTATTATAGACTGGATGTGTAATGTTAGGCAAGTGGGAATAAGGTTTTAATAAATTTGTGGTGTCAGATCTGTGCATGTTGTTTGTGTGTTTTTAATTGTACACTGTAATGTTAAGTAAACACAATAGCACGTGACCATACATGATATACTGTAACAATACCGCGATTACATACTGTAATGTATGAACAGCCAAAATGCAGATTGCCGTCAATTTATAGCACAGTATGGAATTTTATTAATTATGAAAATTACATTAATTATATGTACATTCAGGAGAATTTCCTATAGTATTTAAAGGACCAAACAGAATTTTAATAAGAATTAAGGTGAGTAATTAAAAATAAATTTCATTTATCACAGAAGTAAATCACCCTAATTCTTCTGTAACATGTCTTGATCTTTATTATTATTTAAATTTTTATTTATGCAAAGAAATAGTGTCTGGTGCTGCTAATTTGTATTTATGGTTTTATTTAATGTTTATGTGACCTGTCAATACTTTTTGAACATTTTCAGCATATTAACAATACCGCGATAGTATACTGATTTCGGTGATAATTTTTATTTAGCTATGCCCCTGGGGGGTGTTTGAAGAAGCAGGATTTCTTGCTTAGCTGGATAACTTGTTGGATTTAAGGTGGCCTGATCTAGATAGTTTATCTTTGTTCACTTACATGTAGGTCAGACTGCCTTAAATGCAACAATGTATCCGGCTAAGAAAGAAATCCTGCATTGTCAAACAGCCCTGGCAGGGACGCTGTTGTCAGTGGGGGGGAGGGTAGTCAGGATGATTTATGGCAGGGGCCCTAAAAATTTGGAAAATAACCTGATTGGCCAGGACTAGTGGGCCCGATATGATATGCTTTCACGGGACCCAAAATTTCTAGCAATTCCCTGCCCCCTGGTTTAGCCTTTTAGTTTTAAAAAATAATCTCTATACAAATCGGCCTGTATCATTAATAGCAATCAAAAATAAAACTTGGAAAAACTGAAAGAATTGGTATGACTTTAATGACAATACTCGCATCTAAAAACGCGATGTTCAGGACGGCATAAGGAGTCAGGCGATGTTGCTGAATATGCGTGTCTCGATGAGGGGAGTGCAATTCATCTGTCTACACTGCAGATGGCAGGAGAGAGAAAAAGTACAAAGCGCTTGTTTCAGTATGAAATCTAGAGCTCAGGGCAACACTGAGGATCCCTCCAGCAGGAGATCACAAACCGGGTCTCAGTGGGTGTAATTTCCGTACCTTATTTAAAGTTTCTTTGTAAAATACAATTTCGAAATGCGTGTTGATTTTCATGTTTTGATGATGCATATTTAAATCATAAGGTTTCGAAAGGTCAACTAATTTTTGTATTGATCGCTGAAATTAATGGTCAAGCTTTTTTTTCATAGAATTTAGGTCTAAGTGAATAACAGCAAAATGAAAAAGCTGCCCAGGTTCACTGAGAAATCATGGGAGCCGACCGCTCTGATGGAGTCGGAAAGCCGTCGAAACGACGCAGACCACAAGGCCAACAGGTGCGGGGGGTCTCGACTACAGAACAAATAAGTGGCATGGGGCTGAATCGGGAGAGCCGCAGGAAGGACGGGGCATCGGTGGCTCAAAACGGACGGGGGGTTTCGAAAACCTTTGTATTTAATAAAATCCCACGTACTCCATTCAGTCTTTCTGACCAGGGGCCTCATTTATCAACAGTTCGTAGAAACTGTCCTAAATTCTATCCTACGAATGAAATTTAGAATGGTCA
>JABFEB020000033.1:22425944-22442127 GCA_019775895.2 Stomatorhinus ivindoensis
TATAACGGGAATCCCCCCCCCCCCCCCCCCAAGGCAATCCATATTATGACACTCACAAACATACACACATTTACTCACACGTTCCTCTCGAGACCATAGTCAATGGAAAACACCGATCATTAATAAAAGCCGGAAAACCTGTATGAATATGGCAAGCCGTTTTCCATTATCACAGATTCAGTTCTAACTAGCTAGAATACAAATTCTTAATATCAGAAATTCAGTTGTGACTTGTGTGTATTTCTGATGTTAAAGAAATCGACTTTAGTTGAAACTCATATTATTGATATCGGAAATTAACCTTTAGTTCTTGATATGGGGAATTCAATTTCATCTAGAGAGATTTAAAACGGTTTTGTCATTCATTTCAATGGGATTTGGAAGTTGAACTAGGCTATTTAAAATGACAATTTTTGATATCGGAAATTAAATTGCAAGTAAGTATAATTGTTAAAATTGCAATTTCTGATATCAAGAATTCAGTTTTAACTAGTTGAAATGTCAATTGTTGGTATCAAAATTAAAATATTAACTAAATATTTTATGAAAATCCTGACTTCTGATTCAGGAATTCAACTGTAAATAGTTATAATTCAATTTCAATTATAACTAGTTACATCTGAATTCCTGGTATCAGAAACTGACATTTTAACTAGTGAAAATGAAATTTTAAATAGTTACAACTGAATTCCTGATATCAGAATTTGGAATTTTAACTAGTTCAAATTCCAAATTCCATTGAAATTAATCAGAGAACGGTTTGAATAGATAGGCCTATCATTTTCAATATCAAGAACTGCCATAAGTATTCACAACTGAATTTCTGAAAGCAAGAACTGTCATTCTAGCTAGTTAGAATGAATTTATGATATCCTCTAGAAATGAATTAAAGCGAAAACAGCTTGCCATAGAAGAGACGTAAGTGAACACACTAGTATAAAGAAAATGAAAACATTAACACGTGTCAGCTACGTGGAGACGGCCGTTTATTATTTTAGTTTCATAATTTCCAGCAACATCTAGGATAAAATAACAAACCCATGACAGATGCAACAGGGCACTCGGGTGCACTTAATATAGCACACTGACAGTGTAGTAGCCGTGTGGTGCATTTTTTGCCGACAGACGATCTCCCGAGTGTAGTCCACTGACGCGCCGAGACACCCTGTCCGTTAAAGACAAGCGATCACAATGCGGCCCTTTTATCGCTCCGAACCAGAACACTGCGTTTCAGCAGACAGCCGACCCTCAGGCAGACCCTCCCACGTGACCTGCACTATTCCCGGTCTTGCCCCTAAAAATAGACACACTCTGGGGTTTCGTTTTATTAAACAGTAACGCTGAAAGAATCGCGAAGGTTGGGTGCTAGTGCATAATAATTCTCAGACGGAAGAGTGATTGGAACTCTGTTCACGATTCGATCTCAGGAAATAGCATGAAAGAGTAGTGACCTGACTTGTGTACCACGTGAGGCTTGTGACAATGACAGCCACAGATGACCATCTTGTATCATGAAACGGGTGAGTGCCTGCTAGAGTGTAATGCTACAATGTAATTTCAGAGCTTTCTTTCTTTCTCAAAGACCACACAATGCTATATATTAGGATGTCTGGATTGTTTAGAGTAACTGGATCTGAATTGTTTATTGACCGATGGTTTTATAAAGTAAATATGTACTATTGACACTTTCAAGGATATGTATGTGCATGTATGTGCCATTTAGATTTTTTTCCACAGATGAGCACGTCTGTCCTCATCTCTCAGTTGACACACGCGTAGCCTGTTTCCACCGTGTGTGTCCTTGTTGAGCAAGGCCGGCCTGTTGTCCCTCCTCTGACTGGGAGGTGGTGGAGTCACCATGACAGGGGTGACGGTGTGTTTCGGTACGGTGAACTCCATCAAAGTCCTCTGGGAGACCAGGATAAAGAAATGCAGGGAGGATCAGCAGAAGCAGCAGGATCTGAAGGAGAGGGCAGCGGTGGGCAGGTAGGATCGTTTTTCGGGACGGACCATGTGTTCTTATGACCTTATCCAGTCCAGGGGTGTTTCTCCATACCAAGAATGCAAAGAGCAAGAACAAACCCAAGAACAAACTCGGTTGCAATGAATCATGCGATTGTTCTCTTTGGTGAGGATGCAACTGATGCATCCTTGATATTTGGGATGCGGCAAATGGACATCGGGGGTTATTTTTCCGTCATGGTTATTTCTGTATTTGAGTATTGGAACTGTACTTCAGCAAGGAACATGATGTCAAATGGGTAAGTGAGAACACTAGTACAGTCAAGTACGCATATCGATAAACACTTTAGAACTTACCTGAGTCAGTCAATGGGAGGCAGTCATTTGTCATGCCTTGTTTTTTACTGCAGGCTGGCACATGCCTGGGAGGATCGGATCTCCTTGGCCAAGCTGAAGGACAAAGTGGTAACGGAGGATGGGAGAGTGATCTTAAGGATAGAGAAAGAAGAATGGAAGGTGTGGTTCTAAAGACATTCAGTATCAGCCAAAAGGAGCAAATGCCAAATAAGTTTACAATTAATGGGAAGTTGATGCGGCTGTTGTTTTCTAATACAGAGTTTCCCGACTCGGTCTTGGGGAACCCCTAGACATTCCATATTTGTTGCTCCCTGCCACAAAGTCCATATTTTTACCCGTGTAGGAGCAAAACCGTGGTCTGTCTGAGGGTTCTCCGCGGACCGGATTGGGATGCAACTAATAAAGCAGCTTTTGAGAGTGGGCAGCTTGTTCCACAGAGCCTAAAGGCTGTGCCACCTCTCACCTCCACCTGGCAGACCCTGCCTCCAGTGCTGGTGCAGCTCTCTCAGGTCCAGGAGTGGCAGCTGCACCGGACCAGCCTGCAGAACATCCCACCCTTCATCTCCAGCTTCCAGCACCTCATCGTCCTCGACCTGTCCCGCAACGCCATCACGGAGATCCCCAAAGAGATCGGTCAGTGTCCCCGGCACGACTCAGGGTTCAAGAGGCTTTTCGCGTCATTGTCGTTCATCGGTAAGGTAGCCGGTGCTCCTGACCCGTAGGTAAGATGACCAGGTTGAGGGAACTGCTACTGAGCTACAACCGGCTGAACTTCATCCCTGAGGAGCTCTGCTGCTGCGAGAATCTGGAGAAGCTGGAGCTGGCTGTCAACAGGAACCTGGACGAGCTGCCCACACAGGTCCCACTCGCTGCACCAGCTCTCCTCTTGGGCTCGTCACCTCCTTCAGCCACACAGACATGGGATATTCCCACCAACATCTCCACGGCCCCGTTCCTGAATCCGTCAAAGCTTTCCTCGAATCAGACACCTCTGCGATTCTCCCAATCCTTTATAAATTATTTTCAGTTTATTATCAGCACCATAAAAAATAAAAATTGCATTTGAAATTCAAGATTTTTATTTGGGCCCTGCATGAATATAGTGGGGTACCTGCTGTGAAATTAAATTCATACAAATCCAGGCTGTGTAATAAATGAGGTAGCATAACCAAAGAAAAATAATATAAAATAGGCACTATTAAAATATTCAAAGTATACAAAAGTAAAGAGAAAATGAGAAAATATTCAAAATGCAGGTTG
This sequence comes from Stomatorhinus ivindoensis, assembly GCA_019775895.2. Lineage (NCBI taxonomy): Eukaryota > Metazoa > Chordata > Actinopteri > Osteoglossiformes > Mormyridae > Stomatorhinus > Stomatorhinus ivindoensis. The sequence continues at coordinate 22,429,524 of JABFEB020000033.1, forward strand.
CAGTTATAGCTAATTTTAGTATTTAATGGGTGGTGTTAAAGACCCTAATGGCCTGGAGGTAGAAACTTCTCAGCCTCTCAGTTCCCGCCACAAGGCTCCAGTGGCACCTGCCTGATCGCAGTCACTGGAAGAGTTTATGACACAGGCGCTGGGTGTTTGAAACTCAATCCACCAAAGAGGGCCGACTTCACGTTCTAGATCATTGTAGGTGGTGTTACACTTACAGACTAATCACTGGTGGGATTAGCTCTGCTTCAGAAATGATCTTCAATATATAACAGAAAAGGATCATTCTCAAATACTATGGGCACCAGAATGAAAAATAAAATTATGTACACGTTCACAATGAAGTTAGATTCTCTGCTTTCAAAGGAAGTCCTAACATAACAAAATACTAAGTAAATACTAAAATTTAAATACTAGATACTGATGAGTACTAAAATAAAATTTGAGAATTGCAGCAGCAAAAAACAGATGGCTGGAGCCTACCGCTTGTTAATGTTTTTTTCCTTCAGTTGAGTAAACTGACCAAGCTGTATCACCTGGACCTCTCCATGAACCAGTTCACCAGCATTCCTGACAGCGTGGTGGACCTGCCAGCCCTGGAGTGGCTGGACATGGGCGGCAACCGGCTGGATCACCTGCCGGAGGACATCCACAAGTAAGCCGGTCGGGGACGCGGCCCTGTGACCCCCCCTCGATGACTGGCCCGGCACACGGTGACCCCGGCCTCTGCATCCTGGACAGGATGGAGAAGCTGCACACACTGTGGCTGCAGAGGAACGAACTGGAGGTCCTGCCTGACAACATCGGTTACATGCACAGCCTCGAGACGCTGGTGCTGAGCAGCAACAAGCTGAGGGACATTCCTGCCTTGATGGAGGGCATGAACAACCTCAGGTGAGGAATGGCGCCACCTACAGGCCATGCTAAATAGTTATCACAATCAAACCATTGTGGGTTTGACTTTGACAACACTCAACAAGACTCGTGATTACATTTTATTTTAAAATACAAATACACATTAAGGGACCACATACTGACAAATAAAGGCTTTTTCTCTTCTGCTTCAGTTTAAGGCACAATGTTAAAATAAAGGAATTAAAATAACGAAAACATTCTTTTATTTTGGGGTGTACCTTCAGGTTCGTGAACTTCAGAGACAACCCACTGACACTAGATGTGTCACTTGCCAAGCAGGACGCAGCCGTGGTAGACGAGGAGGAGGATGACCAGGAGATGTTCGGAAAAGACTTCATGCACGCCTACATCAAGGAGGCTCGCAAGAGAGGTTACGCTGTTATTAACGTTCACTGTTTGCCCTGGAGCTAGAATTGTGGACTTTGTTGACTGTCTGGAATACAGAATTCTGAGCAAAACCCTTAAGCTGTGAATTTATTCTTCTGTTTACAGAGACCCAGACAAAATACACCTCGGTATTAAAGGTGACCATCAGCCCTGGGCCTGACGCGGCTCCTGCACTCTAACACGCTGTGTGCGCCCCGTATCTGCCGGTGCCTGTGGCTGTTTCCTGCCAGTGCTGTCCCGTCTGTCAAAGTTGTTCCGCCTATCGCTTCCTGTCAAGGCCGTCCGGGCCGTGCTTCCAGTCGGTGCCGCTAAGCTCCATGTTGGTGTCAATGCTCTCTGGTCCAAATTCTTTTCGGCCGTCTTATTTTGGGTTCTTCAACTACTGATGCTGATTGGAACTGCAGTTAGGAGTACATTCTCCAGTGAGACGTCTTTGCTGGTGTAGTAGCGGAGGTCGGAGGCGAACCCTTTGCCACGAAGGAAGTGGACCCTTCCGTAGTCGATCAGCAGCTTGCAGAGGCGCCCGACTCGCTCGCGGTCCTCTGCAGACACGAGCCTGCAGGTGGACACAGGGACGGAGAAGAATGACATGAATCGGTACTAAAAAATAACCTTACTTCGCTGTTACTGCGTTAATACATCACAAACAGAGGATGGAAATGAGGCTTGAAATAGTGACGACTTTGGTAAATACTGTAAAACTTAACTTCAGTGAAACAACATTAAAATACCCATAACTTTGCCTCTTGCATTGTCCATATCTTGAAAAACAGTGCAAGTCTGAAAACACGAGGTTGCTGTCTGTGTACTCTTTGGATTTTAGTGTGATTTCTCCCACCTCTCTGCTTGGCACTTTTATTGTTTGGTCTTAAAAGTGAATCTGGACACCCGTTTCGCAGGCCAGTAGCATAACAGACGTGTCGATCCTTCGGAGTTACAGCGCTGGTTCTTGGGTTGGATTATGGAACCTGCCAGTCATAAGTAAAGCACACTCACTCGTTCAGGGTGCTGGGTACGGCATCCTCCCCCTGATCGTGCTCCTCAGCCCCCCACTCTCCAGCCGCAGGTCGGCCCTCCACCTTTCTCAGGCCACATGTGGCCCAGCTGGACATGCGCTGGAAGGCAGCGAACTCGGAGGCACCCAGCCCCCGCTCCCGGAAGAACTCCTTCCCCACGTAGTGCCTCCAGTCGCAGCGGTGGTGGCAGCAGAGAGCGATGGCCAGCCCAGACATCTGGCCGGCGGCCGCGGGGTCACGCTTAGCCCCCCCCTCCTGCTTCACGCGCTTCCTGGGGGGCTCTCCACTCTCCTCATCGTCCTCGACACTATCCAGCAGACACCTCAGTGCCAGATCTGAGGACAAGGAATGAGACAGAGCCCTGATGTAAACTGTCAACAAGGCAGGGAGGACCTGGCATGTGCCTTTGATCTGACTTCTCCTGGGCGGGGGCCACAGGGCCCTGGAGTCTATGGCAGGTAGCACAGGGCATAAGGCTGGGGCAGTATTATTACAGGTCTGATTTTTAAAATTTATTTCTTACTTCTATATGATTCTCAATTTTCATTTGAAATCCAGTTTGGTTTTAGCTTTCAGTGTGGTTTTGTTTTTAAAGATATATTACTATTGGGTCTTATATATTTTACTTTCAGTTTAACTTTTAGTAATTTTATTTCTAGGGATAGATTGAAATTTGAATGTGACTGGTTTTTAGAGAATCTTACCTGAATACACAGTGCACATTATGCATTTACTAATGTTAGAGATGTGTTGGTCCGATGTGTCAATTTTGACCAGTATTGCTGACCGATATTTGAACTTTATAAATATCGAAAGTTAGCAGCACTAGGACTAAAGACATAACTACTACAACAATGTAGATGATTGCGTTGGACAACCAGCCATTTTCCAAAGTGATGGATGAGGGATTTTATCAGCTAATTCCATCTCAAATCGGTTCAAAATACTTTTTATTTCACAATATGAATCCTGTAAAATATGGGACAGGAGGGAAGTTTCGAAGTACGGTGAGACGGTTTTGTACGGCCTGCAACGTGTTTTTAATGGATTATTAAATTTGACCTGGAGACTGATCTTCCATTTTTCACAGAATAAAAAATTATCGTTCCGCTGATCAGTATTGGCGATATGAGACAAAAATACACCCCTGACTAATGTCGTCAAATATGCAAAAAATTGTTCCAGGTATTATTAATGGTAATTAAAGAAAAATAAATCATTGCTTTAGCTAATTAGTTTTTACTAAATAGTAAAAACAATAACAGAAAGTATTTGACGTTTATTTTTATTTTGGAAGCTATGTACGTAGTCGTGGTTCAGTTATAGTTTTTCATTTTTTCGAACCTCCAACCCAGAAGGGTAAGAAAAAACGGGGCCACCCCAGGACCCAATATTATTTCTGCAATTTCACGTGGTTACTGGAGTCAAACTGCAAACGGCTTTTACCTGTCGCCGCCCCACACAGATGCTTGCCGACTCCGACGACTGGGACTTTCTGTTCTTGTAGAAAAGGAACTTTACCTTTAAACCAAAAACAAAATTATTACAAACCTGAATGAAACAATGAATGAATGATTTACACCAGTGTTATTCAACCCTGTGCTCAGTTCGCAGAACGGAGGTTGAAGACTGGATTAAGAATCAATGATTTACTGGGTATAAGAAACTGTAACTTGCAGAAAAACAATTTTTAATTAATAAAACTGTGTGCTTCATACACCATACTTACGCAGACAGAGGTGCTGAATGTCCACTTGCAGTCTGTCAAATTGGACGTCTGCATTTTTGTGTTTACCGTCTACCTAAAGGTACGACCGTAACAGTAAATCTGCTGGAAGAACATCGCAGGCACATCAGTGACCCAGAAGCCATAGGTTCAGCTCAGCCATCACGTCACGCACCTTGAAACGTGTGCAGGATCGCTCCACCAGCACGAAATGGACACTGCGAGAAGCCTGCAGGGCCACATGGATCCAGTGTGACAGCTTCCCTTTCCCTGCCCCAAACTCAATAAAGCACCGTTCTGGTCCCAGCAGCCCCAACGCATCCATGTTCCCCAGGAGAGACGCCTTGTGAACCGACAGCACAGCAAGCGGAAATTCCTTTAGATCAAACAGATGCCATAAAAATAGACACGAAGGCTGCCTAGACACGGTCACATACCTGTTGCTTTAGGTGTTTGGATGCAGAATCGCCATTTTTTGGATCGTCGAGAGCATCACAGAGAGCTGGATGGGACAGAATTCTCTCTTCATGTTCAAGATTGAGCCCTACAAGTATTTATCAATCAGTAACAGAAGGAAGCATGTCTCAATCCAGTTTTGAGTTTCATACATAGTGCAGTGACCACCAGAAACATTGTAGAAGATGCATGGAAGCTGTGATAAACATTGTGCTGACTGATATGACAATGAACTGTCTCCTTTACTTACCACTCACTGCACCGTTTAGTTTTTGAATCAGTAAGTTCAGCTCTTCTTTGGAACGTTCTCCTAGTGGTACCTATCAAAAGGACAACATCTTAATAACCAAACAAATACACAGATTAGAGAAGAGATCTCACCAATAATGAATCATCCAGGCATCACCTCATCCAACAGAAGACCCTCATCTTCCTGTGGGCCAGCGTTGACATCCTGAATGTAATATACCTAGATTTGAAAAGTATAGAATGATTATCAAATGTCGCAAATAAAACTATCTATGAAAGACAGACATGAGATCTTCCATCTCTGACATCGAGATTTCTCTGTACTTCTTAACTGCACTATAATTATACTTTCCTGCATAATCAAATTCTGTATGCTGAGATACTGATAGCTTTCGCTCTGCATCTGGCCTGTTTATATGTGCATACTATTCGCTCACTCTGTTGCTAAGATGCAACGTATAACGCATTCAGAAAGTACTCAGACTACTTCACGATTTTCACATTTTAAGAGAAAAAGCACACAACCGTCAATATAATGGTGTCATGCAATGGATATCAGAGCAGAAACCGAGCCGGGACCCTGTGCAAGACCATCCCAGTGGTGATGCAAGGTGGTGACAGCATCACGCTGTGGGGGGTGTTTCATCAGCGACAGGGACTGGGAGACGAGTCAGGGACAAAGAAAAGCTGAGCAGAGCAAAGTACAGAGAAATGCTTAGTGAGAACCTGATCCAGGGCACTCTGGACCTCAGACTGGGCCAAAGGTTCCCCTTCCAACAGGACAATGAGCCTTAGCACAGAGCAAAGACAATGCAGTGTCTGAGTGGTTCAGGGACAACTCTGTGAATGTCTTTGAGTGGCCCAGTTGGAGCCCAGACTTCAACCCAATTACACATCTCTAGAATGACCTGAAAATACCTGTCCACCGACAGTCCCCATCCAACATGACAAAGCGGGAGAGGCTTTGCAGTGAAGAACAGCTGAAAATCCCCAAGTCTAGATGTGCAAAGCTGTTGTGTCATATCCAAGGAGACTCAAGGCTGTAATCGCTTTGACCAAATGCTGAGTAGCAGGCCTGAATACTTAGGTCAGCATGACTAAGAAGATTCAAGGCTGTAATCGCTTCCACCAAGTGCTGAGTAACAGGTCTGAATACTTATGTCAATGTGATGTTTCTGATTTTTATGTTTAATAAATTAGCAAAAATTTCTAAAATCCTGTTTTTGTTTAGGTACTATTGAGTATTAAATGAAAATTAATAAGGAAAAAAAATTAAACGAGTTTAGCCTAAGGCTGGAACATGACAACATTTGAAAAAACTGAAGGGATCTTAGTACTTTCTGAATGCAGTGTACTAACAGGTTAACATATTTGGGACATTACTGTATGTTTTAATAATAACAACAATCATGTTAAAATGACAAGAGTTAAATGTCTCAGATAAAAGGCTCCTGAAATTAACTGCATTAAGAGACTCACCGGTTTTAGTTTCTCCCTTGAGTTACACTTTTTCAGATGCTTTTCCAAATTGTCCTGATACACTGTACTGCATAAAGGGAAAAAGCAACATGTGATTGGCTTGGTCCCACCTACATCTGACACCCCCCAGTATCACCCTCTGATGACTCACTGCTTAGGATCCAGGGGACACGGGACTCTTATCCTCTCAGCATCGTGCTCCTTACAAAGGAAAAACACAAGTATGCAGAAAACATGAAACAAAGCTACTTATTGTGTCAGATTCACTAGTATTGAATGACGGAGTGAAATGTCATCCCAGCACTTCCAGTGAGCAGGGCTGTAGTATTTAAGAAAACAGGTATCAAAACCACCTACAGTACTTCGACAATTTCAATGAGTAGATCATTTTAGAATCAAGTAATATAATGACACGTAAATGCATTATGTTACTGGTGTAATGGGACATACCCTATAAATGATGATTTACGCATTTTTTAAGTCACTCAAATTAGCAGAAGACAGAAAGAAGAATAACTTTAGCAGTATTTACACAAAAACCTCAGGGACAATTTTTATTTTATTCACTGTCTTCCAAAATGGTTTGTTTCATATTCTGAGGAACAGCTGTTGCTTGGCGATCTGAACTGCAGATTACTGTAAAGTCTTGGATGTGTCAGCCAGTAGCTCGTACGTATAGATAAGTCCACACAACATTATTGAGTAATTCGATTTACCTACATTGACAGCAACCTCCATTTTACGTTGATATTAAATTAATGGGTTTACATACTTAATATATTTAAATTCCGCAAAATGAAAGCCCACTGCAAGTTTCAGCCACAGTTGTGGAGCTGCGCACAGCGGGTCGCGTCAATGTGAGGTGAATATGGGACTCGCCCCTGCGCTGGTCCGTTATACACACCACATTCGCATGTTCTCCACAAAACGCCTTTCCACGTCCCACTATCATTTTACAATAACGCCTTTTCTTCATGACGTAAAAGCCACATCTCCCCGGTAAAGGAGCCGACACACCATCTCCCTCCATTTTAGTGGCCATACACTGAGCAAATCTCTTCTTCAGTGGTCCTACAGTGGCTGGTGTGTGAGGATAACCTTTAAACCTTTAGCGCCCCCCGGTGCAGTGGAGTGCGACTGCAGCCCTTCTAATAATAAAGAGTTTTTTTATTGATCCATTTTGGCTCATCAGGTTAAACTGAGAATAGGTATGGCTGTAAGATAATGTCATTAATATAAAGGTAACTACGAGAAATCTCACCCAATAAAATAAAACTTAAATGGTTAATTCATTGATAGACTGAGAGGAGCGTCTTATTAAAACCGTACACTAACTGAATTAAGTCAAATAGCTGAGCCCCCGGCGATCGGTTGATGCCTCCTCCTGCGTAGCCATCGTCTAGGCTCCGGACCCCCCGCTTAGCACAAGCTGGTTCAGAAACAGCATGGAAGGATGGATAGAAGTAGTTGAACCATTATGTTGGAGCTGACGTGCCTAGCTAGCTACCAAGTAGTGGAAATACATGTTTCAGTTTTTTTTACAGAATACAAGTATATATAATTTTTATAGATTTATAGACATTATTAATATTCTATTAACATAAAATGTGTTTACTGTTAATAGATTTTCCGTTTTCCGAATACTTCCAGCAATTTGCTAAACAAATCCACCAAGTTAAAACTTTATGCAGTCCCACCATACTTCAGATACATTTGCCCGATAGGTTCGTCATACTTCCCGCAGCAGGGAAGCGTCCGCGTCGCCACAGTAACCGCGCAAAACGCGCCCTGCACCCGACTTCCGGTTTCCGGTCCTGGTCCGTAACTGCCATTCGCGGCAGGGGAGCGCCAAACTCAAAATAACTCAAATCAACAAATAAAAGGGATTTAAATCCAGCTCGAGAGAAAATATCGGATTTTACACGAGGCGCTCTGGAATATGAGACAAATATGTCGGAGAAACTTTTCAATAAGGTGTTAGAAGTACACATCAAATGTAAAGACTGCGAAGACCGGTAAGCTGGTTTAGCCACTTCAGCCGACCGGCCTGTTGCTTTAAATAGCTAAAGGCTAAATCAAATATAAGAATCACCAAACACAGAATATTAAGGTATATGTAAATTTGATTTATACACGACGCTTTGCACTTTTGGCTAATATGTTTTTCTTCTCTCTCTACAGACGTAGCACCATACGGATCATCGTTGAGCTTCAGCTGACTACAAATCCAGTGCACAAGAGAGTGAGTAATCGCACTTAATTTTGAAAACAAATTAATAGTACTGTAACAATTTTATTTTAGGGTTTTTTGCAAGAACAATGCAATTCATATATATATTTATAAATTACTACCTACCCGAATTGACTGCTAAGAACGTATATTATGAAAAATGTTTGTTCTTGTCCCCAAACACGGCCTGTCCCTTTTTGCTTGACAGGATTTGGTAGTGCGGTTGACAGATGATGCTGACCCCTACTTTCTCTACAACCTTACCATTTCTGAGGAGGATTTTCAAAGGTATGAACCATATCAAAATTACCCGTTCTTTCATTTAATTGTCATCGCTAGTAAGTTGCCTATATTACAGATTTATCTTAAACGTTAAACGAGAGTACTGAACTACGATCGCATATAAGGAATTCAGGGATATTTTAAAGCTTATTATGAAATTGCAGCGTAATGCATTTTACCTACAAAACCATATGTTGTTGACATGTGCTTTAAGAAATGCTCAGACCAACTAACCTAGTTTTTGTAATTGTATGACCCCTGTAGTGACTCATGCGCTCTTCCTGAAAGAATTTGACGTTAATACAGATCCTGTGTTGTTGTTAACAGTTTAAAAGTGCAGCAGGGCCTGCTGGTGGACTTCTCTGCCTTTCCACAGAAATTTATCGATTTGTTAAACCTGTGTATATCTGAACAAGACAAAGACAGTCCAAGGTGAGCATTTGGAAAAAGCGCATAGAAGTATGTTTGCATTTTGTGACAAAACTTGATACTTGCCTTTGTTTTCTTTGCTTGAACTCTGTACCCTTGGTTCTTCACTCTTTGTCATTATCTTCTGCGGTAGATTTCTTCTCCAGTTGTCCTCTTCATCTCAGCTGCTGGAGCACAGCCACGCGAGCCTGAACATTGTGGAAACCAACGCATTCAAGCACCTCACACACCTATCTCTGAAGCTCCTGCATGGGACGGATGTCGATATCAAAAAGTACCTGGCCAGCTGCCTCTCCCAGCTGAAGGTCTGTGGAAGGAGGGTTTCACTGTTTTCCTGCTGCTTCCTAAGTGCCGTGCGAGTCCCATGGAAAACTGTCTACATTATTAACTTCAGCTGACTTTTTAGGGATCTTTGACCATGTCTGGAATATAGTGGTTTCTAAATCCATGCAGGACTCATTTCACTATTATATACACTTCCAGTCAAAGGTTTTTGCACACAATGATATTTAATACATTTGCATGTTACCATTTACTACAAATACACTCACTATTCTTTGCCAACAAATAAATCTGCAGTATATTCAGCATCTTTTTTAGCAAGAACATGGCATATCTTCTATTCATCAAAGTAACCTCCTTTAGCAGTTACACAACAGACCAAATTTTATGTATATGTGGATTTTAGTGGTTTAATTGGACTGACAGGGTTATTTAGAATATGCAGCTTCTGAGCTTCGTAAACACTAACAGACGTACAGTGACAGGTGAGTCCTTCCATTGTGACAGGAGGAGAAGCAGCAGCTGGAACAGAAGCTGAGGAGGACAGAGGAGGACCTGACCAGGCAGCTGAGCTATACACAGCAGGTGCTGGGAGATGCACCCGCCCATCATGCACCATGCAGGTCGACAGCAGCCTCGTAATCCTCCACCTCTGTCTGCCCCAGACGCTGTCGGAGAAGAGCCGGGAGCTGGATAAACTGCGGACGGAGTGGACGTCCCACACCACCTCCCTGTCGAGCCGGTACACCCAGGACCTCACGGCCGAGCGGGAGAAGGCGTTAGAGGTGAGCCCACGGGGGCTGGTGTTCTGTGCCGTGTGCTTCCGCGTTCCACCCTTTCTAAGCCCATTTAGAGCTTCATCTCTCAATGGGTCTTCATGAGCACTTTTGTGCATCAGCAGACTTGTAACTTTTAAGGGTCCTGAAAGTCGCACTGAACTGCAGCGTCAGGCTGGCTTCACATCCCCTCCCGTGAACTGTCGGTCCCAAACAGACCCAAACGAAACTCCAGCAGCAGAGCGAGCATCTGCGTAGGGAGCTGGAGGCCGCGCACCTCCAAAGCACGCAACACCTCCAGAGCCGGCTGAGCGAGTTGGAAGCCTCCTGTCGAGACCTGACGGAAAAGAAGTACCAGGCCGACTCGACCATCCGTGACATGAAGGCCAAGCTGGCAGGACTGGAGGAGGTGAGCATGCTTCGAGTGAGCCTTCATGGCGATAAGGAGCTCCGCCCACCTCCTCATACAGACCACACCCTCCACGTTTGTCGGCAGGAGTGCCAGCGGGCGAAGCAGCAGGCCATGTCACTACGGCGGGAGAACAGCTCGCTGGACCAGGAGTGCCACGAGAAGGAGCGGCAGGTCAACCAGCTGCAGACGCGGGTGGCCGTCCTGGAGCAGGAGATCAAGGACAAGGAGCAGCTGGTGCTGCGCACCAAGGAGGTGCTGGAGGCCACGCAGCAGCAGAAGGTAGGCTGTCCATCTATTTGGCAGTGAACGGGAGCTCCGACAGATGGTGACGCCTTCAAATTCTCGCAGACATCCGTGGAAGGGAATGTCGAGAATAAGCAGCTTCACATCGGAAAACTGGAGGCCACCGTGAAGTCCTTATCCGAGGAGCTGATCAAGGTGCGTCTCCCCTTCGCGTGGAGTAACACTCCCGGCACCCCAATGGACGCGAAGGCGCCTCACTCGTGTCTGCGGCTCCTCCTGTCTCCAGGCCAACGGCATCATCAAGAAGCTGCAGGCGGAGACGAGGGCGTTGGTGGGGAAGATCAAGGTGAAGAACACAGTGACCGTGTCTCAGGAGAAGGTGCTGCAGGAGACCACAGAGAGGCTCCACAGGGAGCAGAAGGAGCTGGAGGAGACGAGGCAGCAGCTGAGGCGCAGAGACGAGGAGGTCGGGGCTCACAAACACGCACACAAACGTACACGCACACATATATACACACGTGCGTGCGGCTGATTGGGTGTCGTGGGTGATCACAATATACATGACATTCAATCTATTCATATAACAGTCTATTGGATAAACATGTACATTAAATGTGCATTAAGTACATTTACTGTTACTGTAGAATGTGATCTTGTTAATTGTAATTTCCTGACTCAGGTATCAAAACTGAAAGAACAACTGGAAGCTACTGCTCAGAAACTGGACGAGAGCAGAGAGGTGTTAAAGACCAACGAGAATGGTAGGGTTAGGGCTTAGGGTTCATGCCCATGTCTGTTAGCGGAGGACCGTCTCTGGAGTCGTTCTGCGTAATTATAGCCTAAGACTTATGTGTTAGGTTATTTTGTATTTGTGTCCTGCATACGTTTGCAGTTAAGGATGCCAGCTGGTGTCCCCGATTTACCGATCCTCTCCTGGTTTCCTTAAGCGATTACACTGTGAATTATTCAGTGTTGCCAATGAAATATTCAGTAGTTTATATTGTTTCATTTTGTTAAACCCAAGTCATCAATTGGCTGAACAAGCAGCTGAATGAGAACCAGTTGGCCCGGAAGCCGGAGCCTTTGGGGGCGTTTCAGACCCCGTCCCCCCAGTCGCTGGCTGTGGGTGGCAGAGTGACCGGCTCTTCTCATATGATGGTGAGTCCTGCATCTCTGGTTTGGGTTTGTTCTGAGGCCTCCATAGCTGCAGCTCTGATTGGCCTGTGCTCCTCTGTCGCTCCTCCAGCTGGACAGTCGGGCGTTCGCCCCCGGCTACCCCATCACCTCCACGCTGAATTCCAAGCAGGCCTTCCCCCTGTCATCCTCAGGCAGCCGGCCCACCTTCGCACTGTACAACGAGGACACCGGCCCCAAGGCAGGCCCCTCTCATTCTAGCTCTGTAACCCCCTAGTCATTGGACAGTATTTCCTCCATGGTCACTATGATTACCGCTGTCAGTGTGTACATAGTAACCCCACTGTCTCCCAGCTGTAGGCTATGCAGATGAATTTGATTTCTGCCACAGAACTACCAGAAAAATGGCAATAAAGTGTGATTTTCAGAGGCTGTTAACTCTGCTCTTGTTTTGCTAACCCTTGAGCAGGTGCAGTTCAAGCCCATTGGCTGTAAAGCAGGCCTGCCTCCTGTGGATGTGAGGCAGGGGGGCCCCACAGCACACCAGGGTCCCGCCTCCAACAAGGAGAAGTATGCCCCCCC
>JABFEB020000033.1:22482037-22493053 GCA_019775895.2 Stomatorhinus ivindoensis
TAAAACCCTGGGTTCCTTTAAATCAGAGCTAGATAAGATTGTAACAACTCTGAGCTATTAGTTAAGTTCTCCCCAAAAGAGTTTGATGGTTTCTGTTTTGAGATTAATTCTAAATATCTGTGGCAGGTGCAGCCTAGCAGGGATATTATTACAGATAGGAAGGCAGACTCGCAACCATAGCCCAGTCCTGTTCCGACGCGGAAGGCTGACCGGAGGGTGGATCCTGGATCCATTTGCTTTCTCCTCCAGGGACGTGGCTGCGCTGATCGGTCTTATTACTGTGGGTCTGACTGGCTGACTACTGAGTGATGCTACAGTCTGCCTCCTACTGACTGGACAGCTTCCAATTCAATTTACTTTTATAGAGCACCTATCCTAACATGGTTATCCCAGAGCATTAAACATAAAATCAAGGAATTATGGTACAATGTTAACAATAAACTGGTAAGGCAGTAGAGGGGCAGCATGTGGCTCTGTATCTGGGTTAGGATTCTGTGATCAGAAGGTTGTTGGCTCAAATCCAATGGCTGGCAGACGGATGTCACTGTTTCACTGTTGAATAAGGCCCTTAATCCCAATTGCTCTGGAGATTGTCTGACCTGTTTTGGATAAAAGTGACTGCTAAATAAATGCAATGTGACGTGCAGTGTCACCAGTGAAGAGCGGGCGGCTGGGCAGGACTCACCAGCAGCTTCAGCAGCCAGAAGCGGGACTTGTAGTAACCGGTCTTGAGGGGGTTCACAAGGAAGAGGAGCATGAAGCCGTACAGAATCAAGGGGTTGACTTGCATGGGGAGAGAGGTGTACTCCGAGTAGAGGCAGGACAGGATGCTGATGCACCATAGCACCCCAAGGAACCCTGCGATCTGCAGGGAGCAGGTCAGACAGGTCACATGGTGTGACTCCTGCTGGGCTAATAGAGAAACCCCTGATTTACAGGTGTGTCCAAGCAACTAGAGCAGGTGGGACCGACCAATTAGATGCTGTGGTCCCATCTTCTCTAGTTGTTTGGCCATCCCTTCTGCAATCTGATTGGTTATCCCTCTGAATCAATCATTTTTCCTTCAGCCCTCAGAACATTATTGCAAAAGTAAAACTCCCACAAGTGAAAAAGAACTTACTGCCAAGCTCTAAGTAAGGATTACCACTTTAAGAGGGCTCTGTATGCATAACAGGGGTGTAATAAGTGTATAAAGTAGGCCTTTTGGTCCGGATGAACCCACAGCACTGCAATGTGCTATGCTAACTGCCGTACTGCGTGAGTCTCAATTTCTGGGTCATAAGCAGCTAAGCACTGATTTGTGGTGCCTGACCGTGTGCTGTCAAGAAACCCTGTGCTGTACCTCCCCACAAACCGCCTCAGCCAATCCCTAACCTCCCCACAAACCGCCTCAGCCAATCCCTAACCTGTGGATTGACGCCGCCTTCTTTTACCTCAAAGAGATGCTGATGGGACAGGTTGCTGCGGGGGTTCAGCTCGAAAATGAGCACGTGGTTGACCCCTGCCTGCCTCCAGCCATAGGTGTTAATGCCCAGCAGGAAGAGGAACTCGATAAGCAGGAAGCCGCCGCGATAAAGGCGAACCAGCGGCCAGATGTTACTGTTCTTAATCAGCACAACGCCTGAGGGAGAACAAAACCATTTCAACAGTCAGTCCTGGCCATAGTCGGCATCCGTGTATCACTGAAGGTGATATAAAGAGAGAGATCAGCCATACCTGTAAGGATGAAGGACACCGCCAGGACGATGAAGACTCCACAGTAGAGCCCAACGCGGAAGGTAGTCCAAGATGGTGCCGGCTGGAAGGGCAACAGAAATGGTTGTAAGAGGACCGTCCCTGAGGGTCAAGCACCGCGAAGCTCAGAACAGGGCAGCTCCCAGAAAGATCGTTACACTGGAACAGCAACTATCTGATTAATTTGTTTTCTTTGATAGTGATCTTGAGATAAATAAAATTAAATAAAATGATTTCATTTATAGAGATTGTCCACTGCAAAAAATCCCCTCAAAGGTGCTACCCATTTTTACCCATATCCAAAGGGTTCTATTATTCTGCAGTGTGGAGCTGAGTACTTTACCAAAAACAGGAACACATGTACAGGCCTGACCCCCCCGATTCACACCTGCAGTTTTGGAGTGAGAGGGAAAACAACATCAATGGAAGGTTTGTAACAGCCCCCCCGCACCAGGTGTGCCTCACAATCGCCCCTTTGATATACGGTCCGACCCCATGTGACAAAGACACCATGGCAACCTCAGAACTGCTAGCTATTGTCCCTCCTTACAGAACTAGCAGAAAAAAAACATCTCCACAGCAACTGGCTCCTCTACTCCATTATCTTGGACACAATGAAATCCTCACAGAGCTTTGAAAGTGAAATACAACTCATAGACCCAGAAATGTAGCTGCCATAGACCCCGACTGGGACACCACAGCCTGAAATTAGAGCACTACTACTCATCAGTCAATCCTCATCAATGTGCACATCCCATGGAAAGTCACATCCCAGGATGTGCAGGCCACACCCAGGCAATCGTAGGACACACATCCACACAGTATGGACAGTTTGGAGATGAGTCTGAGGACATTTTTGGACTTTAGAAGGAAGCCTGCACAACACGGAAACCCCCGACTCAGGAAGCGTGAGGTAACAGCTCCATGTTGGCCCAGAAAAAAATATTAACTGCAGACCTCGAACACAAACGGCTGCATGATAAGTAGCCTTTTAGATACAGTCTCAGCTTCAGGGCAAACAATTGGCTAAGCACTCAAGTGAATATTTACTGCCACGCCTATGCAGAGATTTCAAGATACACATCGGACACAGGAAATTGCCTGAAGTGACACCAGAGAGAGCCGGAGCTAAAGGAAGATCATGGAGACGGGAGACGGAAACTGAGCATGTCCAACCAGGGAAGCTACTTAGTGAGCCAGATAAATCTGGATAAATGTGGGGCTCTAACTCTAATGGAATGAGCGTGTCTGAAGTAGGAAGTAGGATTAATCCAGCGCCTGAAACGCAACAACGGGCACAATTGGTCATGTCTCTGGAAGAGGAACGAGCACATTGGCTAGATACACATCTAATTTTGCTCCACGCTGACTTATTAACCAAGGAATGGTGCTGGACAACTAAGAAGTTCCAACTACATAAAAAGCCAAATTGTTTGGATAACATTTGGCAGTTAGCGGTGATAATTGTGAACAGATATGCAATCGCTGTACTCTGGTTGAACAACAGTTAGGCGGAACGGGGTGCAGCTACCTCTGGAATGGAATCATGTGACTATGGTTTTTGATTCATTGCAAATGTCCCTTATGGATAATGTGTAAGTTGACCGGCCCCCTAGTAAACCCAATCTGACCCAGACACATACACCTCCGACACCAACCCTAGATTATATTTCTGTCAAGATCTTCTCATTACTGCTCTTTTAGTCATCGTTACCAGTGGCGTCAGAGGGGCACTGATTCAATTTTTTTGCCTAATCTTACCCACTTTGTGGAATGTCTTTTACCTGGGGCACTTACAATAATGATGCCCCTTTGATGTGTTTAAATCCTGAACCCATAGCCCTAACCTCTTAATCTAACAGAAAATGAACAGCTTAGTAGTACCATAGGAACATAGGCCAATGTGACTGGCGGAGGGACCCCGTAACTAAGCCAAGGTGGCATGACAGTGATATAGACGCCGCAGTAGGTTTGAAAGATATGCCGGTGTGATGTAGAGCACACCCCCCCCCCTCCCCGGTCCCCGCTGAGCTTAGCTGGTGCACATTCAGCAGGCTGCAGGAGCCTCTGATTAGACAATCGATACGACGTTGGCACCATCCGCAGACAGAGAAAGAGGAGATGTGCAGGAAAGGAGATAGACCATGACCCATTTGGAGTCTTTCGGGGGAACTGCGGAGGAACCTGCGAGACCTTCACTGGGCCTAAAACCCAGGAATGGGTTTCATCAGAATTGCTGGTCTGCCCCCCTCGATTACTCCCACCTGAGCAGCTCCCAGTGGGGGGACACGCAGCCTCTTCATGGCCTTCTGTCGATCGCCACCCTCCAGCTCGGTGGTCACCAGGGCCTGCAGGCCGAGAAACAAAGCAGACGTTAGCTTATGACCTCATAGCCTGGCCAAAAACATTGCATTTTGCTATATTTACAAAACAAAAAGGCAGAGACTAATCCAGATCAAGATTTCATTTCAACCAACCAGTTGAGTACTCTGCGACTGTGTCTCTTAACTGGTTGGTTGGAACAAAATATTGGTCAGGATTTTTACTTTCTAAACCTGAACTTTCCATATTTGCAAAAAGGCTAAAGTAAGGTGCAGGGGTGTGTAGTTCAGTGTTTTGGGGTCTATGTGAAGAAGGGCCTGCGGGTGGATGGAGGCCTCATCACCTAACCTCAGCCAATGTCAGGATGTCTGTGCCATCTGACCAACAAAGCACAACACGGCACGGGTGCCCTGCTACATATTTCTATTGTGGGGGATTTGATGAAGGTACATTTCATATGTTTTTTGTATATGATTAAACCAGCAGTTTACTGGGCTCTCCAGCGGTGCAGAGCAGTACCTCGGTCTCTGAGATCAGCTGTGTGATCTTCTTGCAGGTGTAGAAGGGGGCCACCTCCACGTGGGCCACACGCCAGTCGGCGCCCCGCTGCGTCTCCAGGATCTTGTCGTGCTTCTTCAGGATCTTCCGGAAACCAGTGAAATTCAGGTTCTGGAGGAGAAGTTGAGAAGACTTGGAACCATAGGCCAACAGAGAAGAGGGGAGATGGTGCAAGTCTGGAACATGGAGCCAACCTGGTAGTTCTGCAGGAGGATCAGGCTGAGGTAGAACTCGCTGAAGGCCAGCTGGAGGTCCTTGATGTTGCGGTGCTTGACGCGCTCATCGTGCGACAGGTGGAACACGGTTTTGCGTCGCCGCCGCAGGTCTGGTGCACTACTTTCCCGCTGGGCGTCCAGAGAAGACTGAAGCTCATTCTGAAGCGTGGCAAACCTCCTCTGGGCCTCCGCCAGCTTCTCTGTGAAGGAGAACCAGCCACACGTTCATGGATGTCATTAACCAACCACTGCTCAGTTTACTGCTAAGGTTCTAACCAACCTTGCCTGCTGGATAAACGTATACACAGTAACATGTCGATGAAATCCATCCTGCTTTTCTGTAAGTGAGTCATGGTTAGCCTGGAGTGCATCCAGGGGGAGCCCAGGGCTCAGGGCACCCTGGAATGGGATGCCAGCCCATCAGGTGAGACACAACACACAAAATTTATAAGGAATGTGGGAGAAAACCCAGAAGACGTCCACACAAGCACGCAGAAAACACACAAACTCCACAAACAGATTCTAACCAGATTCTAACCGCCATCTCTGAGGCCGCTGCACTGGGCCATCAAATTAAACTCGGATTGCAAATTTCACAGATGTGATCTAGTGTTTTTAAAAAAAACCCATCAGCAAAATGTTCATGTGGAAAACCAGTGTAACTACGCAAACTCATAAATACAGAAGTACCAGAACTGCATTTGAATTGTGAAGCCCCACAGTCCTTTTCCCATGAGCAAATAAACTATTCTGGGACTAGGGAGGCAGACATTGGTATAGTTTTACTCTACTTTGACTGCTGAGGGGGGGCAGCCAGCCAATGACGGTGCTTTGGACTGCATGCTGTCAGGGTGATGGGCCCCCGGTGTGAGTTTCTGACAGGGGCAAATGGGTTCCCCCTTGAAAAGCAGCAGTGGGCTCCTGTATTACATGGAAACAGCAAGGGCATATTGGCTTTTTCAGCCCCCCCCTCCCCCAGCACGTCTCCGGTGACACATTCCTAGACACTCACAGGGCTGCCTCAGCAAGCCTATCGGCACTCCCCCCCCCCCATATTCATAGGTCGCCTGTTGGAGAACTCTCTGGAAGACCACCGCATTTACCAGAGAAACAGACGTGCCGCCCCAGCACATGAAAAAGCCCAGCAAGAAAACAGATTCAGCATTAATCCAAATTCAATGTGAATCCAAATTGAATAAACTGGATTAACCTGGAATGACTAGAGTAAATGGCAAACTTAGAAGTCCTCCTACATTTATAATGACATCTCAAGAGCAAAATGAATCCACTAGTATAAAAAATACACCAGCAAACAGGACAGTAACTCTTCTCAGCAGAACAGGGTGATAATATGCTTGGCAATAGTACAGAAACTTCAGATGGGGCATGTGGAGCGAGAGGGAGTGAGCAGCAACAGCCTAGTGCTTCAGACAGGGGAGGCTGGGGCGCGGAGATGCAGACAGAGATGCGAGGGGCACAGGATTAACTGTCTGGGATGTCATTCCAGTTTCTTTGAAACGTCAGCATTAATAAAACGGCTTCCAGATCACACACCCGGCAAGGGGGCATACATTTTTATCTTTTAAAAAAACAGGGATACATTTTAAATTTCACTTGTAGAGGATGGATTAACGGGGTCGTCGACCCCTTTCAGACACAGAAAACTGCTGAAAATCCATTTGTTGTGGGACGTGAATCTCACTCTGAAATTGGATCAAAAAGGAGAAGCTATTGTGCAAAATCAGGCAATATAATTACTATAATTGTAAATTGCCAGACATTTTAATACATTGATGTCTGTGATCTAGGTAACAAATAGGTATCGGGATTTATTGCAGAGCTTTATTGGTGTCATGTAGTACATGGAGACCTAAAACAGCCAGAGACTCCCCTAAAGAGGAACTGGGAGGGGTGGTGGTTTAAGACTCTCCTTGGGCCCGATCCTCTCCAGCAGACCGCAACATCGGCAGTGATTTCTGACAACAGCTGCTGAACATGCTATCTCACACATGGCCAGTCATTCCTCACTGCTGTTGATGAGATAGACAGTGTGCATGTGCGGGCGTGTGTGCATGTGTGTGTGCAAGTGTGTGTGTGCGTCAAGAGTAGACACAGAATAAATGCCCGGACTAGAAACTGGACAAATCAATTACCGATTTCAGCTCTATCGTTGGCCAACTGACCACAGTCTTTGCCGGATAAGTTAAGGGAGAGAGAACAAAATGCACTTTCTAGCCCCCATCTTCAGTATTACAGCGAACACATACAACATGTCCCGCCTGATGTATGGGGGGCATTGATCGGGGGGCACCAATGCTTGCTAAAACTCCATAAAGATCAGGATCACCTCTAGAGTGTCCCAAACGTAGCACTAGGGCTATCAACTTCAGAATAATGTCTTTTGATCAGTCGCCCTAAAAATCAAATGACCTCAGGCTGCATAAAAAACCGCTGCCTGGCAGTTTAGCCTCAAACATGGTGAAAATCACCTCCATGATTTGGGTGGACCTGCTTCTGTCAAGGGGAACAGAAACCATCCCCATTGACACTCATTACAGTGTCATAAATGTCAGCGTGATATTTCCACTGGGGCATATTAGTCACATACATATCAGAAAGTCCACCAGTTAAGGTTTTATCCAGATCCATCCACTGGTTTCATCACTGAGGTATCTACTAAACAAAAGAATGATTTTTGAAACACTTTGAGGAATACTCATTACTCAATACTAATTACCTGAATAAAACGTGTTGATTTTGGAAAGTTCCTTCTCACATGTCTGGAAAAACTTCTCTTCAAATTTAGCATAATACCTCTTGACGGTGTCTTCATCTGTGACTGCAGAGAGAAAGAGAGAGAGAAAAGAGAGAGAGGGGGAGAGAGGGAGGAGAGCGAAAGAGAGGACAAGAGGGAGCAGAGAGTGAGAGAGAGAGGGAGACAGGGAAGAGAGAGAATAAGTGGTTAATAGGTGGACAGGAAGCCAACATAACAGCATAACAGTCTTCTAATGGCCACATCTAAATCACATGACATTACATCTGTTGAACCCAAAATGCAGTATTACCTCAGGTATGTACGGAAAGGATCTGATTGGCTTTTTGAAGGCCTCCCCCGCACTACCCCATCAGACATGCATTACATGTACTCTGATTTGCCCACGCATAGTAAAACTATGCAATTTTCAAAGCATTAATATTCTCAGTCTCAGTGCCCATCGATGTTTTAAAAAACATCATGTATTTATACTGCATGTGAACTGGTTTTAAACTGGTTTTCAATACTTAAATTTCCATGAATCCTAGAACAACTGGCTCACTGGAAATGGTATGAACATGTAATAAGGCAAATACAAACAGGTCCACTATGAAAAATAATAAATATTCAGAGGTGCAAATTTGTATATATACCGAAATCTCCTGTACTGTGTGATCATATATGCCCTGTGATGGACTGACATCCCATCCTGGGTGTTTTACTGTGCTTCCTGCAATTGGCTCCAAGCCCCCCCCAACTCTACCCCATCACCCTGTACTGGGTAAGTGGCTGGAAGATGGATGGATTTTTTGGTGCATTGGCCAAGCTAATTTTAATGGCAGATTGAACTGGCAGTGATCCAGCCTTCAGCATCTATGTAAACCTGTGCATTCCATCGCTGGCACTGAACTCGCCACTTGAAGGGCATCCGCTGCCGTGAGTCAGCCCTGATCGCCCACACCGCCACCCCGACACCTCGGCCGTACGCTTGGCATGACCGCCAAAGTCACCACTGTCTAACTGGAGCCAACACGCACGCTAGCGTTAGCGGAAGGCTACCAGGACACCACACGCCTTCACACACATTCTGCTTTGGGTCTTGCTACCTGCCCCCCACTGACGAGGACCATTATGACAAAAACTGGGGAGAGGGCATCTTCTAGGGAATGGGTGTGCCTTCTCAGCATTGTACTGGAGCCATTATTCTTATCTCACAACAAAGCAGTACAAGAAATACGGAAACCAGAGATCAGTGTGCCGACAGACTGGCTTTCTGATGAGCGGCGGCTCTGTTCTCGCTCTCGCCTGAGACACCCCTGAACATCCTTCCTGCCTTCGGTGGCGTGAGACTGACAAACATGGATTACCTTATCTGCGGACCCTAGGCTGACATCAGCATGGACGCTCAGGTCTTCCTGATTTCACTAACCATTCCACTTATCCTGATGATTGTCACAGCCCTAGGCTACAGCCTAAATGGCCTATGTGTGCCATCTGTCCCTGCTGACAAACCGCATGGATGGCACAATGACTCTTAAAGCCAGCGTGCCAATGGAAGGGAAGCAAACAGAGAAAAACACTCATGGGAGTTTTACTTACACAAAAATGCTCTGAGGGCAGAAGGAAAAATGATTAGTTCAGAGAGACAACCAACCAGATTGTACAGGAGGTGGGTCCAAGCAACTAGAGGAGACAAAACCGACCAATCAGATGTCTGGGTCGGTCCCACCTCCCCTAGCTGCTTGGACGGCCTCCTCTACAATCTGATTGGTAATGGCGAAAAACCTACAGTATACCTATACCAAGCTCTAAGGAAGGATTACCACTGTGTGCATACCCGGGGTGTAATAAGCGTATAAAGTAGGCCTTTTGGTCCGGATGAAGCCACTGCGCTTCAGTGTGCTATGCTAACTGCCGTAATGCATGACCGAGTCACAGTTTCAGGGTCATATGAAACCAAGCACTCATTTGTGGTCCCTGACTGTGTGTTGGAGACGTAAACACCGGAGGTCTCCTTACACTGGGGGGGGGGACACAGCCAAGTAAACTCCTGAAACTTTAATGAGGACATTCTGGGAGTGCAGGCCAAGGGAAGCACTGACTGTAGCCCCACTTTCCCAATAAGCCCACCATACTCTGCCTACCTCCTCTCCATGACCCATGAGTGAAACCCAAGGAATGGAGGACATCTAAATGGGTGGAGGGGGGGGTCTAAAAAATTATTATGGACATTAATTTAGCTATGGCAGTAATTCTGTAATTTGTAGCGATTAGCATGATAACTGTATTCATTATTATTGGAAGCTAAAGAAAAACTGCCATTCTATTTCCACAGTTTAATTTCCATTTAATGATGTGATAACATGAGTTAAATGACACAATTAACATTAACTTTAAATGTGCAACATTGAGTCTCCAGCCATAACTGGGCTGATTATGCAAATTGCAGAGGGCTGTGATGCCGTTATTGACCTGCAGGGGGCATCAACCCATACAAACACACCTTTGTGAAGATTGACAGTGACCTTAACGCGAGGGGAAGCGGGTGGAGTAAACACAGACCGGCTGAAGCGGGACGTGGGCCGGGTGGCTCCGCAGATCTTAGCAGCCCCGCCCCACCCCCACTGGAGGCGTGAGGAGCCAGACGTTCTGTTTGTAAACAAGTTCTTGGGTGGCGTGAGGTGGGAGACAATAGACATGGAGGAGCAGGGTGGGTGGGAAGCAGATTTCGAAGGGGAGGGGGGCAAACGGTGGTAGAATGAAAGAAGAGAGGGAGTGGCGGCCTCAATCCCCATGGCGGCAGCCTCGCAGCCTCGCAGCATCGCAGCCTCGCAGGCGGCTAGACAATGAGGAGGCCCCTGCAGGGAGCTCCTGCAGCGCCTTGCTGCACACTCAGCCCGCAGCAGTCGTTAAGAGCCTCCTGCAGCCAAGCAACCTGTGACCTTTCCCCAAAGCCCCGCCTTCATTAAAATTTGCATACCGAGGCACCAATCGGATTGGAGCGGCAGCTGGCAGGTCGATGGCTTCCTAGCTGAGGGAGCGAGCCTGGCTCCCGGTCGGCGCGTGGGACTTGCTTCACCTCCTTGAGCACATTCCGGTTTTCCTCGAGGTTCTCTGGTTCCCACACGTCACACGGACTGCTCCCCGGCGACCCCACACCTCTGAAATCCGACCCATTGGTCTCCTTGGCTGCCTGCCTCGTCCTTCCCATGGCCGTGAAGTCCCAGGTGACCTGGCACCACGGTGACACCGGTGCTGGTGGCGGGGTGGCTGAGGAGGACTGACTTCTCTCTCTTAATCAGATTTCTATAGGGGGGGGGGCTTTCACTATATGACCAAACTGCTGGTTTCACGGCTTAAAAAACAGTTCTGTGGATGGATATCCTCAGCCTGGATGTTTGCCTTTGTTCTGCCCACCTGTGACTAAACCAA
>JABFEB020000033.1:22511494-22523812 GCA_019775895.2 Stomatorhinus ivindoensis
AGTCACAATCCTACACAGACAGTCACAATCCTACACAGAGTCACAATCCTACACAGACAGTCACAATCCTACACAGAGTCACAATCCATCCATCTGCTCATCCGTTCTTTCCTTTTCTCGCATCACCCCACTCCTCCCCTCCCTCCGTGACAAAGACAACATAATCAGTTAGCAAAACGCTCTCCGACAGGTGCCAACCTGTGAAATCCACCGGGCGTTTGATCCGGCAGGTAACAGGAGTAAAAAGGCCTCAGGCAGGATTTTTATGTATTCATTTATTTTTACATCTGGCTGCTGCTCCACTCGGTTCTCACACGGTCTGAGCTTTGTCCGCTGACACGCTGGCCCGTTCCAGCCCTGAGAGTGCAGCCTGGATGCTAAGGAGGCATGATTCTCCGACAGAGAATCAGACTGGGCTGCCTCTGCCCGGGGCTCTGACCTGAGGACGCTTGTTGGATCTGATCTTCAGTCTTAGAAGCAAACCAACTGTTTACTCAGTTCAGCTTCTAGACCATCGCTCCTGCATTATCAGAATTAGAATTAGACGCTATTCCGATAAAGCTAGTCGAAAATCCAAAAAACCCCACAAGAGCTAATGCTGGATAAACATGAAATTAAATACTGCCGTGATTCTCATAATAATGGTACAACCCAGGTTTTAATGATCACGTATTATGTGAGAACAGAGAACAAAGTGTTTGTGAGACTGACGAGAGCACCCTTCAGAGCAAACTGGAGGTGGATTCTAAGCACCCCTGTTGTCGGAGACAAAGGTCCAAACTCCCAGACGTGAGCAGACACTCCCCCGCTGACCTGGTGCACGGCCGCGTCCGCCGGCTGCGGAGGCGCGATAAGGGGCCACCCTTTGATGACAATTATAAGGTGGATTAGCGGCTCACTCGCTCCGGAAACAATGAACTGCCAATAAGCTGGAGCCAACCCACAAAGAGCGTAATTACCGGGCGCCTCATCTGGACAGGAAACAAGCTGATGTCTAAACTAAGAGAGGCAATTCTCCGCAGTGTCATCTTTTCAAGGACACGCAAAAAATCTTTAATTTTGTTTCATTTTGTACTATACTTTGCCCTTTTCATGTACAGGTGGACCACGCCGAACTACCACCGTCAATTTTGTACTGTACTGTCCTAATTATTTCAGACATAATTGCATAACAGCAAAGATATTACTATTTTCGTATTCAGTGCAATCGGAGGTCATCAATAGAAGCTGATCCAATTAGCGTCCAGGAGATCCGGCGCCTGTGCAGGAAGGGACAGGGTCTGGGCAGGGTACTCTGCCTGTTCGGTGTCTGCTCTGTCACACGGCTAGCCCACCCCGGACACCAAAGGATCACCCAGACTAGGAGGCACCAGTACACCTGGACTGATTGGCATTGGGCCGAGGGAAGACAGCGGGATACCTGGTAGATATAAGCATGGAAAACATGCACCCATGCAGGGCTGAGATGTCAGGCGCCGCCCTGCAGGTACGAGGGACAAACAACAGCGCAAGAGTCAAACCCTGGAAAACAAAATAGGAGGGTTTGGGGTGAAGCATGAGACTAAAAAGTTCCTGCAAGAAACTCAAGGCTATTCCAGCCAGGGGTGGGTCCTCAAAGTACTGAATCACAGCTCCCTGCGACACAACAAATGAACAATTGCACAGCAAATTAACTGTCTATTACTTGTCACATGAGGTTACATATAATTACTGTTAAACTCGATGATGACCAGGATAAGATCAGAACTTCAGGGAATGCACTATATATACACATAGGGTATTTGCGTGTGTGAATTTATATATACACACTGTATACTAACATACAAACCTTTTCCATATAAAATATTAAAAAGCTACATAAACAGGCAGAGAAAGTGAGACATGGAGAATATAACAAACTTGGGGACAAACATGTCTATACAGTAATAACCATGAATATAAAAATAGGCATTACACTGTCCACCATTACAGGGAGACACCTCAGAACCAATGAGGAGCCTAATCAGCTGTCTGCATTCCGGAGAAGCAGCGAATCGAAAGGCATGTGATCCAGGGGGGCGGAGCCTCACGGGAGGGGCGGCTCTGCCTACTGGACCAAGGGGACACAAATACACTTCGGATTCCAGGGCTCTTTAGCAATGCCTGCATGTGTGTGTGTGTGTGTTGGGGGGGGGGGGTTCAACCCAAAAGCCACTAAATCAGGCTCTGAGATCGTCAGAGGAATGTGTCCGGATTAAATACCACCATACCTCCTGATGGAAAAAAAAGACAAGCAGAGCACTGCAGGTCTGACGCGACCGTAATTTCAATGCAATCACGAATTGATCAAAAGTGGGTTTGGGGCTGTGTGTGTGTGTGTGTGTGGCACTGAGCAGGAAGGGGGGGCGCTGCAGTATTTAACCCAGGCAGGTAGAGGGCTCACACAGGTCTTCACTCCCCTCAGCTGTCCCTCCCCGACCCTCACCATAATCACCAGACGAGTCCCCCATCTCCAAACAGCCTGCTGACGTCTGGCTACGAGCAGCCCGACGCGAGAGGCCGCAGGAGAGCGGGCCGTATAAATTATAAGCGGAGGAATTCCTTGGGGGTGTCATCTTTACGAGCCGCTCAGCAGCAATAACGAGGCCGCGGGTAATCGAAAGCACACGGACGCCACCG
This sequence comes from Stomatorhinus ivindoensis, assembly GCA_019775895.2. NCBI lineage: Eukaryota > Metazoa > Chordata > Actinopteri > Osteoglossiformes > Mormyridae > Stomatorhinus > Stomatorhinus ivindoensis. The sequence goes on from JABFEB020000033.1 coordinate 22,514,153, forward strand.
CCGCATTCGCCATCTCCGCGGGGAGAAATGAAAGGGCCCTGTACTAAATCAGGAGATGAAACAGACATTAAAGACGGTAAATTACTGCAGGAATATGGGGGCAGGCAAATACAGTATCAAGACATAAAACAGGCGAGACACTCATTTTTACAGATATGGCTCTTGTTCCAACGCTAACCGGCTGCACTTGTGCCTATACAACTCCTGCCAGCCGTCTGCCCGTAATGGGCTGTCTGCTTCACTCGTACCTCACTTTGGATGAAAGCGACTGCTGAATAAGTAAATGCAAATGCAAGCAATTACTCCCTAGGCCACGTGTAAGAGCACAGATACCATATGTGCAGCCCACACAAGGGTGGTTTGGAGGTAATCGCGTACTGCCTTTCCTTAAGCGGTTTTGCGGTTACGTGAATTTAGGTGAATTACGATCAGTTTGCATCTCAGTTTAAGTCATGCGCTGCTGCTCAACATGTGCAGTGTCATGAAGCAAACGTCGCACAAAAGCACGTTATGTAACACGTAATGATGAAAAATGATTCCCACCCTGGTGACTCTTAATTTATTTCTCGAGGGGACAGGTTTCAGGTCCATCAGACATTAACCTCCATGCCGTTTCTTCCCCTGGACGTGGCGCAACTTTGTTCTGCATGTGAAACGGTTGTTTTTCTTTTTTTGGGGGGGGGGTCAAAAAGGGTGTGCTCATTACTCGCCTCACACATGGGGCGGAACAAACCAGTAGAACCCTGTTCCCCATCAGCACGTTGCCGAGAACAAGATATACAGTATAATGCCAAAAAAAAACGATGAACAAATTTCAAATCCCCTAAAGACTGGTGTGGGGGCAGAGAGCCGCGTGCAGGGGGCCTTTGTGATGGAGAAGGATGGGCGCGGCCTCTGTACGAGCCAGCAGGGGGTGCTCATACCCGTAAACACAACCCATGAATCACTGTCAGGATGCACGCGAGCCCAGTCGCGAACTACCCATTCATTACTGCCGTATCCCCACACTGAGGAAATACTACATCTGCTGGAGGATTAGGACTGACAGCTGCAAATCAATCTTATGTCCATATAGAGATTAAATAAAAGCTCAATCATTTATCGAGCACATTTTCTGTGGTGCCGCTACATAACACTGACTGTGTAGCTGCTCATAAAATAAAGCACCATACATCATCTGTCTTTGTCTCAAGTAAGTCCAATCAGACACTAGCATTCGTAAGGAGACCATTCAGTGGAGCAGAATATAATTTTTCATCAAACAATCCACCCAAGGACACTTGCATCGCTTAGCAACCATTCGCTTTATCTGGATACGGTCGAATATTTGCTAAAGCCATGTATCTGAAGCATTGGTAACACTTTATAATACTGTATCATAGTTAACAGGTAAATATGCAGGAACTAAGCAGCAACAAATGAGTAGTGCTTCATCAACACCTAAATTAGTACTATTCACTAGTAAGGAGTTATGCTTAATTACTTAATAGGTAATAGTGAACTAATTATTAGAGCAGTTCGCTAGTACTTCAATAGGAACTACTGAGTAGTGTAGGTCTCATTGAGAATTATCTACTAATTGGATTATGTCTAATAACTACTAGTTCATTACTGGTCAAACGAACAGTGCTTTTTTTGGACTAACTGGGATGTTTATGCTACTGATCTCAATGGTTCTTGGCATCTTTTCCTTTTGGAAAAACAGGTTTGCTTCTTCCTACTTGTTTGTATGACATACAACTTATTCTACAAAAAGTTACTGCCTAAAATATGTGTACAGGACCTACATTTTAATTGTTTACCTCACTTCAGTCCAAAATGCAGTTTCAAGAACACTGGCACACGGACTGAAGTGAGGTAATTAAAATGTAGATACTGTATACATATTTTAGGCAGTAACTTTTGTATTTTGTATTGAGTAATTAAACATAACTCCTTAGTAGTGAATAGTACTAATTTAGGTGTTAATGAAGCACTACTCATTTGTTGCTGCTTACTTCCTGCATATTTACCTGTTAACTGTGGAACAGTATCATAAAGTGTTACCCAAGCATTTATCTTCACTGGGTTTAACAGTGCCTTTCTGCAGGTCTCTTGTAGCTGGTCCTGTTTGCTGCGCCCCATATTTCATTCCCATGTCCATCAGGCTAATCTAACAGATCATTCCTTATGAAGTTCCAGTAAGCAAGCCTTTTATTAAGTTCCGGAGGGAGACAGGGTAAATGTTAATGACTGCCAAAGAGTCCAAAAATACTTTAAGGTTTATTAATAACTTTGTAGGAATGGATAGAAGATGGTTGGATGGATGTTTTATGAATAATTCTCATGAAAATATCAAAACAAAAACACAAAAACAAGAGTGAACAGTAAGTTCTTGGAAGCTTGCATTAAAGAAAAAAGGTATATGCATCTCTGCATATTTACTACCTTAATAACTAATAGTGATACTTCATTTCTCCCTGTAGGGAAATTGGGTTCTTCTCGGATATCCCGACTTACTCCCGTGAGACACGCAGACATTTACATAAGCGACAGCCTGTTATGTCAGCATGCGTCTAAGGTCTCTGCACGACAGTATTTCTGAGAAGAGGTTCCACTGTAGGTTCCAAGTTCTATACTTCGAACACTACAAACATTCACTTTGCGGGAATGCCAGGGCGGTAACGCCTGCTCTTGGCCGTCTCTGCCGCTGCACAGTTCCCACGGTGAGCGTGCAGAAGTCATTCAGTCACTGGAAAAAGAAACCTTTCATGAGGCAGTCAGAGCTCCCCGCAGGGTCCCCTGGGGAAGCAGCGACGTCAGCTCTCCTGAGCGCTTGGAGGTGTTGCGCTTCCCAATAGCCCCGGCCGGCACACTTCCTAGAAATCCCTTGACGGAAGTGTTCCGGTTTCCCCGACGGGTTGGACAGCTTTCAAGACAGGACTGCCATCGACACACCTCTGTCTCTGTCAGTACTGAAGTGACCTGTTGCATCAGTTCTTCCCACTTATCATTCTGATATGACCTTGACTGGCTCAAAATGGGACAGCGATCCAAATTTCAAGGTGTTATGATACTCCACTGTCCTCTCCAAATTTCCATCCATCCATCCATCCATCCATCTTAATCTCATTATACATGCGTATAGTGAAAATAAAAGGCATTCATTCATTCATCCATCCATAATGGCTCATCCATGACAGATTAGCAGTGAGTCTGAGGATTATCCCAGGAAACTCAGGGACCAAGACAGGATGTCACAGAGAAACTGGAGACATGTTATAAAATTTGACAGCACATTAACAAGAAAAGCTCTTAATTATGAGGTCATTACATGACAGATCAATTAAAAAAATTATAAAGGGGAAAAAATGAAAGCACACATATTTCTGAATGAGAGGGGAAGCCCGATCCCGCACCGGCAAAGCCACTTTGGGCCACGTCACTAACCTGCCCTTGCTGGGGAATAAGTGAATCCATAAGGCACCCCACATTGGTACCACAGCTGCAGCTCCCTCCAGAGACTAAGTATGTATGATAGTAGCGCTCCATTAGCCAGGAACAGCAAAGGGGAGCTGATCCCATACATCAAACCTGTGTATCACATTAGCCATGATGGGTTGGTGTGTGAGCATGCAGAGTAACAAGGTGTCCAGATGTACACCACTGAGTGTGTTACGATGGATGCTGTGCTGTGCAGATCCCCTGTGTTGAGATCCTCACGGACCATATCTCCATAAAACCAGCCATGTGCCTTGAAGATCATGCTCAATTAAGCTTTGATTCGATTCACACCTCTATTGGACCTGTAGTACATCACCTGAAAACAAGGTACAGTCTATCAGACCACAAATCTGAAAACAAGGTACGGGTTAACAGAACTGTGAACCTGGGGCCTGTACCACAAAGCCGTTCTTGCTCAGCCGGATAACTTGCCAGATTTAAGGTAGCCCAGTTTAAATCAGATGCCAATTAGCCTAACAGCATGTCAGTGGGACACAGGGAAGACACACAAGCTTCACATTCAGAGCATGGGCAAGATCGGAGGTGTGAGGTAATATTACATCTCACTTAGTCACATGGACTCACAGAACAGACAGGCCTACAATAATAACAATAATAATAAATAAATAATAATAGTAATAATAACGTGCTATGGCCTTTTTGAAATGCTTGGATAAACTGTTAAATTAATGAATTACATTTTAATGTCCAATTCCATGACCGAATATGATCTATTTCTAGGGATATATCTACACCATGAAAAGATTTCTAATATGAACCTAATTGTAGGCCACTATCGTCAGCCATTTGTGCGGAATAAAGCGGTCCTTTACGTACAAAGGGAATTATGTTGCGGTTTAATGGACCGAACCGCGCTGGCAGAAAAGCTCACCTAAAAGCTGCACTCGTAAGGATGCCCTCGGTTTTACGGCCGTCTGCGCATGAGGCTGCCCTGCGTAGTTCTCTATTAACTGATCATTATTAATTTTCATCATGCGTATATTATCTACAGGCATGTAAAATCAAATATGCATTTCCTCCGCCTAACATACGGCAGAGATCGTTAGGACTAAATGCCGAAGTTAAGCAGTGTCACAAATTGTATAATAGTGTCATAAATTCATACAATAAAGAGTAGAGCATTTGCGATAAAAACATAGAAGACGCATGCAAAAATAGCCACTGCCTGCAATAGCAGAACATAGTGCTGTGTTGATTTTTGGAGTTTTGGATCGTTTCCATGCATCAGTAACTGGTGTGATTTTATCACTGCATAATAGCTGTTCGAAAATACCTCTCGAAATCATTAAAAAAAAGACAACACACAACCCTCAATGACAGGCTACCGTTTAAATAGCATTTTAATGATGATTATTAATAAGAATAATACATAAAATGTATACAGCAATTTAATAGCCCATAGCTGCTTATTTCAATTCTTAGATTGTCTACTTCTGATGTTAATAATGGAGCCCCACTCACTTAAAAATAGATTCAATGACAGCTCAAGGAAAACTATTTTCACTGGCCTGATTCCAAACATCAAACTCTGGCACAAATCCAAGCCAGCAGTACCCACCTATCCGTACAGGCCCACGGACAGCCATGTCTGTGTTTAGTTAAGACAACAACAAAGAAGGCAATTTTTATAACATTTGCCTCTGTTCTAGACCATGTTACACCTACTATTATTAGCAATTAAAGCTACGTTTCAATTTTAACCCTATGTTTGTAATCGGCTATGAATCTTTTTGTAAGAACAATTCCTATTAAACGTTTATGAGATTCAATCATTATTCATTTCACTGGCATCAGTATCCTTTCTGGCACTCAATCCAGCAACAAGTTACGTGTCTTTAACTGCTGACATGTTACCTCACCATTCCCATCACCTTCTAGTGGGTTCCCTTCTTTGTTCCCTCCTTGATAAATTTTGCGTGATCTTTAGTGGCTGGAAAGGGGAATTCAACATGGGGTAGACGCCCCCACCCTCAGTCCCCTGCCTGGTGTTTTTTGTTAATGAAGAGTAATATCGAGTCATTTTTTTATATGCAGCGACTTTACTTCATACCACTTAGACTATATATACTTTTCCAAACTGAATCACTAATGGATATAGCATATAGTATGGATCCAAATATGCATTAAAACAAAGTACGCCAATTATATACTAAATATGATGCAGATACAAAAAAATTCTGAATAGCAAATTAATTGCGCTAGAAATGAATGTGTACATTTATGCAAACACACACACACACACAGTCCATTACAGATGCAACAGGAGCGACTTCGTCTATCCTGAAATTTTCTTTAAGGATGCAAATAATATATATGTTGTTATCATTTAACTATTATACATGTTATATCCTTGAATGTAACGCCTGGGAAGTCTGTCTCCATGGGCCCCCTAGTGTTCGGGGACCCTGGGCGGTTGCCTACCCTTGCCGGATGGTAAGTCCGCCCTTGGTCTGCATCTACTTTGACATATTTTTCCCAGTGGGAAAGACAACATTTTCATCAGAAAGGCAATATGAGAATATACATCAGTTAATAGGCCTGCTACGTTCTATATGATAATATAATACACAGAGCAAAGGTCGACAAAATTCCCACAAACAAGCACCCTACTGAAATATCACAAACGTTAATATCAGGTCGGGAGAAAGAAAAATTAAACTTCCAACGAAAATCCGCGTTGGTATAGGGAAAGTACCGCTACAGGCCTATGGGACACAAGCTATTTACGACTTTAGCAATATATTAGATATTTAATGACCTCATGATTGTGTCTTCAAGAAAATAGTGGTGTATGCGTACGCATAATGCAAGTGCGAACTCAGACCCAATAATGGTTACTTTTAATATTTAACAGACGCTAAAATATAATCTATGTTCACAAATAAAATTTTCATGGTACATTCTGATGATAAACATTAGGCCTAATAAAAGTAGCGTATTAATAAGACTTTTTATTTAATCCATTAAGATCGCACAGAGCTGATCAGTCGTAAAAGCCTTCCTTCCTCATTGAGAATAGTCACTTAAAATTATGAGCGATGTTAGCGTATTATGGGGTGCCGAAAGTAGCCCATTATCGAGGCGACTTGTTACCAGACTCCGATCATTTGTAACCCCCTCACTTCGCTCCACCGCAATAACATTTACATTGGAGAAAAATAACAGAAAGCAAAAATAAAATGTTTTCTTCATCAGCTTGAAAAAACACAGCACTTGCCCGCTGGGCAAATAATGATTGAACAAGCCTGCTCTTTGAGTACCTGACGACGCACTGGAACAGAGGGGCTGAATCCTGCCAAATGCGTTTACCCGAGGTCGTCCCCATGGTTTTATTCCTTAAAATGGGACCTGTCTGTTGCTGCCAAGGCCATTCTTCACTTCAAATCATAGACATCGCCTTGCTGACGGGGCCCATTAGAATATAAATTAAATGTAAACCCCTGCAGACCATCCATGCCGGCTGCTTGATAGAAAGGGCCTCCAGAGAACGGGGCGGGTCAACCAGCATGTCTGTCGCGGAAACGGGTTCCGAAGGACACGACTTCCCCAGCTCTCAAACAGGGATCAGACTGAATAAAGATATGCTGTTTGGGAAACAGCTTTTCCACGCCAGCTAATCCGCAAACTGCAGCCGGGAGTAGATCCGCCGTTCTCCCCCATCGATGACTCGGACTTTTTCGCTGCACTTTAAATGAACCCCATGTCGGACTGCATTTTCCATGCCTGAATATTTCAGCAGCACAAAAGTCCAGTTGTTAAACTAAGAGATTTTATTCATAAATGCCGAGGGAGAATGTACGAAGATATTCCTGATTGCATTTTGCGACCCCTGGAAAGGAGCGATCCTTGAAATACCCGGACATATGGCATCTCCTATAGCCCTCTAACATCACGCCTGCCCGCCACCCCCAAACCTCACACACGTCGCAATCACACACTGTTTAATTCAGTCCTGCTTGCACGGGCACCCACTCTGCATAAAATGTACATAATTATATAAAAATAACGAATGAATAGCAAGCAGCTCCATGTTGCAAGATCGTTATCACGCGGAGCCGTACAGCGATATTAGGTCAATTTAACAACATATTCAGTACAAAACTACCCCACGCCTCAGGATTAAATCCTGATTTTTTTTACTGATATTCCACATTAAATTATATTACTGCCGTCGTACAGTAACAATTATACCTAATGAAACAATGCAATTGATTTATAGGCAACAGCAAAACAGAATAGTTAATTTTATAAATTATACAAAACCTTAAAAAGTTGTATTTCCCACTGTAATTTGAAAAGTGCTAATCTGATCAATGGCAAATGTATTTCAAATGTTGGGAATTATAGCCTGTACCTCTCAATGCACCCCGCATCGTCACCTACTCCTTACACGCTAATGAGGCACCAGCATCTACAAGCCGCAGCGTCCGTGCTGCTATACGGGAGCACGCATTAGGTTTCGCCTTTATACCGTGAGTATAATTGTAATGGCTGCTTTCCTGTAATTTCCATGGCAGCACAAGTGAGGACCGTAATAACGATTAACTACAGACCGCAGCACGATTTATTTGTGTGCACCTCTAGTAGATTTTATCTGGTGCTGACTTAAGTAAATCTACACATTAAAAGTAGGCCTATGTATAGGCCTAGTCCAGATTTCCCTTTTCTCTGATCTCAGATTAGTTTTCATCAGTAAATCTTCAGTTACTCCTCAGAGTTGATCTACCATGGTATTTTTTACACCATGTCGCCTGTATTCAGTGTAGATGAGACTCAGTCCTTCTGATACATCATGTATAGCAATGCATTTCTGACTGAAATCACTCCATTCGATGTCGCTCTGAAGCTGCAATACTCTTCTTCTGCGATGGTTATCATGGCAGCACCTAGTGTTTACTGGCCTGCAGAATACCGCCAATGACGCTGGTCCAAACAGAACCGTTGTTAGTCCCTTAAAATGGCACGTTGCTTCTCATTGGCTAGACAGTCTTGTATGTGTGAACAATGTATTTAGTGCATATTATTACCAGCCTTGTTCGTGAAACTTTAGAAAATATATCCAATATCACAAACCACATCATAAGATTTCTGTCGCATGTCACTCAGACAAACCCAATAAGTCACACAGGAGCTCTCTTCATCACATCAGTGCAGACTGTCCCTTAACAACTGGGCTTAACAAGTAGCTAATCTGACCCGCACCCTCCATAACCTTCACCTGTAACACAGTTATATCAAATTGTTCTGTAGCTGGCGGGTGGGATGGGGGTGGATGTGTGTGTGTGTGTGTTTGTAGGGATGGGGGGGGAGCACTATATCCCTTTTTATGGACAGCTGCTACATCAGCTGGTTTTCCAGGCTGGAATCTCAAAGGATTTCCGGAGTAAGACAATGAGAGGGCAAAGTACATTAACTATAATCATGTTTAGAACAACTGTGAAATACCAGTAGGCTCAACGGGATTGGTTAGCTTTAAGATTAGCTGCACCCTGCCGAGCATCTGCTTTCAATATATCAGTATTGCACAATGAATAAATGGACCCTGCAGTAATCCATTGGTATGTTCATTTGCTACATTCAGTTTGGTCTGGGTCTCTGCTACAACAGTATTCAGCCGAATCTGTGTCGCATGGAATTAAAGCTGACTTAGTTCCCACGGTGCAGGACGAGATGCGTGCAGACAGGTGTCTTAGGGATGAGAAACTCCTCATCCCTACTGATCATGTACGGGGGTTAAAACCGGAAAGCGTGTTTGTTCTCTGAAAGCAGGGCTTGACATTTTAAGTGGCCCCAACCCCCACTCCGAGATGCTTGTCCCCCCTGCCACCCAGAAGCCCCTCCCCGAAATCCGTCCAGGCGAGATCTAATTCATAGATGAATAATAGATGGGACACTTTCATTTAGTTTTTCTGTTAGGTGCTTTGTGCACTGCAGTTGGAAAATAACGTAGATTGTGCATTAGCCAAGAAACTGGGGAGAGTGGGCAGGGAACCCCCCCACCACCGCTGATGCTCTGGGCCACTGACCTCAAAGCCTGACCCCCCCCATCCCTAACCCCATCCCGTCTCCGGTCTTCAATCACCGCCTGTTATTGTGCAAACCATATAAATCTCCCAGCAAAATTTACATCCATGCAGATGCCTCGGGGGGGGGGGG